>JAGFMF010011443.1:7637860-7725735 GCA_019455555.1 Galemys pyrenaicus | reverse complement strand
TGGTTCCTCCCCTAGGAGGAATATAAGGGAACCAAATAAGGATCAAGGAAAGGAATAAGAACAACAACAATAATAATAGTAATAACAATAAAGACACAAAAACCAAAAATGAGGAGACAAGGACAGACTGGGGACACTTGGTGGGGAGGGAAGAGGGGCAGGGTTGAGGGCAGACGGGAGCACGGGGGACTGAGGTGATGGTGCACTGGTGAGATGTTGATGGGGAATACACGGGGGTTACAATTGATGTCAAATATATATAAATTTTAAAAAAGTTAAAAAAATAAAAAGCTGATGTAGATTGGATGGAATTCTTATGTAGATGATGGAATTCTTAAGTAGAATGGAAGATGTAGATGATGGAATTCTTACATCTTTAGAGAGACCAAAAGTTGAGTTTCTTTGGAAACTTGTTCTTCTTTTTCCCTATTATACTCAGGATTGTCTGAAATTTGGTGACTATAGTAGCTATAAATTTGGCTTAAGTCTTAATCAGATACTAGCTTCTTGGAAAGGAAGAGTAGATGTTTTTGGGGCTGGAGAGAATTGAATAGAGGTTTCTGGAAGTGTAGTTCAATTGCATGACAACTACAACATATATTTGGGTGTAGAAGTAGTGGGAGTGGCAGGAAACAGAGGTAGATTTTGTATTGGGTTTGGGCTACCTGGTCCACCAAAATGCAACAGTGAGTACATACAATGAGAGTATATACAATATACACAATGAGTATAGGACTTAGGAATGTGTGATAAACTCTTAGGTTCTAAATATTGAGCCTAACTTGCTTGAGTGCAATTTTATTTTCATTAATGTAAACTGATATGGGACAAAAGAAGCACTGAGAACAAAATGGTGTGTCCATTTTGAATTTTGGAATCCCTTAACTGTTAGGGGGCTCTAAGAGTATGTGAAATTCACTCATGTAGGAGCCACATGCACAAAGGATACCCCATCACAATACACATAATGGACATACCAAAAGGAAGAAAACTGCTTTAGTATGTAAAATGTTGATTACACTGAAATCATTTATCGCAATCTCAATTCAAAATAATGAAATCAATCTAAATTAGAGCTACTTTAAGATTTTTTTCTTTTAAAATTTTATTACATCATTGTTCATTTGTGTACAGTATTTGATTTCTCCCCTCAGGTGTAGTCTCATAAATATCCTATCACCACATCACCTGTGAACCATCACCATGGTTCCTTGTCTTCCCACTCCTGTTTTTGTCCCTCTCCCTTCCCACTCCCTCCTGTAAGCCTTAGATCTGTAGTTGCCTGCAAGTTTTGTCCTTTTTTATTGACCCTTTGTTCGGTTTCCCTATATTCCTCCTATAAGTGACATAATATGATATTTTTCTTTTTCCTTCTGATTTATTTCACTGAGCATAATCCTTTCCAGCTCTATCCATGTTGCTGTAAATGGCATGAGTTTATCTTTTTGACTGCTGACTAGTATTCCATTTTTTGGTGTGTGTGTGTGTGTGTGTTTGTGTATATCATCTTAATCCAGTCATTTTTTTTTTGGACATCGTTTCTATATCTTAACTATTGTAAATATTGCTGCAATAAACATAGGAGTGCACATTTCCTTTTGAATTAATGTCTTTGTGTCCTGGGTAGATTCCTGGGAGTGGAATTGCTGGGTCATATGGTAGCTCCATTGGTACTAATTTGAGAATTCTCCAGAAGGCTTTCCATAGTGGTTCAACCAGTTTGCATTCCAACCAGCAGTGTAAGAGGATTCCCTTTTCTCTACTTCCTTGTCAGATTTTGTTGTTGTCATTTTTCTAACGTGGGCCATATTCACTGGTGTGAGGTGGTTCATTGTTTTGATTTTCATTTCCTTGATGATAAGTGATACAAGTATTTTTTTATGTGCCTATTGGCCGTCTGCCTTTCCTCTTTGCAGAAGTGTCTTATTAGCTCTTCTGCCCAATTTCTGACTGGGTTGTTTACTTTGTTTTTTGTTGAGTTGTGTGAGTTCCTTGTAGATCTTTGAAAACAGCCCCTTATCAGTTGTATGGAATGTGAATATTTTCTCCCTATCAGTAGGGTGTTTCTTGTTCTGGTTATCGTCTCTTTTGCTGTACAGAAGCTTTTTAGTTTGGTGTAGTCCCAGCTGTTTACCATATTTTTCCTCATTGTCTTTGCTTTGGGGTATGTATCTTTAAAGATGTTTCTGAGATGCATATCATACATTTTTGGCTTGTGTTTTCTATATATTTTATGTTTTCAGGTTTTGGAGTCTTTTATCCATTTTGAGTTGGTTTTTGTGTATGTGTGAGATAGTGTTCTAGTTTCATTCTTTTGCATGTAGTGGTCCAGTTTCCCCAGCACTATTTTTTGAAGAGACTCTTATTTGTTCCAAGGTATATTCTTTGCTTTAAGCTGTTTCAAGGGAAAATGTATGTTAAAAATGTCTTAAATGCTCTGTTACAGAGATAAGCGCCTATCTCTTAAATCATTTTAAAAAATTAAACATTTAAGTACAGATTCACAAATACTTGGAAAAAATAATGCAGAGAAATCCAATGTATACTTTCTTTAGTTTTCTTCAGTGATAACCTCTTGAGAGTATAGCTTACTTTTACAACCTGAATATTGACATCGATAACAATTTCTGCATCTTATTCAGATTTCCTTAGTTATACGTTTACTCACGTGCATGTGTACTTTAGTGCATATACAATTTTATCACCTGTATAGCTCTGTGTATTCACTACCACATGCAATATACAGAACAGCTTCATCACCATCAAGATTCCTCATCTTGTCCTTTTATAATCACACCCATCTCCCTCTCAACTTTCATTCCTATCCTTAAACTCTGACAACCACCATTCCCACTCTTTCTCCATCATTCTTTCATTTCTTAGTATTATATGAATGGAATTATACCATACATTCCATTTGGAGGTTGAGTTTTTTTCACCCAGCTTAGTTCCCTTCATATTCATCTAGGTTGTTTCATGTATCGATAATTACTTTTCTGTTGCTCACTAGTATTCCATGGTATAGATAGTGGTGGAGTTTGTTTAACTCACCGTCTATTAAAAGACAACTGGATTATTTCCAGCTTTGGATGGTAGAGCTGCTGTGAACATTTGTGTGCAAATTATTTTGTTAACATAAGTTTTTCTTGATCTGGGGTATATGCCAAATTGTGCAATTACGATGTAATCATGTGTTCAGTTTCATAAGAAACTACCAAACCTTTTCCAGGGTGATTTTAACATTTTACTTTACCACTAAGAATTTATGAGGGACCATATTTTCTATATCATTACTGGCATTTAGTATTATAACTAATTGTAATAATTTCAGCCATTTTGATAGTTTAAACCACAATGAAATATTGCTATAAATATGTACCTAAAAAAAGTTTCCTTAATGATGTTGAACATCTTTTCATGTGCTTATTGACCACCTGCTGTCCTTATAGTAAAATGTCTATTAATGTCTTCTCATTTTTGATTAGGTTATTTTTTCACCATTGAATTATGAGAGTTCTTTTAATATTCTCGTTGCCAGTGCTTTGTGAGAGAACAGTTACACTTATTTGCTGCCTGTCTGTGCTTGTCTTTTTAATCTTAGGGTCTTTTGTAGAGCCAAACATTTAATTTTTGTGTGATTAAATTTACAAATTTTTCCTGTTATGGATTATAATTTTCATGTCAAGTCCTAAAACTCAGTGCCAGCACATGGCTTGTCCTAAAATTCTATGTATAGATTCCACGATTTTTCTCTTGGAAATCTTTCCTTGTTAATCATACCTAAGAGTTTTAGTCAACCTCTTATGGTTATTCAGAGACTTTGTGAGTAAGAATAAATCCTACCATGAACTCCAAAGGGCTAATGCTCATTACTATTATTTTTAATAATGAAAGCAATCATTTGGTGGCTATTTTGTGAGTTGTAATTGTGATATTGATGAGGTAATGCAATTTTGGGTAATAAAATTTTTATCCATTAAACTATAACAGCATTAATCACAAATACAAAAGGTTTTTCCCTCAGAGTGAACCAGAGGCACTACTGCACAAACTGCTCCCTTTATAGGTTGATTGTTCCTAAGCACTTTATTTGTGACCTATCCTTTTATTTTGCTAATCCGCCATAAAAAGTAGGGAACAGGAAACTTCTCCTTCAGGGCAAATCTATGAAATTTGTCACAGTGTGAGTTGTATGAATGTAAGAAACTGTGTTTTGTTCTATATATTATATCCCAAGTATAACAACTACTGTAATAGATGTTCAAAAATATTTTTGGACTGATTGAATAAATGAAATAGTGGGTATCAGCACTATTTCTTTTTTTAATTTTAATTAATTTTTTATTAATATAAATTTTTTTAAAATTTACAAATACGTGCCATCAATTGTAATCCCCATGTATTCCCCATCACCATCTCACCAGTGCACCATCAACCTCAGTCCCTCGTGCTCCCATCTTCCCTCAACCCTCCCTTCCCCACCAAGTGTCCCCAGTCTGTCCTTGTCTCCTCATTTTTGGTTTTTGTGTCTTTATTGCTGTTATTGTTATTATTATTGTCCTTATTCCTTTCCTTAATCCTTATTTGGTTCTCTTATGTTCCTCCTAAGGGAGGAACCCTCTGGTATTTTTCTTTTGCCTTCTGACTTACTTCTCAGTACTATTTCTATGGGCAGTTTAGGAGAATCATCATTTCAAGTGAGGTCATAGCGGTGAATCCACTTAGTTCTGTTTCTCAAAGCTAGGGCTATGGTGAACACACATACCTATCTTTTGCCGGTTATACCATGATTTTGTTAATGTGGGTGAAGGAGGAAATATTATATCGGGTTTTGAGTTGACAAACAATGGGCGACTCTAAGATTTTACAGGAAGAATATCGCAGATGTGGTAACTTGGTGTGGGATTGTAAAAGCCATCTTGGAGAACAGACTGAACCCAGGCCACCTGGAGACTAGAGCAGGACATGTTTCAGTAGGAATGGCTTGGTCTCAAGGCTACACTTGTGCTACACTTGGCCTCTGACTCTGCTGGAGCATGCAAATGTTTCCCAGTTGTCCCACTGTGTTTGAGTTATTTGCTGCAGATTAATTCCTCAGAGGAGCATGTGCATTGTTGTGCCCGGGTCAATAGACCTTTCTGGCTCAAGGGATGTGTGAAAGGTTTTCTCTTCCATAAGGTGTTGTAGTGGGAAGTTGAGCACAGAATCTCCTGGTCTGTTTAGATAATACCATATATGACAGTTGAGGTGAAGTGTTTGCTCTTTGCTTTTCCTTGCCTGTTGATTAAATTGATGCCAAAGGAATTTAGGTCATTTTCTTCTAACTTCTCTAACTTTGTTTTTATAATCTTAATAGTCTTTTATTTATTTCAGCATCACTGAATATTGGTGGAGATGAAAAGGTAGCTGTTAGAAATGTAGAAATGTAATTTTTGTTAGAAATGTATATTTGTGTTTTCTTTTTTAAAGATTTATTTATTCACACAAGAGCCGGGGTATAGGCCAGAATCGCAGGAGGTGAGAGGATTCACCATTGACAGAGTGGGGAGCAGAACAGGCAGACTGACTGAAACACACTGCTGAGGGGAGCAGCAGGCGAGGCAGGAGAGGTCTGCTGTGTCATGTGGGTCTCCTCCCTGGCCTGCGGCAGGGGTGGAACTCATGCTGCAGTGACTTGGGCTTGCTTCTTGGTAGGTTGCTAACTCCACTGCGCCACCAGGGAGGCCCTAGAAATGTATATTTGGAAGCTTAGTTACAGTATGAGAAGAAACTGATGTAAGGACAGACTTGGACTGGGAGGGAATGTAAACTCACGTGATTCAAAAAATAGGTTATATAATAGCAATTTGACAAGTTTGTCAAATTTACATACACACATTCGCACATCCCTAAGTGTAACAATTACACTATAAGAACTTGTACACATGCCCAAAGATTTATGTTCTGGGTGTCTTATTAAAATACATAATATTTTGGGAGTAACAAAAGACTGATATCAACCTAGTTTTATAGGTTAATTAAGTTATACATGAAAAAGGTACTGATCAAGTAAATTTTTGGATGTTTGTACAAAAAAATTCATGTAGTTGTACAAAAAAATTAAGACTATTTTTATGTGTGAATATGAAAGGACCTTCAACTATATTTACTAAGTGGAAAACTCTCGCTTATACAACTGTTCCAATCTGCACTTCTTGCTTTCCTAGCTACCTACCCTGCTATCCTGAGACTTTTCTTCATTGCTTTTATGAATTTAGATCTCATTTGATCTTAAATCTTATTCTCCAGTTTCTTATGAATGGTAGATATGAGATTAAAAAATAAAAAAATCAATGCATATAGTATGCTACCATTTGGGTAAAATTAGTGGGATTATACATATATGAATTTTATGTTTAATATATAATTGACAGCACTGATAGTAAATGTTAATACTGGTTGCCTTGTGGTGAATAACTGTGGCAAGGGCAGAGGGTTGGGAGGCTTTCAATGTATTCTGCTTTGAAATGTCAACATTTTAGATAATGTGAGTGCAGTATGAACTCAAAAGCTAAGTATTTAAAAGAACTAAAGCATGAAGAAAAGGGTTTGCCCTTATATAATGAGATATTAAGAAAAGAGAAAGATAGAAGAAATTGGTGGTGGTCCTAAGAGAACTTGGTGGAAGAACATTATCAGAGGAAAAACTTTCCTAAGAAGATGAAAAAGCAAATAAAAGCTTAAGAGGTAAGAGAATGATCAGGAACAGTATTTTCATTGACAGGAACGTTGATTAACATGCAACAGGCTTATGACAGCAAAGGATAAATAAACAGAATGCAAGAGTAAGGAAAATATTCAACAAAGTGAAAAAGGAGTATGTAATGGGAGAAAATATTTACAAGCAAAATAATATCATCTGATTAAAAATGGAAAAGAATGTGAATAGATACTGGCCAATAGGTATGTGAAAAGGAGTTCAACATGACTGAATAGCAGGGCAATGCACATAAAAACCCATGATATATTATTATGTTATAAGGTGGCTGATATCAAAGAGACAAGAAATAGCAGTAGTTAACAAGACTTGGAATAAAGAAGTCGAACACTGTTGAAGTGAGTGTAAAATGACACAGCCATTATGGCAATTACCAGTTCTAATGGAACTTCCATATGATTTAGCAATTCTACACTAGGTGCACATCCATAGGGATTAAAGTCAGTATTTTTAAGAAATATCTGCTCGCCAATGTTGATTGAAATACTATTTAAGATAGTCATGGTATGGGAACAACCAAAATATACATCATGGATGAATGGATAAGGAAAATGTGTTATGCATGCAGTCAGGCATTGGTTAATGCCTCTTTATTGAACAAGGAATCACATATCAATGGTGATCCTATAGACTGTCACAAATACCATAGTGTTGGTAGGCTACACAATAAAGGTTTATGTAATATATTCTATGAAGTTTGCACAATAATATCACCTATAGATGTATGAGTGTATGATGGAATATTAAGCCAGGAAAAGACCTCCCATCACTTGCAAGAGCACCAGTGGACTTGAGGACATTATGCATAAGTAGGATAAACCTCACACAGAAAGACAAATACTGTATGATCTCAGATGTGGACTAGAAACAGGTGAACTCATAGAAACAGTAAATGGTGGTGGTATGGAACTGGGCAGTGGACCAAAATGGGAGATGTTAGTCACAAATTTCAGTTAGGAGGATTAATAAATTCTGGGGATCACTGAAATCTTCTAAGAGAATAGATGTTAAGTGTAGTCACCACCTACAAAAATTTGGTAACTGTGGAAAGTTATGGTTGTGTTAATTATGGTAATCATCTCACAATATATATCTAATCATGTTTTTCAACTTCAGTGCATACATACAATTTTTATTGTCAGTTTTCTCAATATTGGAAAATGAGTGCATACCTTTATTTGTAACATGATAAAAATATTTTTTCTAAATAGTTTTGAGATGCAAAGAGAAAAGATTCAAAAGGAGCACATCAAATAATGAGTAGTAGTTTTCCAGCAGACTCTGATACCAAGAAGTCTGGTATCCTAAGACTTAGGGTAAGGCAACTGTGACTGTCCTAGTGAGGAAACTGAAATACAGTCAGCTTTTAACAATGTTTAAGACAAGCACCAGAACTTGGCAAAATAGCAGGAATGTCTCTATTTGTTTCTGCTGTCACCGATGATTTACCTATCATGAAGAATTTTTATGTTTAAGGATGTTACAGTCACATCACATGCACTTGTAATTTATTTCTTCAATTTTATTGTTTTCTACTGACCATGCATAATGTAGGTTGCATTTTGGAGATAGGTTCTTAATTTTATAAATACATACATATATATATACGCACGTATATACACACATACATAGATAAAACATGTCTTGATTTTATTTCAATTCCTAAGGATAAAATTGCAAGTTTTTCCTTATTTATGTTTTAACCAAACCAAACAGTACCCCTTTTATGTTTGTTTCAGAGGATATCCAAGTTCTTAGGAGGAGCAAGTTATTTAAAATGGTAGTGCCGTTACTCAGGAACATTAGTCACTTTGAGAGATAACGTGTTATAATGGAAGGAATAATGTTTTAAAAATTGTGTAAAAATTAGACTTTTTTTAAGACTCAAAACTAAAGTTATGAATTGAAAGTTCATAACTTTCACTAGAAAATGAATTATTATTAAACTTAATTTGTTAAGAAAGAATTCATATGAAAGAAATTCAAACTATAAATTTGGTGAATAATTAAAAAAAACTTATGCATAAAAGAACTGGGGTGTAGGCCAGAGGTGCACCAGAGGATTCACCAGAGACAGAGTAGGGAACAGCACAGGTGGATCTGATGAAACACCTTGATAAAAGAGGAGCAGTGTGTGAGACAGGAGAGGTCTGCTGTTCCATCTGTGTTTTAGCTCCCTGGCCAGGGATTGAATTTAGGCCGCTGTGGTGGACCATAGTGGTAATAGTACTGAGACTTAACTCCTAGGCCACCAAGAGGCCCTGTATATTTTTTTTGCCATGTTCTAGTTCAACCACGTGTAGGACAAAGGAGGTAAAATTCTACCTAATACAAAGATGTAAGCACAGTTAGTATAGTTTGATCTATACATTATATATCTCTGATGCTATTGTAACACAAGTCAGGCTAAATTAATTAGGTCTATTTAGCTCAGTTCCTAAGTGATGTTATCATATTCTGCACTTATTCTTAGAAACTGACACTTGTGATCCCTTTTGATTAAGCACAGTGATTTCACAAATACTCTTTACACTGTACCTTCTAGTTTCTGATACAGCCTGTAAGGGATTGTCTTCCTTTGACCTCAGTGAGAATAAATGAAGGAAGGAGTTAACATATGAATAAATCTGTGTACCTGTAGAACAAGAAATACGGTAGAGCTCTATTTTTGACATTTTGCACATGCAGCTCCAGGTGCTTTTTTCTTTTACTAAATATGAAGTATAGTTATTAGCTGTCTCTCTTAAAAAATACAGAAATATGCTCATCCTCATCAATATTATACTATATTATGTTATAAAATTTTTGATTGTTTCTAGAAACAAAAGTACTTGGCCCATCTCTAATTGTAGGGATTTGTAGCTTAGGGTGTTATTTCTGCCCTTGTTTCAGCCTGATACTAAAAGAGTCCTCCAGATTTTCATCTTCCTTCTCTTATACTCCCTATTTTTCCCTCTGCTTTCCTTCTGAGAAGCAAAATGATAATATGAAAACACAGAGGTTTTGGAGTTATATGAATTGGGTACAAGCTAGGTTGAGCTCTGAACTAATTGAGTAACCTTCAGCCGAATCTCTGAGTATCAGTTTCTCCACCTATAAGACAGACATTAAGATGACATTATAATGTTTGAAAATTCTAGGTAATAGTTCAGCAAATGGTAATTCTGTCTTCACCAAAGTGAAATTAGGAATTGAAATTATAAGGCCCTCATGACAAGGTGTACCCATTCTTCTTATTTTGATCAAGTGGAAAGGTTTCCAGCTTTTACAAAGGGAGTCTTATTGTACATCCATTTTTTTTCTTTTTGTACATCTAGGCAGAGATTTCCTCAGGTGAAACCAATGCCTTATTTTGAAAACAAGGTGATACACTAAGTCATGAATTTTATATGATGCACATTAAGTTCTCAAAATATTTTTTAAGAATTATGAAAATACTAAACATTTTAATGTCATATATAAGATGGTAAGGAGACTAGACAATGGTAATTCTTTTACATCAGCCCCTTTGTCCAATACTGTGAAACATAGCCAAGTTTTTCAAGTAATGTTTGTACTTTTCATCATTGATGGGTTTGAATAAAGTAGGAAAGTCACACTCGTTGTTACCCATACTCAGTTCTAAAACAAAACATCAAGAGGAGCAAAGGCTCAACAAGATATCTTACTCTATCTGATCTGTGAGTTAGAAAACCCAATATAAAAGCATGACAAAAAAGAAGTCTGAAATTCTAATAATTATTAAAATTTTATATCTTGTCTCTTGAAGAAATGAAGTCCTAAAATGTTTTAAACCATATGGGGTCACAGTTAATGTTTTTATTAGAATGAAGAAGGGTTACCTCAGACTGCATTGTAGAATATTTTGGTGATGTATGAAAAGGGACATGGAAAGAAGAAACTGAGGGTTGTTCTAAGAAGGAAGAGGAGTCAGACTGAATCTCTGGAGCATGTTAAGAATAAAGTTCAGATAAGGGAGTAAGCATGGAAGTAAGGTAATAATAAAATTTAATAATGAGTTTGCATGTTTAAGTGACATGCGCAAAGGGAAAAGCATTTAAAGCAAAAACCTTGCTCTGAAGAAAATTTTTGGAGATACATACGTAGACACACACCCAACAAACTGGAACCAGTGGAACTTCTTACTTGGCAATTTTCTTTATGGTTTTCTTTAGAGCAAGTTTGACATCCTTGTTCCTTAGACTATAGATGAAGGGGTTCAACATGGGTAGTATGTTGGTGTAAACTACTGAGAAAAACCTCCTTTGACCCAGAGACTCATCAGAAGAGGTCTTGAGGTGTGTGCATATCCCAGAACCATAGAAAAGGGCAACAGTTATCATGTGGGAGCCACAGGTGCTGAAGGCTTTGGACCAGCCCCGAGAGGATGACATGTGGAGGATGTTGGAGAGGATCAGGGCATAAGAAATGAAAATGAGAAGGGTGGACATTATTGCAGTTGTGCTCACAAGGATGGAATCTACCAGCTCATTGGCGTAGGTGCTGCTGCAGGAGAGCTGCTGGAGGGGGAAGATGTCACACATGTAATGGTTGATGATGTTGGCATCACAAAAGGACAGCTTGAGCATGTCCCCTGTATGGACCATGCCGCCTGCAAACCCCATCACATAGGAGCCAGTGATCAGCAGAGCACAGACCTGAGGGGACATGCTGACTGTGTACATCAGGGGCTTGCCGATGGCCACATAGCGGTCATAGGCCATGGCTGTCAGGACATAGCACTCAGAATGGACAAAGAAACAGAAAAAGAACAGCTGGGTCATGCATTCTTCAAAGGAGATGATGTTCTTGTCTAACACAAAGCTCATCAGCATTTTAGGGGTGATGACAAAAGCGTGGCACAGGTCTATGAAGGAAAGGTTGAGGATGAAAAAGTACATGGGGGTGTGAAGGTGGGGGTTGAGGCATATTAGATTAATTAGGCTAAAATTTCCTACCACAGTGACCATATAGTTCAATAATAAGAGGAGGAAGAAGGGCAGCTGGAGTTGAGGTTGGTGTGTAATTCCTTCCAGGATGAACTCAGTTACTGAAGATCCATTTTCCACAGCCATAATCTGCAGCGGTGAGATCTGTGAGGAGATGGGAAAATTAGGACATGACTCTGATCCTCTGTTTTAAGAGTGAGGGCTTGTCCTAGTGTAAGTGCAGTAGGCCGGTGGGCTGGCACTCTGGAAGGAGAGCCAGAGCAAGGAATCTATCTTTAACCTTCTTCTCTCATCTGTTCATGTCTTTCACATTTTCAAATCTAACGTTATCTCCTCAACTCCCCAAACTGTAGTCTTTAGTGTCTATTAGTAGTGGACACCCAGATTAATGCCCATATTTCATAGTTAAGGAGACAGCATGTTGAAGAGATGAATCAGCAGCAGAGGTGATAGAGCTGGAGAGCAAAGGAGGCAAGAGTTGTGTTTGAACCATTTCCTTTGTCATTTCCTGATGCTTGACAAGGTGAGGCTACTGTGACCCCACTGTGTCCAGTGCACAGATGTTTCCCTCTCACAATGTTACATCGCCTGTTTTAATGAAAGCACTCAGTGTTCACTAGCATTCACAGAAGTATACTATGCTCTTCCTTTAGTCTTACCTCAAAGTCACAGTGAACTGATTAGGATGGTCAATTGGTCCCCCAACTACTCTCCACTGTTGTAGCTGTGAAATGAAAACATCAGAATAGAGGAGATTCAATCACCAAATTCCTTCTTTCTGGAGACCTCGCTTGCCAACCTTGAGAGTCCTTTCCCCTTTGTGGTTCTGAAGGAGGCAGTGATTTGGGTAAAGGAGGCGAGAACTCATTTTCTGTCTTAGGGTTTGCATGTCTTCGGGCTCAAGCAAATGAATCAACTCTGTGTCCTAAACCATCAGCTGGTAATATTGTGAGTTTCTCTTATTCTCTGTGGATCTCAGCAACTTGTTTGAAGATTAAAAACGAAACTCCTTTAGGATGAAGCTTGTTCAGGTTCCAGAAGGAAGAAATTACTCAATCCGTGTTTACCACTTTTGTCAATGAATTAACATGACTTCCTTTGGGATTCAATGTTCTTCTTCATGTTCATCTCACACTAAGAATTTCAAATCCTCTGCAGGAAGGGAGTGGCCTCCTGTGTCTCCAGTTGTCCTCTGGAGCTCATGCTCATTCTGCAAGAGGAGTGTGAAGGACAAAGTCATTATCATTTCCAGTGCTTTTTTACATTTTTATGTGCGTGGTCTAGTATATGTGCTAGCATTCACACATCTTTGATGTTTTCTGCATTTATAGAGAGGTATAATGGGAAAATGTTGAGAGTGGACTCTAAAATCAGATTGAGGAAACTTGAATTCAAATTCCTAAACTTTCTATATGTGTCATTTTGACAAAGTTTGTTAATTGTTGTTCCTTTTTGTCTCATCTAATTATATGTTTACTAATAATCCCAAAGATTGCTGAGTATTCAATACTTAGAATGTCTAGTATCCTTGGAAATATGTTGGGCACATGGTAAATGCTTAGTAAGCAGTAGGTTTCCTTCCTCTTTATCCTTATCTATGTCTATAGCATGGACCTTTCCCTGTGTTCATAGCTCTGTGCTCCACCATTTATTATCCATTCCCCCAAGTGCAGTTTGGCATCCCTGCTTGTCCCAAAAATGTCTGTCTCATATCTTTATTTTTTAAATTAATGGCATCATCCTTTTCCTAGTTTTCTGCTCTACAAACACATTGTCATCTGGGTTCCTTCATTCATGCAGTCTGTTAACATCTGGTTACCAAAGTTTGTATGTTTTTAGCTCCTTAAAATGTCTACTCTCTAACCCTTCCTTTTGATTATACTTTCTTGGATAAAGCTCATTGTTATTCGGTGTATAATACTGTAGTCATTTCCTAACTTGTCTGCCATCACCCATGATAATAGTTTGCTTTTTTTTAAATGGACGTGTAATAATATCATAAACTTAGAGGCTTAAAGGTAAACCATTTATTAGTCTTTGTTCTTTGACCCAGAAATCTGGCATAGAAACTATGGTTTTATTCTTTGACCAGGCTGTAGTCAATGTGGGTATGACTCTTTCCTTCTGGAAGCTCTGGGGAATCTATCTCATGTTGGTGACTGAATGCAGTGCCTTCCTCTAACAGCCTCCAAGATGTCCTTGCTGTCAGCTGTTAGCTTCCTAGAAGGCTGTACTTATTCTCATGTGTCCTGTCATCAGTCCATCAATAAATAGCACCGCTACCTTGATTAAAAGGAAACTCTGTTTTAAAATGTTCATGTGATTGATTAGTCCTACCTTCATAATCTTCCTAATTTAAGATCCATCGCACCTATAACAAAATCTCTATAGTGATATCTTATTAAATTTACTAATTCCACTCACACAGTTATACAAGGAAAAATCACTGGGGAACCCAGAATTTTAGAATTCTGCTCATCATATCTTTTCCTGGAAATCTGTTCTTTACACAATTTGATGTAGTTATCCCATAAAGTGCAATATTCCTTGTCTAAAAGCCCTCAGTTTCTCTCACCACAAGCTCCTCAGTCTGTTGCAGAAAGCTGACTTTCTGTGTCCTTGGTCTTGTCTCCATGTCTCTACTCTGTGAATTTCACTCTAATGATATGAAGAGTGAGAAGTTATAGTCACACATTCTATGATCATAGTTGCGTGTGTTTTGTCTGTCTAAAATGTCTGCTCCCTTATTCTTCACTTAGATACCACCAAGTCATTTGTCAAGATTCAGTTTGTCATCATTTGTAGGATTTTGCTGTGACCTTCTCTTCTGTTCAAAGTCCCAGTCCCAACCCTACAGCTTCTCCATATGCTACAGAGCAGTCTCATGCATATTCCATTGTGTAGATGCTTCATTCTCTAATACTGTAAATTCTAAGGGGCAAGGATGCAGGATTTTTTGTTACATTTAATGGACCTTTTAATATTTAACTCCATACTGTACATTTACATTCTATTATTTCAGGATTAGTCCTCATCAGTTACTTTAAGTTTGGAAATTGAGAATTTGGAAAATTTACCTTCCTCTATCATAAATATACTTCCTTATCTCTTCATTCTCCAATATAGCTTAGTTTTTATTGCATTAATATTCAGTGTTGACATGATTATGACATAATTATGACTATATGGAAATGTTTTGCACATCTACATAGTAAAGTGTGTATTATTTTATTCTAGCTATTAAATAAGTAGTCTTGAATTTTTTGTTCCATATCCTGTCTTGTTATAATTCATCTCAGTTTTTCCTACAAGTTATTTAAATTATCTTTTAATACTTATAAAACTATATTCTCATAAAATATATATAATTAAAAATAATGAAAGTTTTCCTAGTATTCATGGAAAATCTAAAGTATGATTTTCAAAATAAGTTGCATCCAAAAATTAAGGAATTTGGATTCAAGACACTTTCTTGTTGTGGTTCTGCCATTTCAGCTGTTGCTCTTTTGTATCAAGTTAGACAAAAAGCTAATTAGTAGTAGTGACAATATTAAGTTCTTTATAATAATCACAACCCCTGATACAAAGATCTTTTTAAATATGAAAAAATCAAGCTGAAGTGAAATGAGTTTTCTAAAGTCATAAGTAAAGGCAAAAATCAGATTCAAACACAGATCTTTATTGAAGTAAATGAATTCCTCTTACAATTCCATGCAGTACAAAGAGAGTGAGTGCTGTACAAGTTATAGAATATTCTAACCACATTTTCAACTTTCACTATGAGTGAAACCAACTTCAGTAAAAAAAAGTTCATTTCCCTGGGAAGTACAGGGATGCATTTGCTTCAGAATTGTTGGATTCAAGGGTCATAGAGACTGTCTCTCTAAACTTCTTGTATGCTTTTATTTCTACAATCATGGTTTGTTTCTCAGATTTCTTCCTGTGTAGACAAGGAGACCCTATTCTTCTCACCTTTGTGCATCTTAAATTTATTACTCAGACTAGCAATGAAAAGGTCACTCTTCTTGACTTTTTTTTTTAATTTGAAATTTCAAAATGTTCTTTAAGAGTTGGGTCATATCTTAAAGGGAAATGGGTTGTCATGAGTCCTCGATGAAGAGGACTATATACTGTTCTGTGAGATTCCATTGCTCTTCTCACATATGCTTATTATTTGTGTGTGTGTGTATGTGTGTGTGTGTGTGTGTGAGAGAGAGAATGTATGAATGGCCAGCCTGATTGGGTACCTATTTTGTAACATTCAGTTGATTACATATGTGAGGCACCAACTTATATACCCTTCATATAAAAGCATCCAGAGGTACTTTGGACTTTTGAAATCTAAAAAAGAGGGGAAATGAAGAAGTGAGAAAAGATTCAGTGTCTGCTGCTCAATGCCAACACTTACTTTTTTGTTGAGAGATGTGATTGACACCAATAAAATGAACTCACATGTGACTACATAACTAGATGAGATTTCACCAGATTATGGTGCTTAGTGGGTATTGGAGAGAATCAAGTCTGGGGAAGATTCTTTTTGCTTTTTTGGCGTACTTTTTTACTCGCCTATAATATTTAAGGCTTTTATTTTTACACCATAAAATACAAATTTTATTTTATTTTTAACCTCTCTGATTGATAGTGTCTATATTTCCTTTACTCCAAGCACTGTTCTTAGAAAATATATCTTCTCTTGAACTACCAAAAAGAGTCACTTCAAATTATTATACTTTTGATGCAAATGGCCAAAATTATATGAAAAATACATTACTTATAATCAGGGAAATGGAAATGAATACCACAATGAGACATCTCACATCAATGAGATGGTCCATATTTAAAAAAAAAAAAAAACAAACTGGCAACAACAAATCCTGGTGAAGATGTAAAGCAAAAGGAACACTTTTGCACTTCTGGTGGGGATGCAAACTGGTCCTACCACTATGGAAAGCTGTGTGGAGGACCCCCAAGTTACTAAAAATGGAGCTACCATAGGACCCAGCAATTCCACTCTTGTGAATCTACCCAGAGAATACAAAAATATAAATTTGAAAGGAAATCTGCTCTCCTATTTTTACTGCAGCACTATTTACAAGTCAGATATGAAAAAAACCTAAATGCCCGTAATCAGATTACTGGAACAAAAGATGTATTATATATACACAGTAGAATACTACTCAGCAATCAAAAAGATAAACATGCCATTTGCAGCTAAATGGATGGAGCTGGAAGGCTTGTGCTCAGTGAGATAAGTTATAAAGGAAAAGAAATATATCAGATTGTTTCACTTATAGGAGCTATATATGGAAACCAAAGAAGGGATCAGAAAAAAAAGATAATGGTAGCAGGTGAACTATAAGTCTAATACATATAACAGGGGAGGGAAAGAAGAAGGGCCAACATAGGGGAGGGATGAACACAACAACTATGATGATGACTCATGGGCGATGTGATGGTGGGAACTTTATGGGGAGAAATCAAACATTGTGCAAAATGAACAATGATGTAAATAATAAAGAAATAAATATATTACAAAAAATAAATTTGTTTTAGAAAAAGTTAATATCCAAAAAATTGTTATCTTATTCACTGAAGAGTGGAAGAGTAAAGGCTGCTAGGTGTAAATAGATTACATGAAGTGTTCTATCTCTAGTAAAGTAATTGAATAAATAATTCATATAGTCACACACACAGACATATCTTCAGTGTCCAATGAATTAACTGTGAATTCTATAAAAGATGAAATGAGGAAATATGAAATTATACACATCCTTTCAAACCTAGATAAAGAGTAACATTTTTATGAGGCTATCATAATTCACATATTCAAATGAGGCAAAATTATAAAAATTAATATGCCTCATAAACAGTAATGCAAAAATACGAAATATTAACTACTCTGGTATAGCGTCCTATAAAAAGGATAATGCTTTATGATTCCACAGGGGAGTAAACTTGGATCACATCTGAAAATTATTCTATAAAATTTATATTAACAGAATAAGGAGTCATAATAGGATCAGCGAAGTAGTTGCTGTAAGAGTATTTCATCACATTAAAACCCACTTATCAGAAATATCTCAGCAAAACAGGGACAGAAGAGAACTTCATTTTGCAAAGAAACAGTGAATGCACTCATATGCATACGATATAGTCTCACATACTATAAGTAGTGTTTTAATAAAACAACGACTTAATTCATAAGAACAGCCCTATTGTGAGGAAGAGAAGGTGTGTCTGTGTACAGTGAGGGGGTGGTGGTGAAAAGGTCAACATCTTACATTCCAAAAGGACTCACGCCGAGAAACCACTAAAGACATCTAAACGCGAGACCAAGAGAATCTTAGGAAATCAGCAGAACTGAGGGGAAAGTCAGAGCAAGATTTTCAAAGAGATCGGTTTTCTGGGATTTGCAGACCAGGTGAGGAAGTGGAGGGTGAAGAAGTTGCTTACGTTGAGTTTCTGAACCACGTGGCTGGCTGATGGTGCAAATAGGCAGAGGCCTGAGCGCAGAACAGTGCTGGGGATCATGATAAAATGTTAAATGCGGTTTGGGACACTGGCCACGCTTGCGGCTCACAGTGGCCATAAGATAGGGTTGTCGGGGGGGGGGTGGGCAGGGTTGAATACATACATATGATTCCCTCTCTCTCCGCTCAGTCTACAAGCCATCATACCCTAGTGGCAAGAAAAGTGTTTCTGTCTCAGACACAGGAACACTCATTGGGTGAGTGTCCTCTTTTTTTCTTTTTGCTTTATCCTATTTCTCCACATCCTCTCGAACTTGATTTCTTGTCTTTTTGATGTAGGACATTGTCACAGAGGTGAGGAGCTATCACATTGTGGTTTTGACTTGCATCTCTTTTACTACAAGTGACGATGATGATGGCTTTAACCATCTTTGCAGAAGTGTGGATTTATGTCTGTTGCCATTTTTGGAATTTTTTCTTTTTTTTGCTGTTGAATCAGTGCTTTATGTAATTGGAAACTAGTCCCTTGTGAGATGTGTGATGTGCAAATATCTTTGATGAAATATTTGTGGAAACAAGCATTTGTCCAGTTTGTAGTTCAGATTTTATGGTCTGTCTCTTTTCTACAGAGACTAGTGGGTAAGGGTGTCATTCCTACCTTACTTTCAGGCTGCATTTAAAATAACCCTCCATGTTTTCATCTTCCTTCTCTTTTGTTTCCTATTGCTAACCTCACTTTACTCCTGAGAAACAGAATGATGATGTGGAAAGATAGGAGGTTGGAATTAAATCAGTTGTGTGCAAACCCAGGTAAGCTCTGGCTTAACTGAGGGACCTTGAACCAAATCTCTGAGTTTGTTCCATCCTTAAAACAGGACTCTTAACATGACAACATATGAAAAATGACACGGGCTGCTATGAACGCAGGAAATGTTCACTCTGTCTCGACCAAAGTGAAAGTAGAAGTTGAAATCATAAGCTTTTACCAGGTTCTACTCATTCTAATTTATTTCTTGAACAGAAGAAGAAAGGCTTCCAATCTTTGCAAAGGGAGACTTTTTTTGTACATGTGGGCAGAGAAACTCTGGTGGAATTTGACACCTTCTTGAAACCTAGGTGTGAATTTTATCTGATTCCCTTTTGGGGTATTTTTAAACATTTTGAAATTATTAGGGAAAAAATGCTGATCAGCAGTCAAATAATAGCACTTTTCTTTACTATAACTGTAACAGGCCATTTGTTTATTTATATTTGACATTAATTGTGGTCCCCATGGTTTTCCCACCACCTTTTCCCCCTTGCACCATCACCTCAGTCCCTTGTGCTCTTTCTGCCCTCTACCCATTTCCTCCCTCCTTCCCATTAAGCATTTCTGATTTGTCCTTGTATTTTTGTGTAACAGACCATTTGAATAAAGCTGTGAAACATAGCCATCTTTCACAAGAAATGTTTGTAATTTTCATGGATGGATATGCAAAATGTTGAAACATTGGAAAGCCTCACTTAACTATAGCCAATTTGGCAATACAATAAAAATATCATCAAGGTATTTTTCTCTAGGTCATCTGAGATAGGGAATTCAATATAGAAAATATAGTCTCTGAATTCTGGAAAACATTTTAACGTGATCATTTAAACTCTTATTGTAATCTAGTAGCAAATACTAAAATGTTTTAAAACATAAAGGGTCCTATTTATTTTTAGGGAAAACAAAGAAAGGTAGTAGTGAGTTTTCCATTATAATGTTTTATGATGCTTGAAAGTACTTGGAAAGAAGGGAAGTGGGATACAGTCTAAAATGGAGACTGTAGCATGCTGTGAAAAAAAAGGTAAGGTTCAGTTAATGAGTAAGCATGGAAATAAAAAAAAATGAGATTCAGTTAAGTGGTTGTTTTGCAATGAATTGTTATATGAAAAAAAGTATTTAAAGCAAAAAATTGTTCTGAAGAAAATCTGGGAAACAATACTATCATACAGGCACACAATCTATCCCCAAAAGCTAGAAACATTCGTTCTCTTTAATTTGCACTTCTCTTCAGAGTTTTCTTTAGAGCAAGTTTGACATCCTTGTTCCTTAGACTATAGATGAAGGGGTTCAACATGGGCACTATGTTGGTATAAAATACTGAAAAGAACCTCCCCTGGCCCAAGGAACCACCTGAAGAGGTCTTGAGGTGTGTGAACATCCCAGAACCATAGAAAATGGCAACAGTCATGATATGGGAGCTACAGATGCTGAAGGCTTTGGACCAGCCCCGAGAGGATGACATGTGGAGGATGTTGGAGAGGATCAGGGCATAAGAAATGAAAATGAGAAGGGTGGACATTATTGCAGTTGTGCTCACAAGGATGGAATCTACCAGCTCATTGGCGTAGGTGCTGCTGCAGGAGAGCTGCTGGAGGGGGAAGATGTCACACATGTAATGGTTGATGATGTTGGCATCACAAAAGGACAGCTTGAGCATGTCCCCTGTATGGACCATGCCGCCTGCAAACCCCATCACATAGGAGCCAGTGATCAGCAGAGCACAGACCTGAGGGGACATGCTGACTGTGTACATCAGGGGCTTGCCGATGGCCACATAGCGGTCATAGGCCATGGCTGTCAGGACATAGCACTCAGAATGGACAAAGAAACAGAAAAAGAACAGCTGGGTCATGCATTCTTCAAAGGAGATGATGTTCTTGTCTAACACAAAGCTCATCAGCATTTTAGGGGTGATGACAAAAGCGTGGCACAGGTCTATGAAGGAAAGGTTGAGGATGAAAAAGTACATGGGGGTGTGAAGGTGGGGGTTGAGGCATATTAGATTAATTAGGCTAAAATTTCCTACCACAGTGACCATATAGTTCAATAATAAGAGGAGGAAGAAGGGCAGCTGGAGTTGAGGTTGGTGTGTAATTCCTTCCAGGATGAACTCAGTTACTGAAGATCCATTTTCCACAGCCATAATCTGCAGCGGTGAGATCTGTGAGGAGATGGGAGAAGAATTAGGACAAGACTCTGATCCTCTGTTTTAAGAGTGAGGGCTTGTCCTAGTGAGGTACAGTGGACCAATGAACCAGCACTCTGGAAGGAGAGCCAGAGCAAAGAATCCCATCTTTAACCACTTCTCTCATCTGCCTGTACCTTTCACATTTTACATCTCAGCTGTTTCCCTACCTCCCCAAAATGACACAATCATGATGTAGTCTTTAGTGTCTATTAGTAGGTCCCCCAGAGTGAGGTCCACTTTTCATAGTTGAGACAGCATGTTGAAGAGATGAATCAGCTGCTGAGGTGATACAGCTGGACAGCAAGGGAGTCAAGAGTTGTTCTTGGGACCATTTTCCTGTCATTTCCTGATGATTGACACAGTGACGTTACTGTGACCTGCTGTGTCCATTGCTCAGCCCTTTCTCTACCTCACATCCCTCAGACATCACCATCACGTTTTTCAAAGTGCTGTGAATATCTGCAATGTTTGTATGTAATTTTCTTCCTTTCCCTCATGTAATCTTACCTCAGAATCCCTGTGAGTAGTTTAGGAGGGGCAGGTGTCTTTCCATACCTTTGCACTGTGGTAATCCTGAGAATGAGAACATCAGAACAGAGAAGACTCAATTTTCCAGCTTCCTTTTGCTTGGAGATCTCACTTGTCAGACCTTCCTGTTCTTTTCCCTTCTCTGTCCTGGAGGAGAAATAGGCTTGGGTTAAGGAGGAGCTAACTCCCTGTTTGTTTGTGGATTTACGTATGACTTCAGGACAAGGCAAATACCTGGACTTTATGTCTCCAAACGATCTACTGGCACATCATGAGTTTTCCCCAATTCTCTAGTAACTTTTTTGCAAGCTCAGAAAATGATCTTCATTTAGCACGAAAGTATGGTGAGGTTCCTGAGGGATGAAATTATTGAACCTGTGTTTACATCCTTGTCAATGAGTTGGCATTTATTCCTTTGGGTCCCAATATTCTCCCTGTACTGGTCCCATGAAGAATTATGAAACCTCACCACAGGGAGGGAGTAGCTGCCTTGTATTCCTGGGTGTCCTCTAAGGCTCTCGCTTGGTTCTTACTCTTCAAACGGGAGTGTTTGGAATGTGTCCCTTGCCATTTCTAATACCTTTTGACATTGTATAGGGTTGATGGAACATATAGCCTAGCATTCATCCTATCTCTTTATGATAAGAGAATGGGTTTGGAGGTCACATTGTGGGAGTGAGTTCATTCTTCCACTTACTCTGTGTGACATTGGATGAGGCTCTTATGAACCTCTTTTTAAAGGCACTAATTCCATTCAGGACAATTCCATCCCCATTAGGTAAGTGCCTCTCCAACACCCCATCTTCTAATTGGATTATTTTTTTGAATAATACAATAAACTTATGTTTAAATAATTAATAAAATTTAATAAATGACAATATAATAAAAATAATAAAAGAACAAAAATATCAGAAACAAGTTTGGGGTATAATTTCTTTCTGGGGATAGACTTTTCTGGTGTAGAGAGGGGCTATTCAGAGGGGTTTTTCTTGAAGAAAACCAGTTGTGGGGAGCATCGTTGACTGAAAATCTACTCCTTTGAATCCACCTTAGTTTGTCTGCTCTAGTTCTGCACTTACTCTCCAGTCTGTGCTGGGCGTGGTCTGTCACAGACCTGGGCAATTTTTGTTAGTTGGGTCTCTTGTGACAGGCTGTCTTCTTGCTTAGGGACTTCCTATCAGAATGGCAGAGACATGTTAGAACTGCAGTGTGATCTGGTTCTCCTAGGCAGTTCTTTCTCTCTCCTCCTCGTCTGTTGTCAGACTTTGTTCCTGGCTTGAAGACCTTTATCACCGACTCCTTGTTCCTCTCCCTGTGTCCTTCATAGACATTAACCACAATAAAAGTCTTGCAACTGTAATCATTTCTAAACATTGGCTTCTTGTGGAAGCTTAAATAACACAACTGACACACAGAGTTTAAAACTTGCCATGATGTTTTGATAAGAAATCTTGATTTTGTAAAGATAGACAAATGGTTGTAAAGAATAAAAAATTCAGAAATAGATCTTCACTTTATGTAGTCAATAGATTTTTTTTAACCAAGCAATAAAGTAAATCCATGGAGAAAGTAAAATCTTTGAAGTAATAGATACTGGAAATCTTCCAATGTTTTCAAAATTGGATATATTCAACCTGTTTAAAGTTTGCTGGAAATAATATTTTTTTAAAAAGCTAATGTATTTTAATAATGAATTGCAATTTTTATATAAGGAGTTATATAAAATACATGGTTGTAATTTTAGGGAGTTGAAAAGATACAAATATAAATTTTAAACAAAATTCACATTATTTTTTCTTTAAACATCACTGAGTCACCAGCACAACCTGGTGGCTGTTTAAGTGAACTGCTTGGTTCAGTGTTTTAAAGTTCTATGAATTTTGTTTCCATCCTTGGTCCTCTCCCTGGTCTCTCTTTTCTCTCTGTATTTAAAATCACATTAAAATTTTCATGGTGATGGGGATTACAATTAATGTCAAATATATGTAAATAAAGAAAAAGTTTCATAATTATCATAAGTAAAATTAAACCACAATTTTTGGGTAATTTTTATTTTTATCTTTGTTTGGTCATAGGAAGTGAGGACATCTGTAGTGGAGAACATATGGCTGGCTGGCTGGCTGGCTTTCTCTCTCTCTTAACTGAGGCAACATTGGTTTATAACATTGTAAATGATTTAGGGGGGTAAGTTCACACCTCCTCAGGTGTATGTCACCATACCGTACCAACTCATAAAGCACCTTATCCCTTTACCTCACACCACTGGGCATGCTGCCCCTCATCCCTACTCCCACTCTATCTCTCCCTTCTAATAGCCTCAATTGTGATTGAAATTATGTTGCTATCACCTTAAAATAAACTAGTATAAGATATTTTATGTGTCACAGCAAAGACAAAAAAAAAAAAAGCCTACAGTAGATACAAAAAGATAGAGGAGGAAACCAAAGCATATTGTTACAGAAAATCATTAAATCATGAAGGAAGATGATGAGATAAAGGAATAAAAAACTGTGATCACAAGCAGAAAACAGAAAGATGGCATAAGTTCTTACATATCAATAAGTACCTTAAATATAAATGGCTTTTTAAAGTTCTCTAATCAAAAGGCCTAGACTAGCTAAATGAATAAAAAATAACAAAGATGACCCAACTATAATATTCCATATAAGAGATTTCTTTCAGCTTTAATAACACACATAAACCGAAGGTTTAAAAAGAAAGATGATAATGAGCAAAAGATATTCTACACAGGGGAAAACCAAAATGGAGCAGGGATAGCTATAGTTACATCAGACAAAAATAGACTGTGACTCAAGTAGCTGTAGCAAGACAAACACTATTGACATCGTGATGATCATATAATGATGAATTGGTGTCATTACAATAGATACCATAGTCATAGGAATGATCATAAGAGACTACTGTGAATAACCGTATTCTAATAAATTGGATAACCTAGAAGAAATGGATAGACTCTTAGTCATATACAATCCACTAAGAGTGAATCATGAAGAAATAGAAAATCTGAACAGATCAATAATGAATAAGGGAACTGAATCAATAATTCAAAACCCTGCAACAAAGAAAAGCCCAGGACCACATGGTTTCACTGGTGAATTTTACCAAGTAGTTTTAAAGAATTAATTCCAACTTTTTTAAGCTTCTCCAAAAATTGAAGAGCTAGAACACTCTAGGTCAGAAGTACTTTTACATTGATATCAGTTAAGGACACTACAAAAAAAGAAAAATGCAGATCAATATACCTGATAGAGATGAAAACATCCTCAACACAATTGTATCAAACTGAAATGAACAGCAAATTAAAAGGATCATATATCGTGATCAAGGGGATTTACCCATAGGATATAAAGATGCCTCCACATACACCAAGTAATTAGTGTGATACACCAGATTAATAAAAATAAAGAAGAATTATGGAATCATTTTAATAGAGCAAAGTGTCTGACAAATTTTAACAAACTTCATGATTAAAAACAGAATGGGAGAACTGCAAAAAGATCATGAAAGGAACTTGGAAGGATGATGGAAATGCTCTTGATCTTGATTATGGCTGTGGCTACATAACTATTAGCTTTGAAAGCCTTTGAACTGAACTCTTAAAATGGACGCATTTTATTGTGTGCAAATTATCTCACAATAAAAGGAATTTAAAAAGAGAAAATTACAAAAAGATTCATTCTCAATTGTTATCATCTAGTTATTGACACTGAAAGTTTCTATAAATTAACCAGACTTCCTTTCCCTAAGAACTTAGTAATTTTTAATGATTAAAGAAGTTGAATAAATTTCAATTAAAAAATGAAATACTAAGCAGTAAAAGGGCTGGATCATTGATAAATGCAATCGCTAGCATGGAATTAATTGAGGGCAACATGCTTAGTGAAAGAAGCCAATTTCAGAGTGGTTACATAGTGCAGGATTTCATCCGTTGATTTCTATATGGTTAGTAAAAGACAAAGATATGGTGCGGCAGGCTGGGTTTAAGTATAAAACTGTAGTATAAGGGTGTTCTTTTATGGTGGTATAGAGTTCTGCATCTTAATGGGGGGCGGTTTACAAACTCTACACAGGTTCAAATTACATCTACACATACACACTAATGACACAAACACACAATGCACATAAAATTGCTGAAAGCTGAGTAGTGACATTTATAATCTCATAGTCTAGTTATCTGAAAGCCCTATAAACTGTTAAGGATTTGCTGCTTGTGAGTATTTGTAGGGTCTCTATCCTGGAGAAATCCTGACTTTCTTGATGCATACCACAGAGCAACCAACATTTCTGGTTAGGTGATAAGAGGATTGGGAACCAGGAAGCAAAGAAACAGATGAATTTGGAGAAACATGCATCCTTTCTACTGAAGCTCACTAGCAGGTAGCCTTGCTCCTCGTCTTGGAATACAGTCTTGTTAACATCATTGCCCCAATATCAATTTCTGATTTTTGCTACTGTTGAAGATGTCAGTGTGACAGGAAATGGGTGGATTTCAAAGGGTGATTTTTTTTGCAATTTCCAGTGAATCTATCATAATTTCAAAGTAACAAATTTAGATCCCTTCTCATAAGCATCATCATAACAGTATATACATAGAAGAATAAAGTCACATTTTATAAAATAGAAGTTTGTTAAGACTGATTTTTTTTATAGATTTGTTTAATGTATTATGAGCAAAAGCATAATGAGTTAGAATAACCTAAGGTAATTAAATTTTCATGAAATAATGCATCATTCTTATCTTAAAATTTTAACACAATATCTGAAATTAGTATAAAAGATTCTTTTGTTTATCTCTACAAATGTTATAGTGATTAAACAAACTCAAATATTAAAAAAGGTGTAGTAAATAAACTTTACTAAAATCTTTATAAATCTTAATGAACTTAAATCCTTAAAACTAATGTTACCTAGATGATAGTGTGCTTTTTGATGGGAGCAATTATTTACATCTCTATAAGATACAGGAGAAGACCCTTCCTCTTATGCTCTGGGGGATGTATAATCCCTGGTGGGAAATTAACGTTATTAGGATGTAAACACAGAACCAACCTTCTCCTTCCATTGCTTATGATGATGGGACGGTCCCAGAGGAGATCTATAGTGATTTATAATAGTGTCAAAATATTAAAATCCTTCAGTAAATGTAGAGACTTGGTAGCAAATCTTTTCTTATTCCTCTCAGTAAATTTATAACAAGAAGTGTAATCTACACCTCAGAATGCCTACTGGACCATTCAGACTGTGAGATCTCTAATAGAGTCTCTTGCCAATAAAGAGAGAAGAATCTATGACTACATCCGGTTAGCTTTGAAATTGCCAGAGCTGCTTCTTGTTCACAGGAGGTGAAACAGCATTGATGGAAGAGAGTGAGTTAATTAAGTTTCTGTTTTTTTCTCCCTCTCTCTGTTCCTGAAAAAGTGAGAGAAAGTACTTACATCGAACAACAGGAACTCAAATACATAGTTTTGATTCTCCTGCCTCCATGTTATCTCTGCACACCCCCTGTGTTGATGTTCTCAGTCTGGTAGCACAGAGCTGTCGCACTACCAACTGCCACATCTAGTATATAGCAACATCAGAGATTTATCTTCCTTAAATGACATTTTAATTGAAATATGCTGTGTGTGTAGAATATTTTATGTAAGTATACACTTGATATATTTTCACAAACTTATTTAATCAGCACCCAAATTCATTATTTCTTTTTCATGTCATTCTGCAAAATTCAGGAAAGCACACTCACCTTCCTTATCCATTTGCTGCCTAACTAGAAGGACTAGAGAAAAAAATGCGTAGAAACACTGGCGTGCATTATTAATTATAAATCTCAGACAATCAAGGCTCTCCTCATTGTTATCAGTTAATGACTTCATGGAATCTTATAGGAAGGTATCTGAAAGTCCTATAAACTGTTAAGGATTTGCTGCTTGTGAGTATTTGTAGGGTCTCTATCCTGGAGAAATCCTGACTTTCTTGATGCATACCACAGAGCAACCAACATTTCTGGTTAGGTGATAAGAGGATTGGAAACCAGGAAGCAAAGAAACAGATGAATTTGGAGAAACATGCATCCTTTCTACCGAAGCTCACTAGCAGGTAGCCTTGCTCCCCCTGTCTTGTAATACAGACAGGAGAAATATTTTTGTCACCTGCAGCTCATGCAGACAAAACATAGAGTGATAGATATGTTGAGATGAGTATGTGATGCTACCATCAAACTCCAAGAAGCAAAGGAGAACTTAACTTGATTACGTCCTGTCTGAGTACCCTGCTTAGAACTGAGAGTTTGAAGGAGGAGAGTTGGGTTCCCTCTTAATTGAATTTTCTTCTGTTCTCACAGATATTTGAACATGAGTATGCTGGCTAGAAATGCCACTTTAGTGACTGAATTTATTATTGCTGGATTAACAGACCGACCAGAGCTTCAGCAGCCTCTCTTCTATCTGTTTCTAATGATCTACGTTGTCACAGTGGTGGGCAACCTTGGCTTGATCATCCTTATTGGTCTAAATTCTCACCTCCACACACCCATGTACTATTTCCTTTTCAATCTATCCTTCACTGATCTCTGTTACTCTTCTGTTTTCACTCCAAAGATGCTGATGAACTTTGTATCAAAGAAGAATATAATTTCCTATGTTGGGTGCATGACTCAATTGTTTTTCTTTCTTTTTTTTGTCATTTCTGAATGCTATATGTTGACTTCAATGGCCTATGATCGCTATGTGGCCATCTGTAATCCACTGCTGTATAAGGTTACCATGTCCCATCAGGTCTGTTCTCTGCTAAGTTTTGCTGCATATGCAATGGGATTTGCTGGAGCCACTGCCCACACAGGATGCATGCTTAGACTAACCTTCTGCAGTGCAAATGTCATCAACCATTACCTCTGTGACATCCTCCCGCTCCTCCAACTCTCTTGCACCAGTACTTATGTCAATGAGGTAGTAGTTCTTATTGTCGTGGGCATTAATATCACAGTACCCAGTGTTACCATCCTAATTTCTTACATCTTCATCCTCATTAGTATTCTTCATATCAAATCTACTCAGGGAAGATCAAAAGCCTTCAGCACCTGCAGCTCCCACATCATTGCTATTTCTCTTTTTTTTGGTTCAGCAGCATTTATGTATCTTAAATATTCTTCTCCTGGATCTATGGAGCAGGGAAAAATTTCTTCAGTTTTCTACACTAATGTGGGACCTATGCTGAACCCCCTGATCTACAGTTTAAGGAACAAGGATGTCAAGGTGGCACTGAAGAAAGCCTTGCTTCAAATTCAGAGGAGAAACATGTTCTAATTAGGAGTTAAAATGTAAAGATACCTTTTCATTTAATTTTTATTTTGTTTTTCAGGAAGAGGCTTGGCATAGCCATGTTGATATGAACAGGTTATATTATGTGTGTTATAATAAGCTTACCTTATTATTACTCAGAGAGCTTGCTTCAGTATCTCCTCATTCTTGCACACATTTTCTAGAATTCTAATAGCATGTTTATAAAGGGAACATATGCAATGACATTTCCCCAATATTTTTAATACTCCTTTTGTCTTTTGGATTATTTCTATTCTGTATAATATAGTGAGTTTCATAAGTAGTTGGCTATATACCTCACACATAGTTGTGACAAATACTACAGAAGACGTCTCATTCTTAACCATATAGTTACTGGTATAGGCAGTAGGATTCAAAGATATGTCTTTACTGCAAATTGTGTTATAGCTTAAAATAGAATGAGATGTTTCCTGATCTCATCCTTTTGGTCTATTTTTCTTACCACTTTATTACACTGTCTTTTCTTCCATTTGAAAATGGCAAAATCTGTACCTGCTTCTGAGATTCTCTCATAGCTCATTGCTATGGAGAGAGTACACATAATTTCACTGTTTATTACCAAATATAGCACTGATAGAAGATGAGTATATTATTATGTATATATTAATACATTTATATTTCAGGATTCCAATAATGGGGATGGATTGTAATTTATTATAAAGCTGGCATTCATTTTATCTAATATGATACCAGATCTTTTGAAAAAGAGTATATAGTTATTATAAGGGTTGTTATTTATCACACCAGGAGAATACTGCACATACTATTAGGAAACTTTAATAAATCATGTCTTCTTCCATGTTTTTGTTTTACTTATTCAATGAGGTTTATTATAAAAAAGATATACATTAATCATAGCAAACTATATCCCAAGCAACACTTTGTTAATGGGCAGGAACTCTTTCTCCCCAGTAAGACAAAAGCATATTTTTTGGATGGTGTTTGATATAATTTCCACATTTCTCTAATGCTTTCCATGTCAGTATATTTAGGTTTTCAAATACAGTGGAAGGTCAAGAAGTATTTAATTAAATAACCTTGTTTTTTAAAAATGATAACTTTAGTACTGTAAGTAATAATATGATATACTAAAACGTAAATCAGAACTTGCGGGTTCATTTCTCGTTGGAGGGCAGCCTTGGAAGTCATGGAGCGGTGCTGCTCAGCTCCTCTTGAAGAGATCTGCTGTTGGCAACGTTGTTGGCTGAAAGTCTACTCCTTTGAATCCACCCTAATGTTCAGGCAGAGTTCAGGCAGAGCTTCCTCTGAGATGTCCAGTCAGTCGTCTAGGTCCATGTGTATATTAGTGCTGACCTATTGTGTGTAACAGTGACCTCTTCTGATAGACATTCTGTACTTTACTATTTCCTGTCATTTTAACTAGGACTTTTTAGAATTGCACTGCGGTCTGAGATTTTCCTACTCAGGACTTCCTTCGGCCTTAAGTAAGATGTTCACTCTGCATCGTAGTACTTACCCCTGAGTCCCAGTACTTCCCATTTTATCCTTCACAGACTTTTAGTAAATGTCTTGAAAGTTTAATTATTTCTTGCCATTTTTTTTGAGGAAACGAAAATGACAATGGACTGACACACTATTTATAAAACTTAGTATAAGACTCATAATCAAGACAGACTCGTTTCGTTATAAAGATAGACAAATCTCAGAGTAGAAGATTCAGAAACAGTGCCTTGCTTACACATTAAAGTGACCAAGTACCGAATTTGTATTGGTACTGTCATCTGCTGGTATTGAATTTACTTTTAGCCAAGTAACAAAGTAAGTCCATGGGAAAAGTAAGATTTTTTAATTAATAATGCTGGAAATGCTACCTATTCATGAGAAAAACTGTGATCCTTGGCCTCTACAATGTACAAGAAAATTAATTTTAAATGGATCAAAGCCTACACCTAAGCTCAAACATAAATCTTCTGAGACGAAATAGACGTATTTCTTCTAAAAGAAAACATAGAGCAGTATGTCAGTATGGCATAGATTTCTTATGCAGAGTCTGGAAAGCACCCAAACAAACAAACAAAAAATACAAAATGAACTTTATTGAAATTAGAACATTTATTTATCAAAAAGTATTCAAAACCAACCCATACTGAAAGACTATTTGTCATACATATATCAGAAAATGGTATTATAACTAGAATGCATAACAATTTAATAATGAAAAGATAGCACAATAATAAAGATATTTTATAAATGAGCAAATTATTTGAAAGTTATAGCCCCCAAGAAAGTGTGCCAGAGGCACACATAGCATATGACAGTGTGACAAACTTGCTGTACTCTTTAGATGTATAGTTAGTAGCTGACAACACTTCCTTATCGGTTACATACTCTTTTGTTACTTCATTGCTAGGTCTGTGCCCTTTGGTTGGCTCAAGGAATTGTCAGGCCTTCTTGTTTGTCTTTATCCATGTTGGATCTACCTGTGGAGCACCTCAAATACTCATTTGATCCAATCACATCCCTGTATTCAAGGGGATTCAAGATTCTGGTTATATTTCTTTCTCTTTGTTCCACCAATGCTGGGAGTGATCATTTTATTTTGTTTTCAGTTGAATAGTTGTTATATTTTCTCTGTATTATCTTCTTGTGCTCTCCTTGCAATGTCTTTATAATTAATTTTTTTGTTAAGCACATTCTGTAGGAAGTATGTATGCTTTCTCTTTGAACTGTTTCTGATACAAAATGACATTTTATGTGATTTAAATGGATTGATTTGCCCACCTTGCAAGAAACAATCCTGGCCAGTGAGCACATGCTGGATGATTAGTCAGAAATTATCATCCACAAAAGAAAGAAGTCTCAGTGCTAGATGGGAGCCTATTCTTATTTAAGCATAGTTCTTTCTGACAAATTTTTAGAAACAGTTTTTTGTACTCTTTGGAGTTAATTAGCATGATTCAATCTAGGAAGCCTATATTTCTCTTTCTGACTCACTCCACTTATAATCCTTCTAGTTCTATCCATGTTGCCACAAATGGCATGAGTTTATCTTTTTTGATTGCTGAGTAATATTTCACTGACTATATGTACCACATTTTCTTGATCCACTACCAGTTGTTCTAGATATTTTTAGAGTCTAGAGAAACTAAACAAAGGATCAGACAATCTGTAAGACTAATCATTCAAAGCAGACCATAGATCTGAGACTCTTAGGAGGGGTGGGGAAGTGGGAGGGAGAAGGGCAGAGTTTAAAAGGAAGAGGGAAGAAAAAAAGGAGGGGTGAAGAAAGAGCACAGTGGAGTGTGGTGGAGGACTATGGGCACTTTGGTTATGGGCAAACTGTGGTGACTGTACCTGTGAGAAAATAAATGAGGATGTTTAAAAATGAAGATTAAACACACACACACACACACACAAATACAGGAATTCTAGTAGTCTACTATATAGTGAGAGTTTATTTGATGTTAAAACCAAACAATCAAACAATAAAAAAGTGGGCAGAGCCTCCCTGGTGGCACAATGGGTTAAGCAACGCACTATGAAGCAAACCGCAGTCACTGCAGCATGAGTTTGATCCATGCCGCTGGCTTGGGATGTGACCCACATGGCGCAGCAGACCTTTTTTGCCTCACCTGTTGCTCCCCTCAGCAGTGTATTTCAGTCAGTCTGCCTGTTCTGCTCCCCACTCTGTCTCTGGTGAATCCTCTCACCTCCCACAATCTGGCCTGTACCCCAGTGCTTGTATACATAAATAAATAAATCTTTTTTAAAAAAGTAAATGGGCAAAGAAACAAACTTGGATGAATAATTTATCCAACCTAGGCAAATAAGAACCATGTGCATCTTCAGTTTAGTTTCACAAACATTTTTTGTATATGTTGTTTTTTTTTTAATGTACGTTGTTTTAGCTAGGCAAGTATGACTTTGACTTAAATTCAAAGAGATCCGAATGTATCCGGCACAAAATTTTGTCATGGTGCATACCACACAAATTTATATAGAGGTGAAAGAAATCAATTTTCATAGATATTTAAGTACTAATCATGCTTTTCCAGTAGTTATTTTCACCCTCCATCAACCTGATGATAATTAATTTTTAAAATGAAGATCACAATTCACATACAACTAAAATGATTAAAATTGGAAATGGTGCCTTTAAAATTAATATACAGAGTTTGAAGTAAAACTTATTTCAATATATTAAACATTTTAATGACTTTATTTTTGGCAGCATTACATTTCTTGAATTGCTTGAAGATATGCCTAGTGTCACCTACATCTTTATGACTCCTCTATATCTGCTTCATAAACACAATCTTAATTGGGAGAAAAGTTTGTTTTATGCATATGGAATCTCCATATGAATCCATGATAAAGGCACAGAGGCTAGAATATACCGTACATAGATGCTCTTGAAGGACAGTGGAATGTATCTGATAGAATGGTACATACCATTGATGGTAAGAGTGGTCAACCCAGTGAGGCATTCAGTGCTCTATTTTAGCAGCCCAACTAAAGAAGAAATCTAACACCTGGTTGCCAACTACAGCAGCTATGTGTGCAGAAGGACAACACCCACTGTGGACAGGAGGCCCATGTGGCTGCTGGGGGAGTTTGTATTTCAGGTAGCCTTAGAAGCACAGAGCCCAGTGCTGAGGTCTTTTGGTGGTGGGAGCCAGGTAGGGAATGCCAAATTTTCACCAGGCAGGTGCCCATCTCTGTGTTCCCATTTCAGATACTTCTTTCCATTTCTAGATAATGTATCCCTTTAAAGTAGTTGCAGTGTGACTGCAAGTCTCCTGCAAAGGGATTGTTAGATCCTAATAATCTAGCCCAATAAAATCAGATAGAAAAGTTGTTTGAAAGCTTTCTTAGTCAATTTTGTTCTCAGATTAAGTGGTCTGGGGTGTTTCAATAGATGTTTTCACCTTATACCTGCAGATACTTATTTTTCTTTTTCTCCTCCTCCTCCTATAACTCTAGTTATGCACCTTCTAGGATATTTGATATCTTTTTTTAGGATTTATTTTACTTAGGCATACAAGAGCTGGGGTGTAGGCCAGAAGTACAGAGGTGGGGGTCATGAGGATTCACCAGAGACAGAGTGGGGAGCAGAACAGGTGGATCTACTGAAATACTCTGCTGTGGGGAGCAGTGGGCAAGACAGGAGTGGTCTGCTGTGCCATGTGGGTCAGCTCCCTGGCAGGGATCTAACTTGTGCTGCAGTGGCTGCTGATAGCTTGATAGTGCTGAGACTTAACCCTTTATGCCATTAGGGAGGCCTATATCTCATATCTTAAAGACACTGATGCTCTGTTCATTTTTGCCCAGGCTGGTTCTTTCGGTTTCATTTTGGATTTTTGTTATTCTTCAAGTTCACTCATCATTTCTTCTGCAGTATTTATCTAGCATTAATCTCACTAAGTGGATTTTTAAAATATAGACTTTTTTATCTTAGAGTTATTTTGATTTATGTAAAATTTGTGAAGCTTCTATAGATTTATTATATATTCCATATCCTGTTCCTGTTATCTTGTATTTATGTAATACATGAATCAGTTAATGAACAGGTTTTGATACCTGATTATTAAAGTCCATACTTAATTCAATTTTCTTATTTTTACCTAACATCCTTTTTCTGTCCCAGGATCTCATTCAGGGTACCATATTGTATTGACACAGTACCAAAGCATGATTCGTGAAAGAAAAAAAATTGATAAGTTAGGCTTAATTAAAATTAAAAACTGTTCTGTAAAAGACACAGTTAAGAAAATGAAAAACAAGCCATAGATGGAAGGAAATATCTGTAAAACACACATTTTTTAATTAAAATTTTTTTTTATTTAATTGTACTTGACATCGTTTGTATTCCCCAGGGGGTTCCCACCACCATTTTCACCCGTGCACCACACCTCAGTCCCTTGTGCTCTTTACGCCTCATCACCTCCATCAGCCCACCCCCATGGTTCCTTGGAAAACACACATTTGATAAAGAACTTGTATCCACAATATACAAAGATTTATAAAACTTAACCATAAATAAACAATTCAATAAAATGAGCCAAAACTGAACAGACACATTAAAATTAACATATGCAGATAAAAATTAGTTTTTGAAAAGATGCTTAATGCCATTCATTTACTTTTAGAGGAATTCAAATAAACATAACAATGAGATAACCACTACACACCAATTAATGACTAAAGTTGAAAAACTGACAGTATACTTACCGATGGGAATGTGGAACAACAGGGAAACTCATCCATTTCTGCTGGTAATGCAGATTGGTCTAGCCACTTTGGAAGAGATTTTGACACCTTCTTACTAAGATAAAAAAATAATTTTCTTATAATCCAGCAACCCTGCTTTTAGGTAATTACTCATTTGGTTTAAAATTCATGTCTACACAAAATCCTGCTTATGAGTGTTTATAGAGCTGTATTCATGATTGGAAAAACTGAAAGCAGGTGAGGTGTTCTTCAAAAGATGAATGAATAACAAGCTGATGTATCCACATAAGTATCATTGAATACTATAAAGAACTGAGCTACTAAAATATGAAAAAAATGTTTGAGCCCTTAATACTTATTGCCAAGTGAAAAAGACAGTCTGAAAATACTAGATACTGTTTCCAGTTGTATGCCATTAAGTAAAAGGTATAGACTAAGAATATTGTCAGGTTTTCTGAAGGAAGAGAGAAGGATGAATAAGAAACATTTGGGTTTTTTTTTTCCAGTAGTGTGAAACTATTTTATGTAACTTCTTTATGTACTGAAATGGTGGACATTATACATTTCTCAAATCCATAGAACTTTACAGCACAGTGAAGTGAAGTTTAATAAGTGCAAATGAAAATTTGTGACATTAGGACAATCCTAGGAAGGAGGACAAATAATGAAAAAATCTAAGTGCTTTACAGATTTACAAAACAGCCTCCATAATAGGGTACAGGGAATAAATGCTAGAAGAGTGAGGCAAAAGGAACTGCATGTAAGTGCTGTACTCTGGCTGATGAAGTTCTATGAAAGTACAGGATGAAAATTTTGATACTGTTATATACATACAATGAAATGGAATAAGTAAATGAATTGTGGGAGCTGAGGGGCAGATTTATCTTTATTGAATGGGTATTTGTAAATAAGCAAAGACAGGAAGCTAGAATAATCTATGGGGTAATAGATTGACATTGGAGATATTAGTATGAACTCAATTTACCTTAATATAGGTGAAGATGGCTACATACAGATGTATCTATAGGTGTACAGCCTGTCCTGAAATAGTGTTTTATTCAATGTTTTAATATAAATTGATGAGGAAAAAAATGTTCATTTCCTGGCTGGACATAGTGTGATCAGGTGATTTCTTTTAATTTAGTTCTCCCCAAGTCTGAGTGAGTTTCCTCTGGTTATTTTTGTTTTCTTTTACACCTCAAAGATGGGCATGCTGTGTTTATTGGTGTGCCCTGATGGTCCCGACAGGAGCGAGTGTGGGTGTTAGAGTATGCCCTGTGATTGAGTGGTGTTTTATCCATTTCTGCCTTATGCGCTGAACTTCCAGGATAGATTTGGTCACCCCTGAGTGAACTGGAATAAGCAGATTGGGAAATGGAATACAGATTGTTTTTTAATATTAGAACTGTTTTGGTTCTCTATTTAGAAGTGATGTCTTTATGACCAGAACTATGCTTCACAAACTTTTGTTTATATCAATTAGGCTACGGTGAAATTGGGTTTGTTATATATTGTTTTGCTTACATTTGCAATTTCCAAGAACTTATCAATGATATTACATGAAGAGTTACTATATATTAATTAATTAGTACACAAATATGTCTTTGCTTTGTCAGCTGAGAGGGCCTTAAAGGAATGACACTCCATTAACAAAAAACATATCTAGCATACAGGTCACACCTTCTAATACAATATCCTAGTAAAAAGAATGAAGGGTTCTTGGAGAAATGACTGATTCTATGCTGGCATAGGGAATAAACAAGATGAGCCTGGAGCATCTTGCAATGAAACAAAAGTATTCTAAACACACACACATATCTCACACACACACAGAGTGGAGCTATTCCAAAGAGCCTTGGGAGACAGCTAAAAAAGTTCCCAGTGACCAAATCTAAAAAATTAGAGCAACAACATAATTTTATACTGGATTCTATCATAATGCATGAATTAAATATTCATGTGGTTAAACTGATAAATGATTGAGTTAAAAATAGTTAAAAGATGAATTAATTTCTCATGCACAAGAATTCCAAACAACTTGAGATACACTAATTTTAAGGAGGGGTGTAACTTGGGGTTACACTATAGAATAACTACAGTGGAGAAACCAAGTGTTCAAAATCAACATGAACATTTATAAATCAGATAGGTAATATACCTTAATACAATGGGATAAAAATAACCTGTAGTCTTCCTCTCCAAGCCTACAACCCCAGAATAATGACAAAATGATCAAATTCCACCATTACAGACATCCTACTTTGATAGGGGTCTTTAGGCTAACTGAATGGCTGTACCTTGTGCCTGAGACTCCATCTTCCTAGACTTTTAACTTAAAAACTATTTATTGACTGCCAAGCACTCATTTATAGCAGCTACCAACTTACAGCTAGATACAACCTTCTCTAGAACTGTGAAAGATAATTCTTTATTTTTCTTCTCACTGTTGATAAAGACCAACTTGACTAAATGATGAACTCTAAGGAATGTAACCTACAACCAACACTAATTTTTGGTAAACAGCTCTTGCAATCCTTCCTTCTCCCCTCTTTGTCCTTTAAAAATTCCCTAAAACATCAATGGGATACTATTTGGGCTATTACCTGTGTTTGAGCTCTTCTCTGCAAATTTTAGAAACCAAACAAACATGTTTTACTTTTATTTTATTAGCCTTGCTGTCAGAAGTGGGATCTGAAGTGACACACTGTCTTGACTCCGCTGCAGCTGTTGGACTGGAACAGCAGTACCTGCCATGAGCCCATAATGCTCTGTCATCTCCCTGATGATCCTGGGTTCCTGTGGTGAGTTCTCTTGGTTTTGAAATTCCTATTCTTTGGCTGAAGTGTCTGAACTTTGGGTGTTTCAAGTGTGGGCTACACCCTCCTTCTATTGGAGGGGAGAATTCTGTTTCTAACAGATTGATAGGAGATTTGTGTTCAGTGTTTGCAAAGAGTACACTGTCTTTGATCCATTAAAAGCGAGAGGTTCCCATCTCCACCATAGAATGGGAGCTTCAGATTCAGGGCTATTTAGTGAGTACTTCATGTTTTCTGGTGCTGGCTTCTGTTTCTTTGAATTTACAGAGGGCTGAAATCTTGTGTGGTGAGTTGTCTAAGTCAAAGAAATTTAAAATGCTTTGGTTGTTGGTAAATATTTTAAGGATAGCTTGCATTTGGAATTTGAGCTGGGATTTTTTTTTTATGATTAAACGATATGGTTCTATTGTGAATTTTGTCAAGATGAAGCAGCCTGTGGATGGTTTAAAATCACAGTGGCCACGGTGGGGACTCCTTGGAATTTGTAAACTAGTTTTTGCATGCTGCATTGGAAAAGGGCCACAGAACTAGAGAAATTGAATGCAAAGTTTATTTCAGTTGGTATTTTAAGACTTTCAAATGGTTAAATGAATCAAAGCTTGCTTCCAAAGAAGATAGTAATTATAGAGTTTCTAAGGTTAACTGATATTTCTTAAGATTAACTGGAAAAGCTTTCTAAAAATCCTGAATTGTCTGCTGCCACTGTTGCTTCTCTTTTTCTGTCTCCTTCCTATCATTTACTTATTTATTCCAATTTTACTGTTTCCTTTTTTGAATGAAAGACCTGTGGACCCTCTGGTCTTTTACGCATCCTTCAGTGTAAGCTCTAGTAAAGGAGGTTTAGAGACTCCCTCCCTTTCTTACATCCCTTGGGGTAAGGCTAAATTATGGGTTATTACTAAGAAATTACCTAATGACTTTAAAGATTCATTAGGATTTGTCAAAGACTAACCTTGTTATTCAGTAAACCCACTGTTCTCTATAAGGTCATTTACATGCTGGCAGATGAAAATCATGTTAAAATGTAGATGGAAAAGACAAGATTATTCTAAAAGGAGGGCCATTGAGAAAATTTTTAAATTATCAGATAACTGCTTAAATGATTCCTGGCATCTTTTCAGAAAGCCATAATTTGGAATACAGCAATTCTGTGAATTTTCAATTCAGTACTCCAAAACCCAATAAACTAGTGTTAGAGTACTTTGACAGGTCTCAGAAAATCTTCAAACAATATTTTGGCATTGACAATATCAATTATGAAACTCCTTCCTTCTTTAATTCCACCTTTGTTAATGCATTTAAGAAATGAATTCAACACTTTGGTTGAAAGAAACCATGCTAATTGGGCTACTGTGAAACCATGTCTTGGTAAATTTGACTGATAACTTGTCCTGCACTATACACTGGACAGTAATAACAAGAGAGAAGGGAGCTCAAGATAAGAAATTGCAATTCCAACAAGCTCAAATTATGAATTTCCCATTTATAACAACTAACTTCTACTTCTAAGCTTCAACAACTTCAAAACCTCCTTCCTAGTTAAGAAATTTGTAATTTCTGTAAAAAAAGCCCATCCTTATTGAAAAGTCAGTTTCTCTAATGAAACTGTCTTCCAAAAGCAGAATGACCTTTGCACTGTTATTGCAGTGCGGGGAGACACATATGCCTTTTGCCCATGCTAGTGAGCATGTCATGTGTTAAGACCTAATGAGTCTATATTGTATGTTAATGTCTGAGGAAGCTGGTCATGTGTCATTTTTGTTCAGTCACGAAAAACATAAGTGAATGCATGAATGATCGTGGTAAATGAACAGACGTGCTCTTTTGCTTGTTACTCAGAAAGTCAAACTCTGAACCAAGAGAATGTCTTTTCACAAAGCACTTTATTCGGGGTGGCCACTAGCACTCTAAAAAACAGCTTCCTGAATTGTAGGAGTGCTTCAATTGTATAAGTGGGGGAAGTTAATGTGTGTGGAATGTGCTGGTAGTGGGGGCTTCACCTTTCCAGATTGAAGGAGGTGTCAGGCAATTCAGTGTGACACACTGCTTTCTTGGCAAACAATTACTTTCAGCTGTTAGTAACCAGTCATTATTTGTTTTTGATGTTATAATCAACTTCAAAGATTGTTAGAGATGAAACATAATCAATTTTCCAAGTTTCTGCCAATGCACCTGGAGAAAAATGTATTAGTTGTGAGATAGAGGTTAATCACAAGGAGGGAACTGGGGGAAGAAAGAACAAAGATGGTTTGAGCTTAATTTTGTTTGGTTCTAGTTTTCAGTCTAGGAGAGTGTTGGTCACACAATGGAGGGTTTGGGCTATTAATTCACCACCACCCTGTGGAAATTAATAGTTTGGATTGTAGAGTTCTTGGTGGAAAGTTGTCACTGATTTTTGGGAATCTTGTTAATGAGTCTTCTCTTGCATGAATTGTTACCTCCGATGCAAACATAGCTGCTGAGCACTGGTTAATTTCTTTGCCGATCGCTTGGGCGCATTGCTGAAGAGGGAACATGTGAGGTTGCCGCGGCCTGTCACCAGGGGTAGAATGTTGGGGAAAGCAGTCACAGAACGGCACATATTTATGAGTTGGACTCAGACAATGAGACTTTTCATTCTCCTCCCCTGAAAATATGTGTTCTTAGAGGTTAATTCAATGATACACCCTTGAAAGAATATACGTGGTATGTTGTTTTGACTATGGGGACAGTTTTGACTATAGCTAGAACTTCTATAAAACTTAGAGAGTTGATGTGGAATGATTTGAAAAAAATTCAAATTCAGTGGCTACCCAAGATAAAACTTAATGAATAAGTTGTCTTGTTTGTTTAAACTGCTGTTTACTGATACGGAGTGCTTTCTCTCTTTGGCCCACCCTTGCTTCTAGCATATGGGTGCCAGTTTCAGATTATATCTGGAAAGCACCTGGGTGGTACCCGAACAATTGAGAACAAGCAAGGAGACCAAAGAAATGAACCCTAAAAAAGTGATTTCTGCAGGAGGGCCCCTGTGCTGGCTATCAACTTCTGTAGGGTGAGAGATGCTCATGTGTCAGATGGAAAACATGCTAAGCAGGCTTTAATGTGCTTGCTCCGAGAAGCGGCATTAAGTGCACTGGGGCAGAGAATAAGGAGTAACTCTTGCAATGGGCTGACATCTGCTATGGGCAATTTGGCTATTTATAACATACACAATCCCACTATTTTATGTTAGAGATGCTATGTTTTCTCAATTTATACTGCGCTGTACCCAAGAAATACTCTACAAAACTGTTCCGTTTATGAAAAATAAATTGAGAAATTGTTACAGTCAACAGGAGGTTAAAAACACATGCCAGCTAAGTGCAATGTGGTTTTCTGAAGGGAAATCTGAACCTAACAGACATTAGGTGAAAACCAAGGAACTTGAGATACATTATGGATTTCAGGTGGCAGTTCTGCATCAATATTGGTTCACTCATTTTATTGCACTTAATGCACCATACTTTCGTGAGATATTGGTACTTGGGCAAATTGTGTACAGTGGGAGCTCTCAGCACTAACCTATGACATAAATTTTCTGTAAATATAAAACGTTAAAAAAATAAGATGCGGGAAAAATAACAACATGGCACCAAAACGTCGGGCATTCAGCAAAACAAGTGCTCAGAAAAAAATCGTAGTGACATGTATCCACATTTAATCCAACCAGAAGAGAAACATGACTGTCACCTGGGAAGGGACAGTCAAGCCAAGAGACATCCATACAGGCACATTTTGTTCGGCAAAACCTTATCTTCCAAGTCGCACTTTTGTTCCGGGTCTTTTGCTGCAGTTGCCCAGGGAGAGACATCAGGTCCTCTCTGAGAGCAGGTGGATATTCTCTGACATTCAAGGACGAAGGATAGTACAGTCTTTCTCTGAGCTCAGTTGCTTTGATCTGGAGTGCTCTTAGATGAATTCAGCAGGACCTTCACATTCCTTCTGATGCTTTTCTTGCCCTCATAGCCAGGTCCACAGAGAAAAGCATTGACCCCATGTTAGCCCTTAGCCATGGGACAAGGATCTGTTGTAGTAGCCACAATAGGCCCCACAAAGATGGGGAAAGGATCCTCATTCACTTATTCCTCTACTATATAAGTGTTTCTTATCTACTATATATGCCAAGAATTGCTCTAAATTGCTACAGAAGTAACATAGAATAGACAAAATCTATTTGGAGCATAGATTCAAATGAATGTGGGGGCATGGATATGTGCTGATGTGTGGTGGGAACATAAAACAACAAATACATGTTTTGTCTTTTATATAGTGAGTGGTGATAGGCGGGGACTTGTGGATGCCAGAAGGATCATTCTGCTTTCCTATTTGGAGATACTCCCGCTTGGTAGGAATTTAAAATGTGTATAAAATAATATACTTCCAATAAATCAGTGTTACTATAATGGATGAGGCTACCAATGCAGAGAAATTTCTTTTTGTTGCAAAGCCTGATCTCTGGGGAAACATAAGTTTTCCATTTTAATCAGGTCCCTAGGATTTCCCAATTCATAAACCCCCTTGGGTCACATTGGCAGATGACTCTTTTTGCTTAAGCAGATGATATTTACTACCCTCTCAGCTGGAGAGGACACTCAGGGCAAAGCCCCCATTGGAAATTATGATCTGTAATTCATGGCTTCTCAGAACCTGGGGCACTAAGATCTCTGGAGTACGCTGGCAGTCCCAAACTCACGCAAACCAAAAACAGTAACAAAAAGTCATTTGCCCCTCCTGGAGAATAGGGGAGAGGAGTTAGCAAGGTCAGTGCAGAAGGGTGAGTGATGAATCTTCTCTGTCCTGGTTTTCTGTGTGGGAGTCAAGGAATCATTGAAATACTGCATCATCAGTTCTCTGCAGCAGTGCCCTTGTCCCAGTGGCAGACCTGGTGAACTGTCCGATGTGCCATAGAGATTTGATAGTTTAAGTGGTCACAGAATTCCTGATCTTATCTTTATGGAAATTGCCCTTCATGTCATTTTAATCTTTAAGCGTTCTCTCAGTCTTCATAAGGTGGACAGGACGAAAGCACACGGAAGGGTGAACCTGAGTTGTTGCTCCCTCTCTGGGACTCCATCTCAGTATAGTGGGACTGGATAGCAAATGCTGGCAACTCACTTTAATGTTACCCTTTTTCCCGTTCCTACAATGTGTCTTAGGGAAGAATGGTCTCAGGAAATGACTCTTTGGTGACCGAGTTTATCCTACTGGGCTTAACACAACAGCCAGAACTCCAGCTGCCTCTCTTCTTCATTTTTGTAGGAATTTATGTGGTCACCATGCTGGGGAACTTTGGCTTGCTCGTTCTGATTGTCCTGAACCCTCACTTGCATACGCCCATGTACTTCTTCCTCTTCAACCTTTCCTTTGTCGATCTCTGCTACTCCTCTGTCATAACTCCCAGAATGCTAATTAGTTTTATGAAACAGAACATTATTCCTTATGGAGGGTGTATGACTCAGCTCTATTTCTTCGCCTTCTTTGTTATTGATGAGTGCTGTATTTTGACAGCAATGGCCTATGACCGATATGTGGCCATCTGTAAGCCCCTGCTTTACAGGGTTGCCATGTCCCCAAAGGTGTGTCTCATGTTGATGGTGAGTGCATATATGATGGGGTCTGTGGGTGCCATTGCCCATACTGTATGCATGTTGAGACTCAACTTCTGTGATGGCAACATCATTGATCATTACATGTGTGACATACCTCCTCTCCTCCAGCTCGCTTGCTCAAGCACCTACATTAATGAGCTGGTAGTTTTCATTGTCGTGGGCATCAATGTAATAGGGCCCAGTATCACCATCTTCATTTCTTATACCATGATCATTGCCAACATCCTCCGCATCCGTTCTAAGGAGGGCAGGTCCAAAGCCTTCAGCACCTGCAGCTCCCACATAATTGCAGTTTCTCTCTTCTTTGGATCTTCGGCATTCATGTATCTTAAGCCTTCTCCTACTGGGGCTCTGGATCAAGATAAAGTAACTACAGTTTTTTATACTATTGTGGGTCCAATGTTGAATCCTTTCATCTACAGTTTGAGGAATAAAGATGTTCAAATTGCCCTGCGTAAGACATTGAAGAAAACGATGTTCTCCTAAATGGAATCTATTACTTATTATGCCAAACCCTAGTAATGGCTTACAAGATATAAATTTACAAAGACTAAAAATAAATAAAATAGAAGCACAAATATTTTAAGTAATGGGTAATTAATTATGTAAGTGATTTCACAAGAAATGACACTATAAGTAAGAGGAGGTCCAGTCTTTATCCTTTCACAGAAAGCATTGAAAGTGGTTCATTTTGTTCACCAGTTTATTATTGTGTTTTAAGATTATAAGTAGAAAAGATTGACTGATAAAATAAGAAATGAAAGATTATGAGATTTTTCTGACAGTGACATGTCTGGAATTCCTTTGATGCTCTTTTATGTAAATATAGACTTTGATGGACTTTAGATGCAGCCATTTATTCATTTAATAAACCTGTATTGCAAGGCTATTGAACTTGAAGAAGTGAGAGTGGTCTATTTGAATGTTATGGGGGTTTTAGTTTGGAAGATTCCTTTATTGCCCCAAAGGAGATAAATTTAGGGAGATGCTACTTACTCTGGTCTCTTCTTACCTCTCTGATCTCCTCTTGTGGTAAAGAGAGATTTCCCTCTAACCCCAGTTCCTAAGGTCATGAAACAGATAACCATTTTAGAGCCATCAGACAATGGGAAACTACATTGAATTTTACCTCTTAAGACTTCAGGACAGGAAATGTAGGTAATACAACATGCTATGCCTTCACTGGGAAGATTTTTACTAGAAATGCTGGTCAAAGGAATTTTCTTTCCACAAATGGACTTTAAAAGTAATGTATTTACAGTTTTTATTTATTATTTCATTTCCATTTTATTTCAGAGGCTTATATGGTAAAATGAGATAGTTATTTAATCAACAAATAGCAATTGAACACCTGTCCTGTATCAGGTTTTGTTTCTATACCTCAGTGATACATTAAACACAACAGACATTGTGCTCTTATAGGGCCACTTGTTCACAGTCAGGTGAACTTGGGCAGTGGAGGGAGGAGGGAACCTGATGATGAGCAAATAAACTAACAGATGCATATCAATGAATCTGAAAAATGCTGTACAGAGACTTGTATTTAAGTGGCAATGCAGAAAATTACTGTTATTACCTAAAGGGTGGTCTGGGATGGCTCTTCTGAAGAGGCAGCATAACAACTGAGAGTTCACCCACAAAAGGGACGGTCACATGAAGAGCCTTCCAGGCAGAGGGGAGATTGGAAGTAATAATACAATGAGCTTGAGTACCGATGAGTCAGAGGCTGCAGGATGTCAGCTGAAGCCAGATGATGAGTTAGGTGAAAGTATCCTTGGTCTTTTCTTTTCATCCACTAGATATGAATATCCTGAAGAGGAAAGACTTGGATTTGAAACCATGTGATTTGATTTGGTTTCAGATTCTGTAATTTTTGTATCATTTCAGTCTCAGATTTTTTCATGGTTGATATTTCAAAGTGCACCCGTACAGACTAAAAAAAAAAAAAAAAAAATTAAGAACTACTGGATAATTTTACTGTTTTAAAAACCACATTCCATTGACTCTAAAATGTATGCTTTTCCCCCACATGACTTAATCTAAAATTATTGTGCATATTCTATTCAGTGACATCTGCTACAGCTCTGATGGCCTTGCCATTCTTGGGAAGTGCCAACTTGAGATAGTTATCCACACTGTTGTCTTTGCAGCTAAGTCAGCAGCATTGTTAGTAATTCATGTATGGAGTTAGCTGCCACTTAAAATCCTTTAGGTTTGCCTATATAATTAAGTAAAAATTTAATTTTATATAATACATTATTAAATAACATTTAATTGTACAATATTGAAAACTAACTTCAATTATGGTTGCTATTCAGCACACATGTGTAAAATTATGTAGGCATAATGATATGGAAAGGAGTGGTGGGCATAAATTTGAAAATAATTAAAATGTACTTCATTGGTGGAATGGTCAATTGCATTTATCAATCTACGTATCATATATCTGTCCGCCTGTCTGCTATCATTGGTCTGTCATCTGTTTATCAATTATCTATCACCTATTTATTGAAGAACAATGGAAAGTTTTATAGATCCCAAGAAAACAAGGTACTCACAAATCAACAAAACTGCACAATAGTTCATTACTGAGACACGTGTAAAAGAATGGCTTGTACATGAAAAGCAATGTAACTAAAAATAAGATGAATTGAATTCTTTGTAACGTGTTGCTGTTTAGATACTTCCAAAAGCGTACTTAAGTATAAAATAGAAATTCTAAGTGCTGTGTGATCATTGTGTGAATGTGTGACTGGCAATTTTTTTTTTTCTTAGCGATAATAATGTCATGTCTTACAAACGATGTCATCAAGTTTCAGTGGAATTCCATATTGTCTTTGCTCTGTTTGGTTAATAATCTTTATGGGATGAACTGTGTCGCCACCCCCCGGCCCCCAATCATGCATTCATACTCTAACTCCCAGTACCTCAAATTGACTCTTACTGGAAGAAGGTATTAAAGATGCAAATAATTTAAAATGAGGCCATTAATCCAACCTGACTGGTGTGCTTATAAGAGGAAATTTGTTCACGTAAATTAGCATGAGGAGCATGAGTATGCGCATGAGTATATACAGAAGAAAGACCATGTAAGGACACAGGGAAAAGGTGGTCATCTACAAGCCATGAGCCCTGCCCTGGAAGAAGCCAGATCTGCTGATGCCTGGAGCTTGGACTTTAAGCTTCCGGAACCATGAAAAATAAATTTCTGTTCTTGAAGAATCTGCTCTGTGATACTTTGTTATGTTATCCCTAGCAAACTACATAACAGATAATATATTTACTTTGAATTTTAATCAGCATGTCAGGAAGTGAATATTTTTATGCTTATGAGGAATTAGGGATTTTTGTGAAAATTTTCCCAGAATCCAGGTTATAGGACAAGTATTGCAGAGTTGGAATTTGGGAGGTGTGTGTCACTCTTCTTCCTCACTTCTAGGGAGGGGTGCCAGGAAAACACAATCTCACAACAGAACTGGCTTCAGTAAGCTGGCTGCTCCATTCCTTTTTTGCTCTCTGATGCCAGATATTCAGATCCTGCTGGTTTTATTAGGATCCTGGGTGAGGGGGGAGAGAGAGAGAAATCCAAACCTTGTCGCATCTGGAGAGAAGGCATCTATTGCTGTTGGATGCTCTCTCTCAATTCTGTAACTTCAAGATCAAGATGGTTTGCCAGTCAGGTAATATTAACATTAATAATTTTTCTGTTGCTTGATATTTATCGTTCTGTAATTCCTCTCTTTAATTGAACTGGTTAAAAGACCTTGGTGAACTTTATTTTTCTTAAGTCCACTTTCTAAATTTAGTGTATTATTCCTACTTTCTTTTGAGTGTTGGTATATATCTCTCCATTCTTTCATCTTCTTCCCGCACTGAATACATTTTCATTTCTTTTTCAAATAGGTTTCTATTAAAGTAACACTGGTTTATAACTATATGCGGATTTCAGTTGTATAGCATTATAATTCAACAGTTGTATGTGGTTGTGTTAAAATGAGGTTCTTATAGACAATTGGGACTTATTTTATTATCCACTCTGAGAAATATATCTCTTTATTGCTAGACCACTCACATTGGAAGTGGTTATTAATACAGCTGTATTAATAGCTATCATTAATATTACCCTGTTATCTACTTGCATATATGTTCTTTGTTCCTTTTTCATCTTCCTCTCCTTTTTTCTTATTCTCCAGGTTTAACGGGGCATTTTATATTTCACTATTATTTTACTTTTCCTCTCCTATTGGAGTTATGATAGTTCTTTCTTAGATCTTTATTATGGGAACCTGGTGGGTTTCTGGCAGTGAGTCCAAAAAAGTCTGGAGGTTCCCCTAAATCTGTGACCCTTGGAAGTTTCTATCACCTTAGTCTGCACTCAAGCTCTATAAATTCATCATAACCACCATTTAAACTGTTCGACAACGTTATGGAGTCAAGAGCCCGATTCATGTAAGCTGATCATTTCATACTCTGTTCATACTTCATACTTCCAATGTCAGTTCTCTGATACAAGAAAAGTAATTGATTATCAGGTTTTTTTCTAGGATTTTCTTATAATGATGGCAGTGTCATCTTTCATATTCTTTATATACCTTATCTGAAACCAAAAGTCTTCAATGTATTTTTTCATGAATTATTTTGAAATGTGTTGTTTAGTTTTCATGTCTTTGCAGATTTTCCTGTTATATTTCTCTCTTGATTTCACTGTGATTGACACTGATGCCAAAAGCAGACAAGAACAACAAAATAAAATTACGACCAATATTTGATAAACATGAATGCCAAAATCCTCAATAAAATATTAGCAAGTCAACAGTACATTAAAATAATGATAAATTATCAGCAAGTAGAATCTATTCCAGGAATGCAAGGATAGTTCAACATACACAAATCAGATAATGTGATACATTTTATCAATAGTCGGAAAGATGCAATATGATTATTTTACTATGTACAGAGAATATTTGACATATTACCATCAGTTTATGATAAAGACACTCAATGCAGTGGATATAGAAGAAACATACTTAAACAAATATAATCTTAAATTTTAAATATAATCTGTTTGCTTGACCTGTCGTATGTGTTCATTATACCCCATGGTCTCTGATATGTACACATTTTCCAACATTTGTTATATTTGTGAGAAGGTTAAAGCTTGTAAAATGTTGACATGCATAAAATACTTAATTAAAATAGTTTTCTCATGGTCAGTCATCAAATAATTGTCCACATTGTCTCTTTAATTTTAACCAAAACTTAATCATAGTTTTGAAATTTACACCTTCAATTTATTATTAAGTGGGTAATAGAAAACCATTAAAAGTTCTTGATTTAGAGGACAGAGTTATGCTTTCAGAACTTGTTCTAGGAGCAGTATGCATGAATAACATGTGGGAAAATAGTTTGGAGTCTTTACAATTCAGCAGTACAATTCAGTTAAAACCTAAACCTAAAATATGGAATATATCTTCAACTTTTATTCAAGGAACAGCATTATATTTAGAAATATTTTTGAGTTCTTTCTGTAGTGTTTTCAGCTCCAGAAGCAAAGTGTTAAATAAAACATAAGAAATGTTTACTTCTTAAAGAAGTTAGTTTATAGGGAACACAAAAATTATGAAAATAAATGTCTGATGAGGTTTATAATGAAGAATCTACTGGAATTTGAGATAAATAATGGCACTGGCATTTATAAACTCTTTAACATATGCCAGGTATTTTAGTAATCATTTTACTTACATTAATTTAGTTATTACAACACCCAGTGAAAGAGATGCCATTCCTACTACCCCTATTTTCAAAGATGAACTGGAGGAACAGAGATTAAGTAACTTGCCCAAGGTATGTTACCTAATAAGAGTCGAAGTAGGAATTTAAGATTCAGAACACCTTCTCATCTCAGTCTCCACTTTTTCTTTTCTTTTTTTTTTAAACTCAGGTAACATTGCATTATATCTTTATGCAAGTTTTAGGTATTCAAAGTAAGAATCAGCATGTGTATATACTATATTAAGTAAGATTTGAGACCTATTCTATGATGAGGGAAACTAACAGCAACTTAACTGTGACACATAGTCAAGTATATGTAAGTTAAAAATCTCCAGGAGACATTTATAAGAGTGAACTTTGGACGGGATATATAGCAAGTTATTTTAGATCCATGCCAGACCAACACAACTAAAGTAAATTATTACATTTGAAAATCTCATATAAAGAAATAAGGAAGCCTAAAGGGCAGAAACTTTGCCAAAACATTTCTTTTTAGATATGAAGCTAAAGAGGGAAGATAGTAGATTTCCTTCAACAATGAAGATACTAAGGAGATGAGAGTTTACTTTGGACTTGTATGGAAGAATGTACCTTCCCTAGAGTGATATGAAAATGAACAAAACATTGAGTCTCTAAGGAACTGAAGACGGTTCCTGGATATATAATTACCATATTCCCCTTATGCATGGAATATATTCCCTGTAGAAAAGATGAAGCAGTTTCTACCTTGTTTATAATCAAGCACATAATAGAAAATAGGATAATAAAAAACTTCACTTTGCTGCTTGAGGGGACTCAAAGTCATAATCAGAAATTATGATCTATGATTCAAGATTTCCGTCGTTTATCTGAATTTAAGTCTGGGCAGAATCCTTTTAGTTTTTTTTTTTTTTAAAGATTTATTTATTTATGCATACAAGCACAGGGTACAGGCCAGAGGTGTGGGGCTGGTGAGAGAATCCACCAGACAGAGCAGGATGCAGAACAGGCAGATTGACAGAAACACACTGCTGAGGGGAGCAGCGGGCGAGGCAGGAGAGGTCTGCCACGCCATGTGGGTCTCCTCCCTAGCCGGCGGCAGGGATCGAACTTGTGCTGCAGTGGCTGCGGTTTTGCTTCATAGTGCGTCGCTCAACCCACTGCGCCACCAGGGCGGGCCAGAATCCTTTTAGAATCGTAGGACTCAAATTGTCTTTCAAGACTATAGAGGTTAAATACAAAAGATCAGAGACTATTGAAATTTTCTGATCTATGGATGGTGAGTGTCTAGTTTTTATTATAACAATATTATAACATTCTATATATTAACAGTATACTATTCCTCATTTTGAGGTAGAAGTCCAAAGACCTAAGATGATTATTTCTTTCCCATTTTCTGCAGCTCTGAGATTCAAGAGCAATTGGTGCAAGGGGGATCAGAAATGTTCACAGGCAAAGGGGTACGGTACAGGCAAGCAGAATCTGAGTCAGTAAGTTCCATATCAATGAAAGGCACTCTAATTTTTGTATATTTATGACATTCTCTGAGATATGGGCAGTAATTTCAACCTCTCCTAGATTCGTGTCACCTTATTTTTTTGGTTAGAACCTATGTTCTTGTACTGTTCAAGCAAATGAAGAAATGATGTAGGAAACAAAGATGATGCTGTCCTGGCCCAAAGTTTTCTCCCTTGATTTTTCCAATAGTCATGTTTGCAACTTTGCTATAATTCTACAGAATAGATTTGATGCTCTTTGCCATATTTGGTTTCTTTAGCCTCCATTAAGGGAAAGTTGTTATCATTCAATATAAACATAGTGGTTAAGTTGCACTCTATGAGTCCAGGTAGGGCAAGTGTCAGGTATTTCCAGTGGACATACTCTTTTAGGATGTAAAGGATAAAATATTATGGGAAGAGATTTATTCAGGGGTATTTGCTAAGGTAATCCTTTTTTTCTGTGTTCACAGATTTCCTTAGAGAAAAATGGCTTCTGGAAATGGTTCTTTCATTACTGAATTCATTCTCATGGGTTTAACTAATCGACCAGAACTTCAACTCCCCCTCTTCTTCCTGTTTCTAGTAATGTATATGATCACTATGATAGGAAATCTGGGCTTGATATTATTAATTGGGTTGAATACACATTTACACACCCCAATGTACTTTTTCCTCTTTAACTTGCCCTTTGTAGACCTCTGTTATTCTTCTGTGTTTACACCCAAAATGCTGGTAAACTTCATATCAGAGAAGAATATTATCTCCTACATGGGTTGCATGACTCAACTTTATTTCTTCTGCTTTTTTGGTATTTCTGAATGCTATGTGCTCATATCAATGGCCTATGATCGCTATGTGGCCATCTGTAACCCACTCATGTATAATGTTGCCATGTCTCCTAAGGTGTGTTCCAGCCTTATGCTTGGTTCATACTTGATGGCATTTTCTGGGGCCATGGCTCACACAGGGTGCATGTTGAGACTGACTTTCTGTGATGCCAACATCATCAACCATTATTTTTGTGACATCCTTCCTCTGCTACAGCTTTCCTGCACAAGCACCTATGTCAATGAGCTGGTAGTTTTCATTGTGGTGGGCATCAACATCATTGTACCCACTGTCACCATCTTTGTCTCTTATGGCTTTATCCTTTCCAGCATCCTCCGCATCAGCTCCACAGGAGGCAGGACCGAAGCCTTCAGCACCTGCAGCTCCCACATCATTGCTGTTTCTCTCTTCTTTGGATCATGTATATTTATGTATCTTAAACCATCTTCTGCTGGGTCTATGGGTCAAGGAAAAATATCTTCTCTCTTTTACACAAATATAGTTCCAATGATGAACCCTTTAATTTACAGCTTTAGAAAGAAAGATGTTAAACTTGCTATGAGAAAAACTCTTAGTATGAGAAAGTTTTGATCCAAAGTACTATCTCATTTTATAATTAGTAACAGGGAAAAGAGTTTGTATTGTAATTACAATAATTTTATTAGCAGATTCTTATCCATTGCTTTCTTACCACATTACTAATTTATATTCAGTCTTTATAGAGCAAGTTTTCTCTTTCCTTTTCACAATTCTTCTGTTCATACTTTTTCACATTTAGTAATACTATTAAGGAATAAACTTATTAACTGTGTTTTTTATTCTTTATCGATTTGAATTCTTTCCTGTGGAATTAGAAGACTGCATTTCAGGTGTTCAGATCAAGGAAGATAAGGGTGACCTTATGTTATTGACAGTGTCTGATCTGCATCTTGCCATTGGAAGCAAGAAGCAGACAATATATTTCTATGTTGGCCTATAGAATGAATGGAACCATGTAAGGGTTTATATAATCATTTCTGCATTCTCTTGATCTTACTGTGGGCAGTTGCAGATTACCATGGGTTCTTACTTTAATGATGAAGCTATAAAGGAAGCTAGAAAGTGACTGCAGCAGGGTCATTTTGGAGCAGGGAAGGATAAATGGAACTACTCTCAGAGATGTGTAGAGGACCCTGAAGTGCTGGCAGAATTTTATTTATAGATCTACATGGTTGTCCAAAGCTGGGCACTTTATACTGATGAGAAGTATATATTTTGTAGTATTTTAATATCTGTTCACATTAACTCTCACAATCAAGATTACAAAACTTTGATAATATCTGTACTTAAGATGGACTAATCAATAAGCAAATTGAGGCTATAGGCCCAAGTATATGAAAACAGCCCTTCTAAAACAGGACTCTCAGAAGAAACCAGGAGAGACAGGGTAATATATGGAGTGATTCAGACTAGTCTGGGGTAGAGACAGACCTTTGCCACACTTGATGGAGAATTTCCATCATTGTTCTGGGAGGTGGAAAGTTATTATAATCCCATAGTATAGATTTTCAATAGGTTTTGTATCATATTTAATGAAAGAATACAGTTTTTATTATGTATTACAGAATTTCAACTTCATTTTTTCCATAAAGTATTTCCTTAAATCTTCAGTAATTATTTTTGATATGTATAATGAAATGAATTTGAAAATGGAAATATTTTGTCATAAAGAAAAACTGTACTTCATCACCAGAAATACTATGACATATTATTAATGAATCAGAACCAGGTTTCACAAGTAGAAGTTCAGAAGTGATTCAGCATTAATTTTCTTTTGCTTCCCAGAGTATTGGGTTAAGATTTTTTTTTATATCTCAGCTATATAAGTTTTGTTCCTGGATATCAAGGTAGACCTGAGTCAGAAGGTGAAATTCAGGTTGGCTCAGTTAAGTAAAGTGGAAAGTGAATAAGTAGTTGACCCTCAGTCTTTGTATAAGCTAAAAATGCAGCCATCATGAGTTTTACATTTTATTCAGTAAGTCACAGCATTAGGAACTTCCCATAGCTTCAGAATCCATGATTTTATTTGTAAAGGTGATGGTAAAACATGGTGTTGAAAACAGAAATGAACAGTTCATAATTATTGCTGGGAATAATGCAAACTAAGTGACAAGAGGTCACTAGTCACTAACACTAGGATTAAGAAACATAAAAAAGATTAATTTTACGGTAACAGAACTCTTACTTGAGTCTTTTCCATGTTTTCTCCTGCCTGGATCCTCCTGCCCTGTTTCAATGCTTACCTAAAACTGGGGGAAGCTTCACTTCTTTGATTTTAGCCTATTGCTGTAACATCTGTTATAAGCATCTATCACACTGTATTATAAGTGCTTTTTAACATTCATTTTTCACTCTCACTAAGTAAAACTAGAAGCAGATTCTTTCACTTAATGAGTAACTTCATAGACTATGACCCAAAAATAACTGACAAAAGAAATCATGTTTTATTTTTTTTTAAAATTTTAACAGTTGATGCTATGTCATCACTGTCTTTTTTTTTTTTTTAAAGATTTATCTATTTATGCATACAAGAGCTGGGGTACAGGCCAGAGGTGTGGGGGGTGAGAGGATTCACCACAGACAGAGCGGGGAGCAGAACAGGCAGATCAACGGAAGCACACTGCTGAGGGGAGCAGTGGGCACACCAGGAGAGGTCTGCACCATGTGGGTCCCCTCTCTGGCCGGCAGCAGGGATCAAACTTGTGCTGCACAGAGAGAAGCAAATTAGGAGCAGAGACTGCAAACTAGGAGAGCACACTGCAGGACTTCAATTGTTGGGTTAAGAGTCAAGGAAATGAACGATTACAGCCAAAAACAAACAAACCAAAACACAACAAGAACAAAAGGACAACGACAAACCAAAGGGATCATTCTGGGGGAGGGTGGGCTAGAGACCAGAATTAGGACAGAAAGAGCACAGGGGACTGATGTGATGGTACACGGGTAAAATGTTGGTGGGAATTTCCTGGGGACTACAAATGATGTCAAATATAATTAAATACATCTAAAAAATTTTTTTTTCTATAAAAAAAAAAACAAACTCGTGCTGCAGTGGCTGCGGTTTGCTTCATAGTGCGTTGCCCAACCCACTGCGCCACCAGGGAGGCCCAGAAATCATGTTTTAATGATCCCTACTCTATTTGAGGTACAGAGAAGAAAATGAAATTAAGTAACACCTTACGCTCTTTCACCACTCAATTATACAGATGTGCCTTTGATTTCAGTGATTTTATATCCCGTCGCTTTACTAAATACATTAATTCTAAGAGGGTTTTGATAGATTCTTTGGGACTTTGAAATCAAGTCATTGATCAAATGCAGGGGTGGAAGCAGGACATGGCAGAACAACTCTGCTGCAGACTCCCCTCCTGGTACAGCTGACAAAAGAAGCACAACCCACAATCTATGTCACCTAAACTTGGATAAATGAAATTTTGCACCTTTAGATTATAAATTTACACATTTATTTCCCTCCCTCCTCCCCAGCCACTGTAATCAGTATTTCATTCTCCATTGATCAGTTTATTTTAGATTCTTCATCTATGTGAGAATATAGAGTACTTGTCTTTCTATGTCTGGTTTCTAACACTTAACCTAATGGTCTTCAGTTTAATCCCTCTTACAATTTGCAGAATTTCTTTAAGACTGAATAATGTTCCATTATATATATAACATTTTCTTGATACATTTACCTGTCAGTGGACATTCAGTTTCTTTCTACATCTTGACTATTGTGAATAGTGTTTCTTAGAAAATAAGAATGCCACTAACTCCTGAGATACAAAGTGGGTTGTGGTTTTACAAAGAAATTCTATTTTAATTTTTTGGGGACTCTCCAGACTGGTTTTCCATTGTGGCTAATCACTTTGCATTTCCACTAACAGTATAGGAAGATTCCCTTTTTTCCCCATATCCTTGAGAAAATGTGTTATTGTTGATAAAAAAAAAAGGTTTAAAATAGAAATTCCACGGATCCAGTTATCCAACCTCTGGAAACGTACCCACAGAATATGAAAACACTAACAAGATATATGCATCCTCATGGTCACAACAGCATTATTTACAGTACCCAAGAGATGGAACTAACCTAAGTGCTTACTGACAGATAAGTAGAAAAAGAAGATGTGTGTGTGTGAGTGTGTGTGTGTATTGAATAGAATACTATTCAGTTAGAGCAAAGAATGAAATTCTGTCATTTACAATAAAAATGGATGAACCTAGAGGGTATTATGCTAATTGAAACAAGCCAGAAAGATAACACTGTATGATTTCACTCATGTGGGTCATTAAGAAAAGAACAAAACTAGTGAATAAACAAACAAAACTGTTAGACAAGAACAAAATATTAATATAATCAGTATGATTTGTAAATCAGGTATAAGGGGTCAATTATATGTTGAAAGATGGAAACTAGATTGTCATTGGTAAACATAAGGTATATAGATACTGATTTATAATGATTTACATCTGAAATGTTATAAACCAATATTACTATGATAAAAATTTTAAAAATTAGAGGAAAATCAATTCATGTACCTTAATTATAAAAATTTTAATTGCAAAATTAGGAAAAACAGAAAAAACTGAATATATCTCTTTAGTTTTTCCCACTTTTTTTTTTGTTTTTTTACAAAATTTCAATTGCCCAGTGGGTAATATGAAGCTGTTGAAAGCTTTTGAACTAGATAAGGACAGAATGTGTTTTCAAAACTTGGTCAAAAAGCAGTGTAGAAGGATAAATAAAAAGGAACATAGAAGAATATTCTTAAATAAGAGCTCGGACTCACTAAAATACTGTAAAAGAGTTAAGGTAAAACCTAAAACTGCCAGAATACATGGTGACTGATGGAAAGGAATGGGGTGATTTTGGTTGTAGATTCAATTGTTTAGTATATGAGAAATGTGGAAAATATTGTGGAGGTGTTCAACCAGAGAATACCATCATGTTCAGAAATATAAACTCCTACTATATATCTCTGTGCTGTACTTATAAAATGAGACAGAAGACAGGTTTGTTCCTATAGTTTATAGTTAAGGGTACAACACTTAAGATTAAAAAGTCTGATGAGTGTTATTACAGAGGATCTGCTGCAATTTAGAGAATATAAATAATTACAACTGATATTTATTGGCCATTGCTACGGGTCAGGCAATGTTTTACGCATTTAACTTACATTTTCATTTGACCATCATAACAATTAGTGGAGGAAATGCTACTTTTGACATTCCTTTTTTTACAGAACGGAAGAAGCACAAGAAATGCGCAAGGCAGAGTAGTTCATAAGAGTGGCGATAGGATTCATACACACGCCCTGTGACCCCCATCTTCCCATTATATTTTTAAAATGAGACAAATACATGACATCAGTTACTGAAATGTTACATGTAAGATCCCAGCAGAATACTCAGGTAGAAATTTCTGGTATCTTTTTCAAGGTTAGAAATTATTTTTATTTTATTTTTTGCATTCTTTTTTTCAAGGTTAGAACTTTAAAAGCAATATGTCACATTGAGAATTACTTAGATATATCTCAGGGAGACAACTGAAAGAAGAGAATATATCTGGAAAAGTTTCAGATAAATAAAGAATCCTGGAGGTAAAAATCTTTCAGAAAAATTTCTGTTTAGTGTATGAGAAGAAATAGGGTAAGAAGCAATAGGTTTCCCTGCAGGGGTGAAGATATTAGGGAGCTGGGAGTTTATTTTAGGTATTGGCTTGGGAGATACACAATCCCCAGAGATGTGGTAAAACTTGAGTGAAATATTGAGTCCCTGTAAATTAAAGACAGATCACACAGCCCAGGTTGTAAATACAGAACTATTATTTTCCTTTTCCTTAAATCTATTCCCTGGGAAGAAACTGAGCAAACTTCTACTCTGTTTTAAGTCAGGTAAATTATATCATTAAACTCACACTCATCTGTATCTCACCAAGTGGCACAGAGGAAGAGAAGAAAGACTGCTTATTTTTCTTTGTTGCTTGAGAGGACTCAGAGTCATAATCAGATGTTGTGATCTGTAGTTCAGAAAGATTTCTGGGGCAGATCTGAAATTCAGTCTGTGCAGCATCCCATTAGAATCAGTGGAACCAACACTTCAGAGCCTGAAATTGGCCTTCCAGGACCTTGGGAGAAAATGACAATGAGAAGGAAGCACTGTGAGTGGTGAGGAGGGTGAGTTCTGAATTTCACTTAAGGAAGGCCCAGAGGGTGGGAACGCAGAGATGGAAGCCATGCTCTTTTCTATTCCCTTTTGCTTAGTTCTGAGTATCAGGACAAATCAGAATTGGTTGTCAAGGGACGAGGAGAGGATATTCACAGATGCTGGGGGGCAGTAAGTCAGTAAGTTTTCTTTCCTGAGTGGAACTTTTTTTTTATGGTTCTGTCTTCTAAGCTGTGACAAAGGCAGTAACTTCGTGTCTCCTAGATCTGCCCCTTACCTTTGACTGAAACTACATTCTCCTTTCCACCCACCAGGTCTAATGTCACTGGGGCCAGCTCTTGTCATCAGGGCTGCTGCCTCTACTTCCCCTGGTGAGGGGAGGGTTAAAAGTGACTGCATATGGGTGGATGAGAGAGGGAGGATTCTGTCCTGACCCACCCTTCTCCCTTCTCATGTAGTTTTCCTTAGTCTTGAGCTTCCCTCTGTAGGCTAAGTTTATGATGCTCTTTGTCTTATTTAACTTTGGGTGTTATTAAAAGGAAAGTTTTATCACTCAGCCTTCTGACATGTTAGAGGCAGATTTTATTGGTCCAAATGGGCCTAGTCTCAGATGTTTCCAGCTGTCATGCAACCATACCAGACTGGGAAGGTTCATGGTTGATTAGGACAAATGGAAAAGAACATTGAAGCCTTAAGTAGATCTGACAGGCCTTTAATGCTGAAGCAGGGGGCCAGGTAAACAGACACACCAGCATGCAAGGAGGCAGGCATGCAGTAACTGGGCCTCCTAGCCTGGATATCATCACAATTGTCCCTCATTCTCCACCTTCTAACTTAATTCTCTCTCTCTCTCTCTCTCTCTCTCTCTCTCTCTCTCTCTCTCTCTCTCTCTCTCTCTCTCTGTCTCTCTCTCTCTCTCTCTCTCTCTCTCTCNCTCTTAACTCTCTCTCTCTCTCTCTCTCTCTCTCTCTCTCTCTCTCTCTCTCTCTCTCTCTCTCTCTCTCTGTCTCTCTCTCTCTGTCTCTCTCTCTCTCTCCTACCCTCCTCCCTCCCTACCTCCCTTATCCCCCTCCCAGCACTTTTTATTTAAAGGTAATCAAGTGTGAGTAATGCAATAGAGCCACAGGTAGCGGCCATAGATTGTGGCCAGGGGTGAAAAGAGCCTGAGCCACCATATATTCCTTACACAGCATATACAGTTTCTTCTCAAAGGGATAGCAACAGAAGAGTTGGATTTCCATGTATTGTAATCTTTTCCCTGTGCTCACAGGTACCCGTGGAGAATGACTCTCATCAATGACTCTGTTGTGACTGAATTCATTCTGTTGGGATTAACAGACCAACCAGATCTCCAAATGCCCCTATTCATCCTGTTTCTTATGATATATATAATTACAATGTTGGGAAATTTGGGTTTGATAACTTTAATTTGGTTGAATCCGCACTTACATACCCCATGTACTTTTTCCTCTTTAACTTATCCTTCATAGATTTCTTTTATTCTTCTGTGTTTACACCCAAAATGCTGATTAACTTCATATCAGAGAAAAACATAATCTCCTACCCAGGATGCATGACCCAGCTTTTCTTTTTCTGTTTCTTTGTCATTTCTGAGTGTTATGTGCTGACATCAATGGCTTATGATCGCTATGTGGCCATCTGTAACCCACTCCTGTACAACATTGTCATGTCTCCGAAGGTGTGTTCCAGCCTTATGCTTGGTTCATACATGATAGCATTTTCGAAAGCTATGACCCACACAGGAAGCATGCTGAGATTGACGTTCTGTGATGCCAACAAAGTCAACCACTATTTTTGTGACATCCTCCCTCTGCTGCAGCTCTCCTGCACGAGCATCTATGTCAACGAGCTGGTAGTTTTCATCATGGTGGGCATCACCATCATTGTGCCCAGTCTCACCATCTTCATCTCTTATGGATTCATCCTCTCCAGCATCTTTCGTATCAACTCCAAGGAGGGCAGGTCCAAAGCCTTTAGTACCTGCAGCTCCCACATCATTGCTGTTTCTCTCTTCTTTGGCTCAGGTGCATTTATGTATCTCAAACCCTCCTCTGTTGGGTCAATGGATCAAGGGAAAATCTCCTCTGTCTTTTATACCAATGTGGTTCCCATGATGAACCCTTTAATTTACAGCTTGAGGAATAAAGATGTTAAAGTTGCTCTGAGAAAAACCCTTTTAGGAGAAAATTTTGATGAGAAATATTGTCTGTGTCTTTAGATATGACTGGTAGAATCTTTTACTAAAACAGTTTAAATGTGAACCTTAATTTCCTATCTTTGTACCATGGTTAAAAATTTGAATATTCTCTTAATTTATCTCCACTTTCTAATATTAGATATTCCCTACTCCCTGGTCACAATCTCTTTTTTTTCACATGTTTCCCTGTTGAAGAATAAAGTTAAATCAAATATATTTCTGACTTTACTATGCAGGTTGCTTCCTTGCTCCTGAATATATAAGTAGTTCTGCAAATGATAAGTAATATAACACATGGGGTAATTTTGTGCCATTGTGGGGTGTCTTATTTGCCACTCACAATGTGCTTTCTGGATAGGAATCAAATAATCTTTTTCTGATTCTGTCTTCACATCCTCTGTGACCAGGCATGTACGTCCTTTAAATACCAGCATTTCCCAAATGCAAGTTTCCATTATGTGTATAATCTACTTTGCAGTTGCAAACAGCATGCATTAAATTTCTTCTTGCAGATATTTTATATTTACTATAGTTATATTATACTATATTTATAAGTGTACTGAGGTGAATATTATATTGGCCTATATAATTGGAGTGTTATAATGATTATCAATATATTTTTACAGCATAGACATGATCTGAAGTTTAGGAAAGTAAATGCTTGAAGTCTGGTAAGTTCCTAATGAACCCTGGATAAACTGTAACCTGCTTTCACATCTATTACTCTTCCATATATACTTTTAGTCTACTTTTTTTTTAATCATCAATCATGAAACATAACAGTTTTTCTATTTTGAAAGTTGACCATGTTTTTTATGTTTTGTACATTAATATCTCTCAGGGTGTAGTTTCTTTTTTTAGGAATATAATTTGCTGATTTTTGTTTCATGTGAAAGAGAAGTCTATTGAGTTAATGTAGCTGAGAGGAGTTGATTGGTTGATATGGGGCTGTTATTTTCTGAACAATAATTTAGAATGTTTATAGACTTAGGATGCTGGAGAGAAAGAAGCCCAAAAACCATTGGTCAAAAAACCAAAAAGCAAAAGCAAACATATAATAAACAAGACATTCTTCTTTAGAGAAAGGACAGTGAGGTTTAAAACTACATTTTAATCTGAATTTGTATCCTATTCTGTACAGTGCTGTCTGTAAAATACTGTACTGTCTATAAAGCTTTGGACTTTGTCCATAAAGCTTTTATACTGTCTGTAAATCTTATAATGCACAGTGACCATCATCAATCGTGTTTTGAAGAACAAAGGAAAAGAATTGGTGGCCACAGTAGTGAGGACACAAGATGAGACAGTAACTTCAGGAGATAAAACAGTGGTGTGTGGTAATCAAAACTCAATTGAGGATAAAAGGAATGTAGCAAGTAACATGATGAGGGAAAGAAAGCCCTTTGTATGATTCAAATCTTTTCCTGGAAGGTTTTAGAATTATGATGGAAATCATAGGATTACTCTGGATAGGATAAAAACCTCAAGTTATTTGACTTTGACAAGTTAAACCCACCAGGTCAGAGTAGTTAGGATCAACAAAATCACACATGGTTTGATGGTTTCTAGTGACTGTTCTATGATGGATTTTATGAGACAGAAAGCCTCCAACAAGGACTGAGAGAATGAAATTTGAAAGAAACTTTTGGTAAATTAAATTGTGATATTATCATTTCTGTAATTAGATTTAGGCTTATTTTTTTCCTCAGATGCAAGTGATAGCATAGTATTCACTGTCCAACTTATTTCACTTAGCAAAATGTTCTCTTAGACCACCCATGATGTAGTAAAACACAAGCAGATTTTATTCTTTTGCGTGGTTGAATATGATTCCATGTTTCTATAGAACATGTACTTGAATGTGCTAAGAGAGTAAGTCTTAAAAGTTACCACCAAAAAAAAAGGAATGGTAATTTTACAGCTTGAAGAAAGAATTAGCTAAAACTGTAGTGGTAATCACATTGCAATATGTAAATGTGTCAGCTCATTACATGTGCATTTAAGCTTACACAATGTTAATGCCATTATATTTTGTTTTCACTGGAAAAACTGAATTAAAATGCTTCTCACAAAGATAAGGTCATTTAGAAAGGGTGTATAAGGTAATTGCCAATGTTTTACCCTGTAACATTAAAATTCATAGGTTTTTTGTAGTTTTAAAAATTATGCATATCTATAAATGCATATCTGTATATATGCATATCTATATATGCCTATCTGTATATATGCATATCTATATATGGCAGTTCTTCATATGATTTTTAAATATATGTCGCTAAAACCTTTAGTACATTCATTGTAGCAATTTATCTCCATTCCTTGTCTCTTTCGGTTGCCTTTTTCATGAAATATATTTTGCATTCTTTTATTTTAGCATATGTGAGTTTCTCATAGTGTGTTCCCTGATATCTTTTTTTCTTATCCACTCAAAATTCTATGTCTTTTGGTGAGTGTAATCTATTTACATTTAAAGATGATCTAGTTACATTTACATTTAAAATCTTTATCGATCAAGAAAATATTATTGTAAATTTTGAAAGAATTTTTTTGTACTTATGTCCCTCTTTCTCTCTGTTGAAATTTTCTTTCATTGAATCATTGATTTGATATTTAGTTTCCTTTCTCCTCCTCTTTTGTGTAATTTCTGTATGTATTTTATGGTTACCATGGGATTTATGGTCTTTTAAGTTGGGAGAGTTTATGATTCTATTCTTCTCTATACTTCATATGTTTAAAGTAACTTTTAAAATCTACTGTTATTGCATATCCATTAACATGTTTTAGTTAATTTTTTAATACTTTTGTTTTTAACTTTTGTAACAGAATTGAAAGCAATTCACCCACCACCACTACAATTATGCAACATTCTGTATATTTCTATTTTTTTTAACTTATTCTAGACTTCGCACCCTCTTATTTTGTTATTCATCATCTTTCCTTTTGAGATCAAGCTCCTTTTAGCGCCTCTGTTTAGGTAGGTCTAGTGATGATAATCTCCTTCAAATTTTATTTGTCTGAAAAGCTTTTATCTTTTTTCATTTTTGATGCATGGTTTTATATTGTTTGTCCTTTATTCAGCACTTCAGCTGTGTCACCCTGTTCCCTGTGTTCTGCAAGATCTCTATGAAAAATCCACTTAGAGTCTTATGTGTTATCCCTTGTTTGTGATAAGTTATTTTGTTTTTCGCTGTGTTCAAAATCCTCTTTGTGACAAACTTTAAAATCAGGTCTTGAAAGCTGACCATAGATAGATCTGTGGCTTTCAGAGGGTGAGGGGTGGGAAATGGGGGAATTCCGGGAAGAGGAAAACAATGGACTATGGTGGAGGAATGTGTCTCTGTGGTGGTGACACCTGAGGGAGAAATTCAGTACTGTCAAAACACCAGTAAGGATGTACAATGAGGGCACACACTAAATAAATAGCCCAAGACAAAACAAAAATCTCTGTGTTGATTCTTCATAATGATCATGTATTTTGTTTCGATTTTTTTGGTGATTAATTCTTTGGAATTACTTTTGCTTCTTCATTGTATATCCATTTCTTTTCCCAGATTTGAGAATGTAAAGTTTGATTTTTTTTTAAACTTTGTATAGCTTTGCTGTTCCTTTCTCACTGTCATTGCTTTCTGAGACTCCTGTAATGCATGTATCAGTCCCATACAAAATGTTTCTTCGGTTTTCTTACTATTATTCAGTGTTTCCTTTTAATTTCTGTTCTTCTGAGTATAGAATTTTAGACTTTTTCAAACATGTGCTGCTGCTAGTTTTGTTTCGTCCAGTCTGCTGCTGAATGCCACTAGTGAATTTTTCATTTTAGTTGTTGCTTTTTCATCTCCATGATAAATGCTTAATATTTTTAAGTCATCTGTCTCCTTATTGGAACTTCCACTTAGTAGTTCATGCACTGTTTCTAACCACAGTGGGCATATTTATGGCAGTTATTTTTAATTCTCCACAGGGAAATCACATATTTCCATTAGAGTCAATGTGTAGTGGGCTATCATGTTTCCTTTTGGAAAACTTTTCATTTTGTCTTCATTTTCCTGACTGTGCTGGTGTACCTATACTAGAGAAAACAATCTTCTGTTCTCACTTCATGGACTTCCTTGGAGAAGATTCATAGCAATAAGTCCAGCCAGTGATTTTTGGGCCTCTCAATTTTTATGTCCAAACCAACTTCTTTGTTCTTAGTGCCCCCACCATCCACCTGACTGTGTTGCTCAGTCTCATCAGTCTCCAAACCAGTCTAGACCTGACTGAGCTATTTTTGCAGGCAGTTCCCAGATAACTTATGTCATCGGAGGCATGGTGTACCTTCTTCATTCACCAACACAGAGTTGGAGGAAGAGGATTTCTCCCACTAGCTTTGTGCTAAGTTAGGGGGAGGGGCTCAGCACCGTCTCTGTTTTCTGTTAGCTGGGTAGGTAAAGTATGTCTTGTTCCATGCCTCCTCAGCTTTCTGAGCCAGGCCATCCAGACCAAGAAAATTGGGACATTGATGTGTGGCACACCTTTTTCTCTCCCACAGAGAAGTTGGGAAGGTGGGGTGTGTCATCTCAGTCACATGTATTGTGCAAGGATAGGTATAAGGACAAATGGATAGCTTGAGTTTCACCAACAGCTTCAAGATGACTGGCCCCACGTTGGAATAGGGGGCAAGACCTTGAACTATTCTGTGGATTTTTTACAAAATTGATCTTTACGTGAATATTTTGAAAAATTGTGTTCATGGGAATGGTTAAGATTTCTGTCCTGCCATCTTGCTGAATGTAAAAGGAAGTTTATTTTTTGGTTCTTCATTAGAGGATGTACACACATAGAGTCAAGGGAAAGCATTAGTAACATTGCATTCCCAAGGAATTAAACAGATTATTGTCCTAAGTGTAAATACAATCCCCTTATCACCTTATTGGCTGAAATTGTTCCCAGGAGACAGTGTGAGCAAATTGGTCTCCTTTGGTAACTGAGTATTTATCTTTAAACTTACTTTCAATCTTCTGTATCTTACTAAATGGCAAAATGATTAAAGACTGTCCATGTTTGTCTACTGCCTTGGAGAACTCAGGGTCATAATCATATATTATGATATATAGTTTAGAAATATTTAGGGCATATCTGATTACACGGGGGCTGCCTATTCTTACAAGCCTGAAATTGACCATCCCTGTCAAATGGGAGTAATACTGATGATAAGGAAGTATCAAGGTTTTCTGAGATAAGGTGAGTCTTCTGAGTTCCAGTTAAATTAATATCTTTTTGTTGTAAACTCCTAAGAACCTAAGATAGGATACATTCTTTCCCCAATTTTGTAGTCTTGAGAATTAAGTGTAATTGGTGGAAGAAGCTATTTGAGTGGGGAGCTGGAAAGTTTAAAGTTCTTAGGGGGGCTCAAAGGATGTATTGAACCAGTCAGGAAGATCCTTTTCCAAGGATGCATCTCTCATTTTTCTGTATTCATGACTTCTCTGATATGGAGGAGAACCTTAACTTCTTCCAGATTGTTTCTTTGGAATTGGGACCAGAATCTTAGTTCTTACTCTAACAACTCTAACCTGCACTACATACCTGGGGGTTAGCCTCCATGTTACTGGTGAGAAGAGGATTGAAGTGAATAAATACAAGGTGTGATAAAAGAAGGATGATTCTGTCACCATCCAATATTATTTTCTGGTATCTTTTGACTTATACAACTTCATGTTTGTAAATGTTATCAGTAGCCTTCAAATCAGTGGCTAAATTTTGATGGTCAAGAGTACATTTAGTTTTGTAAAACTAATAAAATAGTCACCATTTAATGATAATGATAGAGTAAGATCCCTTGGGTCCAAATTGATCTAGTCTCAGATCATCAAGGTGCATACCCCATTCTTTTGAAGGGAGATGAATAGGAAAGATGAGTTGTTTTCTATGTAAGTTTTTTTTCCTGTGTCCAAAGATTCTCTTAGAGAGGAATGGCTCCTGGAAATGGCTCTTTTGTGACTGAATTCATTTTGGTGGGGTTAACAGATCTCCAACTTCCCCTGTTTATCCTGTTTCTAGTAATGTATATAGTCACTACGTTGGGAAATTTGGGCTTGATAACTCTGACTGGACTGAATTCACACCTTCACACCCCCATGTATTTTTTCCTCTTTAACTTGTCTTTCATAGATCTGTTACTCAACTGTATATACACCCAAAATGCTGATTAGTTTTGTATCAAAGAAAAATACTATCTCTTACATGGGATGCATGACCCAGCTTTACTTTTTCTGCTTTTTTTCCATTTATGAATGCTATGTGCTGACATCAGTGGCCTATGATCGCTGTGTGGCCATTTTTAACCCACTTATGTATAACATTGCCATGTCTCCTAAGGTGTGTTCCAGCCTTATGCTGGGTTCATACTTGATGGCATTTTCTGGGGCCATGGTTCACACTGGATTCATGTTCAGACTGACCTTCTGTGATGCAAATACCATCAACAATTATTTTTGTGACATCCTTCCTCTGCTACAGCTTTCCTGCACAAGCATCTATGCCAATGAGCTGGTAGTTTTCATTGTGGTGGGCATCAACATCATTGTACCCACTGTCACCATCTTTGTGTCTTATGATTTCATCCTTTCCAGCATCCTCCGCATCAGCTCCACAGGAGGCAGGACCGAAGCCTTCAGCACCTGCAGCTCCCACATCATTGCGGTTTCTCTCTTCTTTGGATCATGTATATTTATGTATCTCAAACCCTCTTCTGCTGGATCTGTGGATCAGGGGAAAATCTCCTCTGTCTTTTAGACCAATGTGGTTCCCATGATGAACACTTTAATTTACAGCTTTAGAAAGAAAAATGTTAAACTTGCTATGAGGAAAAACTCTGATTGGGAGAAAATTTGATTAGAACAGAATTTTTCTGTGTATATCTCATTACACATTTTGTAAGTCTATTTAACATTTTTTAGTTGGTGGACTCTGACCTAATTTTTTTCTTAATCTGGTTCATTAAATGTCTTCTCTCAATATTTACATTAAGGTTTTATGTCTTTTTTTCCTTACCACTTGCATAATGTCTTCTCTTTTTTCCCGCTTAGTAATAACATGAAATAAGATATTAATTTTTTAAATTTATTATAATATTGGACTTAGTTTTTACATTGAAAATGTCAATTGGCTTCAAACTATCATATGATCTAATGCAGTAGATGATATTAAATTGTATCATTAACTATCACTAATATGCCACTTGCTATTAAATGTATGAACCAGATCCACTATGTCTCTGTCCCATCTTCCTGCCTTCTAGTCATTAAGGATATATCTTCTCTAAATACCAGAGATTGAATATTACTTAAAGACTACAGAGTATAGTCCAATTTTTATATGTAAATATTTTGCATCAAACTTCTTTTCTAAAGAGTTTGTTTCCTTTGTACAGTCAAATGATGCATTACTGTCAAGTACATAGACAGTGAGGTTCAGTGTAATAGATGATTTACTTGAAGTCATTCAGATTCAAGAAAAAGTCTACACTAAACTCTTGCCTACTAATTTCAAGCCCAATACTCTTTGTGGTATAGTTTATTTAACTTTGTTTTATTATTCTTATTTCACTAAGCATGGACTCTGAGAAAATAATTTTAATTTGAAGTTTGGCTCTGTTATATTCTAGGGTAATGTCTGAATTTCTCTCAAGTGGTGGATTTCTGGTTTTGTTTTATTTAATCTAAGAAAGCAGTTTTTTGTTTTTTTGTTCTTGTCGTAATTAGGAGACCTTTTAGGCTAGTGTATTTGTGAGATGATTGGCTCAAATAGGGAATACTTTTCTACAAAATTGAAAAACAAATCTGTGAAATTTGCTAGATTTGTAATTCAGATAACTGGGCATGGGAGAGAAAGGCTTACAGAAATTTGTCATTAAACCAGGATTAAGAGATCTGTCTGGGGAATGGTCATGAATATGAGAAACCACGTTTTATCCTTAAATTGTATCCTTTCCATGCATTACTTTAATCTGTCCTATGTGACAACTCTTTTCAACAAAGAAAATTTTGTTAAAACTATAATTCACAGTGATTGTACATTAACAAAATGAAGGTAGAAAAGGAATTGCCATGTTAGAACCAGGTAGAGAGTAGGTAGAAGGTTCAGGAAATAAGATAGGGAAAGAAATTGAAACTCAAGGCAGGAAGGAGGAATTTAGAAAATAAATGATGGATAATGAAAGCAGCTACCTATGACGCTCTCCTTTCTGGAAATCCTTTGAATTGCTACGAAGATCACAGCCTTTCTCTGAATAAGATGAAAGCTTAAGTATTTGTTCTTTAAAAACATAGTTAAACCAAATGGACCTGTGATCCTGGGAAGTAAATTACTCCTATTTTTTGTTGTCTTCCATATGCTGCCTCCAGATGGATTTGGAGGTAATAAAAATTCACATTGCAACTGGGAGAACAATGAGAACTAGAAAGAAAATTAGGTGAATAAATAAAAATGTGACAATATCTTTTCTGAAAAGGATTTTAGATTTCTTAAAGGCAAAAATTGTTATAATTCTCAAAATAATGTGTCAAGGGATATCTATAAATAAATTTTAAGATATCTTTAAAAATACTTCCTTATCTTTACTCATTATTTAGGTGTTGTGAAGTTTAGCATAGCTGGTTTATTGTCTAGTTCGCTTGAATATATCCAGCCTTGCTAAATACTTGAATAATTTTAAAAAATGACCACTCAAGCCTGTTTCCCTGACACCAATATCAACAAGCTTGGTTTTTACTTGTCAAGTACTTTTTATATAAGACAGCTTATCTTGAATGGAGTTTTCTCTTGTTTTTCTCTACTGGGCTCTCTTTCTTATATAATGTTCTGCAGTTTGATAAACCTCTTTTCCTAGTGGAAACAAATGTGTATCTAAACAAATACAAATACAGAGTAGCTGTGTTACTTGGAAACCTTTGTAGACATTGCAGAGGTACATCTAATCTGTTATGTGTTTATAGGAGTTTGAGGTTTCCCAAGAGTGGGTTAAATCTGGCAGTTTATGTTTAATTTCATAAGCCTCAAAATTCAAATGAAATCTATTCATGTTCAGAAAAGATGAACTTTCTATAATTTCTTTTTATTTGAAATATTAATAAAATAGTTTAGATACATTTTATGAAAATCAAAGTAAATAGAAGAAAGATAGACACACTCTATGAACTAGATTTAGGATACTCAACTCCAGTGGTAAGGGAATCAAAAGCTAAAGTAAGCAAATGACTACAACAAACTGCACAGGGAAAGAAAATATCATTAAAATGAAAAGCATCCTACTGAATGGGAGAAAAAAATTTGCACATCATACAGCTGACAAGGGTCTAATATCTAAGATCTACTAAGAATTTCTACAACTCAGTAAAGCAAATAAACCAATAGAAAAATGGGCTGAAGCACAAAATAGACACACCTCCAAAGAAAACATACAAATGGCTGACAAGCATGTGACAAAATGTTCAATATCATTTATAAACGGAAAAATGCTAATTAAAAAAATAATGAGATACCACCCTAGCTGCGGTATTAGGCCCTATGTAAAACTACTAGAAATAGCAAGTGTTGGTGAAGCTATGGAGAATACAGAGCATTTGTTCTCTGTTGGTGGAAATGTAGATTGGTCCAGTACCTACCAAAAATAGTATGGAGGCTTCTCAAAATATTAAAAGTAGGTCTCCTATATAATCCAGTGATTCCACTCTTCGGTATCTACCTGAAGAAATAAAAAATACTAATTCAAAGTGATAAATATATGCCTATTTTCAACGCAGCACTGTTTACAATAGCAAGTAATGAAACAACCTATACATCTAACAGCAGATAAGTGGAAAATAAGATGTGCTATAAATACAGAATAGAATACTATGAAACTAGAAAAAAATGAAATTTTGCCGTTTATGACAACACGTATAGAATTCGGAGGTATTATGCCAAGTGAAATACTGAGTAATTTCATTGATCTCAAATACAGACAAAGAAAACGAAGGAAGAGATAGAACTAAACCCCCCTGTAGAATTGAGGTTACTAGAGGGAAGATAGAGGGTAGAGAACAAACAGTCCAGTGGTGGAGAAATATGAGTGCTTTGGTGATGGGTGTGGTCTGGTAACATACATCTGATGATGTGTGAATCTGAATAATCTCTGAATAATATACAATGTTATATACAAAAAGTACAAAAAAAAATCTTGACTTGGGAGGAACAAAAATGAGCTCTCAAAGGTTTATCTGGTATTTCAGTGTGCATTTCAGTGAAGTATAAACAGTTATTAGTTGTCTGGGACACAGAGCTTACTGTGGCTGTAGTAGAAATTGCATATAATATGAACAACTATCATAAATATTCTAGGCCAAAGGGTAATACAATTTCAGAAATATATTTATTTTTATTTGCTTCCATATACTCCATATTGTTTGTGTTTTGGGAGCAAAGGTATAAGTTAAAGATGAGATATTTGTCCTTACACAACTTATGTTTTAAAGGAAACACAGGAATTAAAGGAAAATGTATGATGAGTATTGTGTAACATACTGGATTTTATGTGGAAATGATAACTGACATTTATTAACTACTTACATATAGTATGCACTATTGTAAACATTTTAGTTCTAACATTTCATTTAATTACATAACAGCTTAAGGAAAGAGATTACCACCCCTATTTTAACAGATAAACACAGACATAAGCAACTTGCTTAAGCAATTACAGTTAGTAAGAATGGAAGTAGGAAGGAAATGTGGACCACAGCCCTCTGTCTCCATAGAAATTTCCAGAGAAAGTTACTACCTCAGTTACTAAAATGCTAGGCCAAAATTTCCAATTTTTTTAAATAAAAACTTTGGAAGAAATATAAAACCTTGCAAATTAATTTAGAGATCCTAAGAAGAAAAAATTGAAGTAACTTATATTTTTGAAAAATATACAAAAGTAAGGAAAATTGAGACTGAGACTTTATCAAAAAGTTCCATTTCGGACTAGGGAATAAAGAAGGAATAAAAAATATAGTAGATTTCCATTCACAGATGACTGTAACAAGTAGATAGGGGATTCATTTTGGATCTATATTGAGAAATGTATAAGCCCCAGAGAGAAATGAAATGGGTAAAATCTGGATCCCTAAGAAGTTAAAAGAGAGACCATTGTATATAATAGCCTTATTCCCCTTTCACACATAGACTCTAACCCCTGGGGGAAAAGCTGAACAGCCTCTACGCTTTTTATAACCAAGATCTTTGGTAGAAAATATGATAATGATACAGACCATTTTTCTTTCCCACTTGTGAGGACTACAGGGTATCATCAGAAATTATGACTGAAGATTTCAAGACTATATCTGAGGTGAAGTTTAGACAACATTCTCATAGACTGAAAGGAAGCAAAGCCTCAGAATCTAAAATTGTCCATCTAAGACCAGAGGGGGAAATCCTAGGATAAACGAACACTGAGGTTTTCTGGCCTAGGGAGGGTGAGTTTCTTCACGTCATTTCTAATACTATATAGTTTACTTGAGCTAAATGCAACGCCCTGGATAAGCCTGTTTCTTTCTCATATTGTGGAGTTCTGAGATCTGATGTTCTTTGCTGTATTTGGCTTATTTAGACTCTGATCCCACAGGGTGAGTCAGTTTCATGAGAATGGCAAAGCAGGTTCCATCAGCACAGGTGGCCTGGTTGCCCGCATTCCCAGTTTTATTGGATGAGGTTCTGAGAAAAGAGCTGAGTTGCTCCACAATCTGATCTCATCTTCTGTGTCCATATATTTTTTAGAAAAGAATGTCTCCTGGAAATGTCTCCTTCGTGACTGAATTCATTCTCAAGGGTCTAACAGACCGGCCAGACCTGCAACTCCCGCTGTTCCTCCTCTTTCTAATAATGTATATGGTCTGCATGAATTTAGTTTTAATCATTTTAATTTGGCTGAATTCACACCTTCACACCCCCATGTACTTTTTCCTCTTTAACCTTTCCATCATAGATATGTGTTATTCCTCTGTGTTTATACCCAAAATGCTGGTTAACTTCATATCAGAGAAGAATATTATCTCCTACTCAGGATGCATCACTCAGTTCTTCCTTTTCTTTTTTTTTTTTTTTTGGTATTTCTGAATGCTATGTGCTGGCGTCAATGGCCTATGATCGCTTTGTGGCCATCTGTAACCCACTCATGTTTACTGTTGCCATGTCACCTAAGGTATGCTCCAGTCTTATGCTAGGTTCGTACATGATGGCATTGTCTGGTGACATGGCCTTCACACTATGCATGGTGAGACTGACCTTCTGTGATGCCAACATCATCAACCATTATTTTTGTGACATCCTTCCTCTGCTGCAACTTTCCTGCACAAGCACCTGCATTAATGAGCTGGTAGATTTTGTTGTGGCGGCCATCAATACCGTTGTGCCCACTGTCACCATCTTTGTGTCTTATGGCTACATTATCTCCAGCATCCTCCGCATCAGCTCCAGGGGAGGCAGGTCCAAAGCCTTCAGCACCTGTAGCTCCCACATCATTGCGGTTTCTCTCTTCTTTGGATCTGCTGCATTTGTCTATTTCAACCCCTCTTCTGCTGGATCTGTGGATCAGGGGAAAATATCCTCTGTGTTTTATACCAATGTGGTTCCCATGACCCCTTAATTTATAGCTTGAGGAATAAAGATGTTAAACTTGCTATGAGAAAAATGCTTAAGTAGCATGAAACTTTGATCAGAAACAGAATATCTCTGTGTAGTTAATCTCGGCACAGGGAGTCTCTGTGATCTCGTTCCAGGAGTTTTCTTTCTCTTCTAACTTTCTTACCATTTGTAAAAAACTCGAGACTTCAGTGAATATTTATATCATAGGTCTTCTGTCTTTACCCTCATTTGCACATTCCCCCCCCCCCACTTCACTTTTAATACTTCAATTAAGAAGAAAATTTATTAACATTATCATTTTTAACCTGGTCTACTCCTCCCCTAGCCCACCCAGATTACAAATAGGTCTAAATATGAATTAGCAGAGGCTTGTGAAGGTCATGTCAGACCGAAGGAAATACTTTGAGGATTTGTCCAGTTGAAATAAAAGTACTGGTATATCTAGCATGATTATGGTAAAATTGAAAATTGGATAATTATGAATTTCAGTGTATGTTACATGTTTAAGTAATAGCTTTATAGAATGGTGGACATGTTACTGAAGTCTTGTGAATCACAAATGCAAACGTTAGGGGAAATGTTAGTTTTAATCAATTGTAAAGACTCTATAAATGTGTTTTGTACTATCAGCAAGTAGGTAAGTATGGCATGTGGTTGCAGCAGAATTAAGATTCAAAATAAACTGTTAATAAATAAGGAACAGAAAAGATATACAGTGTTTATCATATGGTCATGTCTGCCACAATGCTAAAAATACATTAATATATTTGTGTGGGAAGATATACATGTACGTGAAAATATTTTTTCAATGTTATTTTAACAATCACTAGCTATAGATTAGCAAATGTATCTACAGGACAATGATTGCTGGGAGAAAGAGAATGTATATTTCTACACTATTTGTCCAAGGGGAACATGCAATTTTCCCAGATGTGAAATTGTGAGTAGAATATAGAGCCTGCAAAGACTAGGCTAAAACATGTCTATTTGTGTATTATCAGCAGCTTCACTCTGCCTGCCCCAAAGGACTTGCATTATGGAGGGGCTCGCAGGCTCTTTCATCCAACAGATGGAGAAGCCGAGGCTGCTGTTCTGGTATGCAGCCACTGAGAACACTGACCTGCCTCTTCTGTCCTTTAATGACCACCTCTAGCAACATCATAATTGAATGTTATGGTCTTTATTGCGTGGACTCTGAGAACCACCAAGAGTAGGGCTTCTAAATGCTCTGGGTGCCCCACACAGAGGAGGCGGGGTTAGTTCAGTCTTATCACTGCCCAGCAGCACAAGGTTCTATTTGGAGAACAGTGGTGGAGAGGAAACCACAGGTATTCCGATGACTTTATGCAAAAAAGAGTGATCCCCAAATCCTTTGTTTTCTCCCATCTGTGGCCTGACTGTGGACAAAAAAAAGGTCTCTGTAGGACAACAGTAGAGATCAGAAGTAGCACTGAGATCTAGGGTTTCCAGGGCCTGCGTCCTGCTGTCCCTTAGAGAATTTACTGTGAAAGAGACTAAATTCCAGTGTTGCAGTATGTACCTGGGAAACCAAAGGGTCTCTGAATCTGTTCCCCCTTCCATAAACGTGTATTCTCATTCCCAATCTGCTTGGCATCTCTGGTTGGTGTTGTCCCCAATATTGGGGGTTTCGATGTTTCTGGATTTGAAGATTCATTAGTCCTTTACTATGGCATGGAAGAATTCAAAGCCACGTCTAGATTAATTGAAGAATGGTTTATTTAGAGAGGGACTAAAATTATATACATGGAGAGGTGTTGGGCATGAAGTGTCCAGGGAAGACAACTGCAAGGGAAGGTGGGGCTCTTGGCTTAAATGGGGTGCAGGGAGGTCTTGCTCTGTCTTTTCGTGGGCTGCACCATGAAGGCATTCCCAGAGTGTTATTGCTGGTCCAGGCAATGCTTTCTATTCACTCCCCTTTTGCTGTGCTCCTGGGGTATGGTTGTAGCAGATCCAGCAGCAGGTTGAGGCAGGGGGCTGTGCTTCCTCCCCCTTTGCAGCTTCTTGCTCTCCTGGGGCTTTATCAGCCTGGATGTAGGATGGGGTGGGGCAGCGCCTTTGTCACCTCTGGGTATTTCTTGGCTCTCTGGGAGTCCTGGGTATGGTGGCCACTAATTTTCTCTTAGGCATTTCTCTCCCCTAAATAACCAGCACAGCATAGCCCAAAGTGGTGATTGAGATTAACACATATAAACTAGCATAAGTGAAGGGATTAAAGGTAGTAATGATAAAGTGAAGCAGAGGAAAGATGATTAATTTCTTCACTTCTTCCCATCTTGATTTATTTCTCCCAGTATTGCTTGAAAATATGCTACCAACTGCCATTACTTATCTTTCTTACGTGACCAGAACTGGATCTAGTTTTCTGTAAAAGAGTTACACCTCAGCAGTCTGTGGGCTTCTTGGCTCTGGAATGGACTTGGGGTGGGTTTGCATAGGAAATCTGTTCTGCCTCAAATATGTTACTTGTCTGCTCTTTCAGATCCTGTGGGAAGAGAATGGACATTGAGCCTTAGTTGCTTGAGCTTGTCCTTTTTGCCTTAAGCAAATAGTGAAGAGATTCAGTTGTCCTCGTCCTTCCTTTTTTAGGACTTTGCAATAGTGGCGGGAAACCTGGGGTGGTCACTCTAAGTGGGCTGACCGCTCATTCTACACTTGCTCGTGCGACTGCTTTCTCGTTCATGTATCCTTTGTAGATCTTTGCTACTGTTCTGTCATCAGCAGATGCAGCTGGTAAGCGCTGGTTGGTGAGATGAACACTTTGGCCTCTGCAGCATGCACGGCTCATTCTGTCTCTACTGTTTTGTTGCAGTGCAGTGTGCTGTGTGTCAACGATAATGGTCGGTGATTGCGGTGGGGCCATTTATAGTCACTGCTATAACTGGTCACCATGTGTCCCTTCAGTCTGTCACCTAATACTGTGATTGTAGATGTGGTGGGGGATTTTAGAACGTCCACACAGGATGCGTGCTGAGGGCAACGTTCTGAGTTTCCATGATGCCAGCACCATCAGCCTCTATGTGGGTGTCATTCCCCACCCCCATCCTGGAGCACTTGTACTCCAATATTCATATCATCTGGCATTTCTCATTCTCATGGGCTCTAGTGGGTCATGTGCAGCCTTACCATCTTTGTGTCTTATACTTTCATCCTCTCTACCATCTCCCACCTACCCCACTCAAAGAAGGAAGGTTCAAAGCCTTCAGGATTTATAAATTACACAAAATTATTTCTGTTTTCTTTGAATCAAGGATACTAATATACTTTCATCCTTATGTTTTGTTTGTGGACCAAGGGAAAATATCTACAGTGTTCTCTATTATAATAGTACCCTGGTTTAATCCTTTGATCTACAGCTTCAAGAACAAGGGGTTTCAAATTGTCCTAAAATAAAGCTTGAGTATAAGAAAATTTTCCTGAGCTGCAGAGGTATAATAATTTTAAAAATAGCTCCTTTAAAATTGCTTTTGTTTCTCTGTACTTTGTACAGTAAGAAGTGAGGTATAATAATAAGTTTTGAACTTGGAATTTTAGGCCTGGGTTCAATGCACTATAAAATAGGGACATATTGCTTTATTGGGTTATTAAAAAGAGGAAGGTAATGCAAAGGAAAGTAGCAAAACATGGAGAATCTAATAGTTGTCAAATGTATTCTCATCTCCCTTCTTTACTTCCTTTGATTTTTCTTGGATCTCTTTCTTCAACCCCCACCCCCCTTTTTTTTTTTAAAGATTAATTTACTTTTGCTTACAAGAGCTGGCATACAGCCAGAGGAGATGGGGAGGCAGTCAGAGGACTCATCAGAGACAGAATGGGAAGCAGAGCAGGCAGATCTCGTGAAAAAACACTGCTGAGGGTTGCAAGTGGGTGAGACAGGAGAGGTCTGCTGTACCATGTGGGTCACCCCCCTGGCCAGGGATTGATTCGTGCTGCAGGGGCTGCCCACAGCTTCCTAGTGCTGTGACTTAACCTCTTGCGACACCAGGGTGGTCTCTCCTTCCCTTCTTACAGTTTAGAATGTTTACACCTTTTCCAATAAGGTTTACTAGTTATAGCAGATAAAATACTCCAGTTTTGGAAATAATTCCTTCACAGAAAAACTTAAGAGTTCACATTTGAATTTCAGAGCTATATTTTAATGACTTAATGTCTCTTTTAGGCTATTCTAATTGTGGCTGAGCATAACTTGTGAGAATTACCTTATCACAGTGCACGTGACCAAACCAGGTCTTTTTCTTGCTGCCCGGAGAGCCAGACCCTGACCCATGAGAATGGTTTCACAAGTAAGTTTTGAAGTAAGTGGTCACCACAGGAGTTCGTTAAACCCTCAGAGCCAGCTCCTTGGGTGCTGGGTGTGAAGGAAGGGTGTAGTTTTGTAGGGAGTAGGAGACTTTGGGTTCCAAGCCCAAGTGGGTGCCCTGCAGTCTGGACATCATCAGTCCCAGCGTTTGGCTTTCTCTGAAGGGAGAGTCTCTCAGGTCCATCATCTCCGTGCAGATGTTTGTCTCTGAAGATACTCTCACTCAGGGAGCACAGAAGATTTTTGTTAGAGATGTAGCACAATCAGTTTTCCTAGTTCTTGGTTCTGTAGTGGACAGAAATGCCTTAGCTGTGAGTTAGTTAATCACCAAGAAGAGCAGGAAGAAGAAGGTTGTAAGTTCCCTTTATTCTAGGGAAGATTTTATTATAAAATGGAGATTCCTGGGTCCACGAGCAACATCTCTAAACCTACTCCTCTCTCTCCTGTGATTCCTGTCATTGTACTGGGACCATCATCTACCTATCTGCTCGAATCCCAAACCGTGTCTTCGATTCTTCTCTCTTTGTTTCACATCCATAACCAGTGTACCGAGCGCTGTGATTCTTGTTCTTATGGTGTCAGCAGGTCCTTGTTTGGGAGGCAGTGGAGCGTGCCAGGTTTGCTATGGGCCCCTTTTGGAACTGGGTTCAGCAGAGCTTGCCTGCTTCTGCTGCACCCCTAGTGCCCCCCGTACACCCTGCCTGACACTCCCAACCCAGCTCACGTCAGGTTCACACACTTGGGGTAGGTTGTTGTGTTTTGAAACCTGGACCAGTTTTGAAAACATGCCAAGTCGGGTCTTAAAACCCATGACAGTGTTAAAAGTGTTCCCAAACATGAAACGTGGACTGTGAAAGCCATAAGAAGCTGGGGCAGCAGACAGATGGACAAGCACTCTCTCCTGGGTGACCTTTATTTCAGATCTCCACCCTCATTAGACCCTTGCCTGGGAAGAACTTGGATTCTGATCTGCAGCTCCCTGGAGATCATGACTGACAAGAATTCACCCCTGATGCTATGGCACTGCTGCCTGATGGCTGCCCCTGCCTAGGCCATTGGCCTGTGCCCAGTGCCTCTAAGACTGTCCACCACTGCCTGATACTCAACATCACCTGCTGACCGGCGCTGCTGGCCAGTGACCGATGCCTCGAAGAGCTCTTTACTGCTGGCCTGTGGCCCAGCTTCCCTGCCGACTGGCACTGCTGGCCTGAGCGTGAGCCGTCTGGTACAGGCCAGAGGTGTGGGGGGAGAGGATTCACCAGAGACGAAGTGGTGAGCAGAACAGGCAGATCAACAGAAGTACACTGCTGAGGGGAGCAGCGGGCACAGCAGGAGAGGTCTGCTGCACCATGTGGGTCCCCTCCCTGGCCGGCAGCAGGGATCGAACTTGTGCTGCAGTGGCTGAGGTTTGCTTCATAGTGCGTTGCCTAACCCATTGCGTCACCAGGGAGGCCCTGGTTTACCTCTTTAGACTAATCGTCTATCAGTGCAACCCCTCATCCTTGCTGTATTACAAGTACTCTGCTGGAGTTGTACTCGGCTTTACCAAATCACTGGCACACTTTCCACAAGCTTTTATCAGACTGGAACACCTTCACATCCCCTCTCCCATTATCTAATCCAGCGCTGCCATCCTTCACGTGTGAGCTTAGTCAGAATATCTGGACAGCAGAATGAAGTTAGATGGAATCGGAGACGCACTCACAGCATTCTCTGCCCACCATGTTGTGGTACGTGTCTTATAGGGACTTTTCTTCCCCCCTTAGAAGTATGATCTGAATCTATTTAATTTTAAGAAAACCGAAGAAATTCATTTGCACAATTATTTTCAGTTCAATGCAAGCAAGTGTGTTGTATAAGAAGACAGGTATTTGTTCCCATTGGACTTTCAAAATGGTAGGAGAATCACATGAGAAATTTTAGATTATATAAGAGAATTTTCGTTTCTTTCTTCCTCATTTATAGGATTTTTGTTTTTGAAAGCTCATGGAGTTCTATGCCATGTTTAAAAAATGATCTCTCTGTTGTTTCTGCACATGTATTTGCCACTCACTCTCATGCCTTGCTGGTATTTTATTTAATGGAAGTTTGTATGTGTGTATGTTTGTTTCATATCATGTGAGAAGGCTTTTATTACTCTTTCATTTGTTTTTGAAATCATCATTATTTTCATAAAATTAAAATCATTCTAAAAGATAAAATGATGGATTAGACAACAGAAAATAAAAAGTTGTAGGGTACTCATTGGTTACTTGTATAATTTGCCTAGAATTTAGATGGCGGAGGGAAAGTACTTCTCTTCCTTTCACACATTTAATTCTGCATATTTATGCTTTGTTTACTTTTTTGAGCGATTGAGCACAAAATGGCGTGTGCTTGAAAATGGAAGAGGGTACTAGAAGATGTCTCCTTAGTTTTTAGTATACTAAAAATGAAGCACAGTATTATAACAGAAGTAATGGGATTAAAACAATCAATAGATAAAATGAAGGAGAAATATGTTACTGTTGCGATGTTTATGGGTGACGTGGAAGAAAAAAAAGAACGCTACGTCAAGCACACAAAAAAGGTGATTTTTGAGTAGATTTTAGTTTTCTGAGGAGTTTTAAGCTTACAAAAATTGGAGAAGAGTTTGATATGCTACTTCTTAGCCCTACCCCTCAGGGCAGTTTCGCTTTCTATTTGTATCTCATATCAATATGGCACATTTATTACAACTGAAGTCAGCAGTGTTAAGTTAACTAAATTTCGTTATTTATATTAGGGCTCACCTTTTATATTCTACACTCTATGAGTTTTGATAAGTGTATAACAACATATAGTCTCCACACAACTAATAACAATTGCTTTTACTGTCCCCCAAATCGTGTGTTCTGTCTGTTCATCCCTACCTTCTTTCTTCCAAATCCCTGACAACCATGATCTTCATACTCTCTTCATAGTTTTAACTTTTCTGGACTGCCATGTAGTATGTCACCTTTTCAAACTTATTCCTTGCAAGGTGGTTTTAATTTTCTTCCATGTCCTTCCTTTCATGGTTTGATTTGACTGAATAATGTTGCATTGCATTGCATGAAGTCAGTTTATCAGTTCATATATTAAGGGCATTTAGTTGCCCCTAAGTTTTGACATTTGTGAGTAAAACTATAAACATTGATATGAAGGTGTTCATGTGAATGTACACTTTTGGGTAAATGCCAAGGATCCCTACTGCTGTATCATATGGTTAAAACCACCTACTGTTAAAAACTGCCAAATTGACTTCCATAGTATTTATGCCATTTTACATTTCCATCTGATATAAATGAAAATTTCTTCTGCTTCACAAACTTGCCAGCACTTTGTACTGCTAGTGTTTTGGATTTTAGTCATTTTACTACATATATTGTAGTATCTCATTTTTTATTTGCAATTTCATGATAACATACGGTGTTGCATAGCATTTTATATGTGGATGTTCTATCTGTACATCATCTTGGGTGAGATGTCTGTTAAGATAATTTGTTGTTTTTTAATTTAAGTTTTGTTTGTTTTTTTTCTTACTGTTGAGTTCATCAGTTTTAGATATCAGTACTTTACAGGTAGGTATGTGGCAAAATTTTCCCCAGATAGTAATTGGTCTTGTCATTGAATTGATAGTGTCTTTTTCAGGGTAAGAATTTTACTTTCAGTGAAGTCCAACATCATTTATGTTTTCTTTTGGATTTTGTTACTGGTTTTGTATATTAAATTTACTTTGTCTTATCCATTGTTTTATGATTTTATGTCTTACATTTAGATCTGCAACCAAATTCTGTTAATTTTTGTGAAAGATGGGAAGTATGTTCATGTTCATTTTTCTCCTTAGCACAAGAATATTGAATTGTTCTAGCATCATCTATTGACTAGACTCTTGTTTGTTCTATGATTATTTTTTGTCAATGGTCAGTTGAGTGTATTTCTGTAGGTCTGTTTCTGAATTCTCTATTCTGTTCTATTAATATGTTTATTCTTTAGTTTAAACCAAGGGGGAACAATTGCCAATCTTTCCCTTACTCCTAATCTGAGCAGTAAAACAGTGTTTCACTTTATTTCTATTAAATATTATGGGGCCAAGGAGGTTTCTAAACTTTGGTGACAGGGTCTCCCTGGTGGCGTAAGGGGTCAAGTCCCAGCACCATAAAACTATCCATAGCCATTGCATCACGAGTTCAATCCCCAGCCAGGAAGGTGACATACATGGCACAACAGATTTCTCCTGCCTCACCCGCTGCTCCCTCAGCAGTGTATTTCATTCAGTCTACCTGTTGTGCTCCCCGCTCTGTCTCTGATGAATCCTCTCTTACCATGTACCTTTGGTCTCTACCGTAGTTCTTATATGCATAAATAAATAAATCTTTAAAAAACAACAATCTTTAATGATGAGCTACATATGTAACTTTTACAGAACAATAAAAAAACCCAATTAAAGGAAAAGAATTCTATCCGAATGATTATTGCTACTGAGGAGATGCATTTTTACTCTTACAGAAGAATAGATCTTAACTTACAAAATGATATAATAAATAGTAAGAATAGATCTTAATTGACAAAATGATAGAATATTAGATGTCTAAAAACAAGAGTAATTCTGGTCTGTTTTTGGAGCACACATGAAGGCTGAGAAATTTACTCACCGAAGTGAGAAGCTCCTCATCAAACTCCTACATATTTATTTGCAATCACCCACAATTGTTCCAGATGGGAGTCAGTCCCATTTTTGCAAAAGCTTTTCTCCTTCCGCGAGTAAGACCATAGTTCTCTATATTGGGAATGCCAATAGTCTGCATCTGCCATTGTTCTGCATGCAAATATATTACTAATTGCTTTTCATCTTCTTGGGAGAATTTCACCTCTGAGAATCTCCCTTAGACTTTTTTTGGTCCTTGGGGAATACTGTATCCTTCATCTCCTTGGAGGTCAAGTCCTGTGAACAAGTAGAAGTATTCCCTTGCTTAGAAAGGGCAGTGCAGGGTAAGGGAAAGAAGGGAATCTCACCAGTGCTCACTCAGTATCATTAAATCTTAGAGCTGTAACATGTCTTAGCGATCATCCACCCACTTCATCCTTCTAAGAAAAGCAGAGGTGAGGAACCTTTCCCAAAGTGACAGTGTGAATGGGTGACAGAGCTGGAAAAGGAAGTTGACTTTAGAGATGGTAAGAGTGGAGTTTGATTTCTTCTTCCATTCCTGGAGTAGACATCCAGTTTATTTTATTCTTGGTGCTTGTACAGGGTCTGCAAGGCACTAAAGCTGTAATCTTTGTCATGTAGCTGACAGTATGAATCTATCCACCTAACAGGAAAGAAAGCAGCAGCTCTTGACAACATTCAAGTGCACATTCTGCATGCCTTTTTCCTAAAGTATTCACCACAATTAGAATTATATGCACTATAATCATATATTCCAATAAAACTACAGTGGCCACAAAATAAGTCATGAATACTAGCCTAATACAAATGAAGTTGCAAGAAAAGTGTTTTCTGTTGCTTATGGGTGTGCAGTGGGTAGAGAAATAGAAAAAGTCTTTTGTCTTCCTACTTAGGCCTACATATTTTTATTAGGCAGGGACTATACTAAAATTCTTTCCTAGAAAGAGAACTATATAGCTGATTTCACACTCATTTTAATTATAGAACTAGAATAAAATCAAAAACTTCATTAACTAGGCATCAATGTTACTGAGTTCCCTTGTGCTTGGTACCTTGTTCCAACACATGCATTTACTACCCACTCCTGCTGGAGGAGGGTTCTGTGTTGCATGCTAAGTGACAATCACTGCACATAAAAGATGCCAGCTCCCCTGAATATTACCTTTTGCACTCTTAATTCATCCTTGATGTCCCTAGCACTGATGTGCCTGCACTATAAAATGTTGTCTCAGAAAATTCGTAATTGCTGAGTGCCTGTGTGTCCCAGACACCAATTTAATCTTTGATGCCAAAAAAGTAATTATAGCTTGGACTTACCTGATTTCTTATGGAAATTTTCATGAGCATCTTGTGTTGATATTGTACTGTATCTACTTGTACTGAATTCTCTGTTGTGTTTGTTTATTTTTTAGTCTAAACCAAGGAGAGCAATTGCCAATACTTCCATTGTTTCTAATCTGAGCAGAAAAACTGTTTCAGGGTATTACTATTAAATATTATGAGGCTAAGTTTATATATTTCATATAATTGGCTGAGTTAAACACAATATGACATAAGTACATACTCATAATATGGTACTAGTAAAACATCATTGTATAATTATAGCAGTAGTTTATTATTGATAGCCTGTTCTAATTTCATAGCCATTTTCTTCAGTCAAAACAGTAAAAAACCCAGTCTTGAGAAAATAATTGTATAAAAATTTCTGTGGTTCTTTCTTTTTCCTAGTTACACAAACCTCATTTGTAAAGGAAATGACCGAGTGCAATTTTTCCACTGAGTTTGTCCTAGAAGGATTAACACACCAGCCAGAACTCCAGCTGCCCCTCCTCTTCCTGTTCCTAGGGATCTACGTGGTCACTGTAGTGGGAAACCTGGGAATGATGCTCCTCATCACATTCAATGCCAAGCTCCAGTCTCCCATGTACTTCTTTCTGGGTAATTTGTCATTCATCGATCTCTTTTACTCCTCAGTTGTTACCCCCAAACTGCTGGGAAACTTTGTCTTGGAGCAGAATGTGATTTCCTACCCTGGATGTATGACACAGCTTTTCTTCTTCTGTGCTTTTGCTATCGGAGAGTGCTTTATGCTGTCAGCAATGGCGTATGATAGATATGTGGCCATCTGTAATCCACTGCTGTACAGTGTCACCATGTCCCAAAAGGTGTGCAGTGCACTGGTGGCTGGGGTCTACACCATGGCACTACTTGGAGCGTTAGCCTATACAATCTCCATGGTCATGCTATCCTTCTGTGGGGACAATGTCATCCACCATTACTTCTGTGATATAATTCCTCTTATTAAACGCTCCTCATCTGACACTCATGCAAATGAGCTTATTGTGATATTATTGGGTGGATTCAACACGCTGTCAACAACTGGAGCCATCTTAATCTCCTATATATTTATTATTGCCAACATTCTTCGAATTCCCTCAGCCGCGGGCAGGTCCAAAGCCTTTGGCACCTGTGGCTCTCATCTGACAGCTGTTGGGATCTTTTATGGCTCCATCGTGTTTATGTATTTTAAGCCCTCCTCCAGCAGCAGCTTGACGCAGGAGAAGGTGGCCTCTGTGTTCTATACCACGGTGGTCCCCATGCTGAATCCGTTGATCTACAGCTTGAGGAATAAGGATGTAAAGAATGTGCTGAGAAAAGTCCTGGGGATGAGGTAAGGTCACCTCACAGGGCAGGAATAAGTTACTGAATGTCATGGGACCATGTTCTGATTTCTTCTCCTTAAAACTCACCTCTCTTCTTTTTTTTTCCTGAAAGGAAACATCCCATTCTCCAGTCTTCTCCATTAACAGCCAATGTTGCCTCATTTATATTGTTTGTACACATTCACATCATATTCCTTGGGCAGACTTTTGCATGTTTCATTCACTGGATCAGTGATGAATTTTAAGAGTTTCATTCTGAAAGATTCTTCATAGCAGAATTCTCGGGGTTCTACTTACTATTCTAATTGGAAAAACCAAGATAGAATAGTGAACCTGTATCATGGGGAAAGTCCAAAATTTACTGTATAATTTGATGATATGAAGATGTCTTTATAGGCCCTCCTGTTTATTCTTCTGCCATGTCTCTTTCTCCTGAAAAGTCTACTACCAAAATTAATAATGAACATTGCCAAAAATGAACGGAGAAAATTTTGACAACAAATTGTCTAGCACAATGTAGGCCAATGAAGCTGTTTCCTGAAAGGAAGCTACATCCTAGCAAAACTCAGAGGCAACTGACAATACCATCTTTTCACAGTTCCACTATGTAAGTGATAGATTTCCCATAGAAATCTTAGGATAGTGATCTTGGACCTGTTCCTAAGAAAATACGGTTTCATTCCCAGATTGAATTTCCTAAGGTATTCTTCCTCCCCACAAGCACACACATTAAAATTGGTAAAGACCTGAGTTCTCACTAATTCTGATTTAGATATCTGTTGTCTTCCACCTTCTAATATATCAGTGTCTTTGGATATCTGTTGTCTTCCACCTTCTAATATATCAGTGTCTTTGGCTTCACAATAGTGTTCCTCTAGTGTGTTGTGCAATCTTTAAGTATTAAAGGTTTTCCCTGGTTTCCTTTGATAATCCATTTCTGTTTTAATACCTTTTGGCCCAAGATGCTGCTGCATTATTTCAGTCTTGTGAATTTATTACCCAAAATTGGTCCATTCTGGAGAATGTACAATGTTCACTTGAGAAATGTGTGTTCCCTTTGTTGGTGTGCAGTGCCTCATGCATCTCTGCTCTGTCCTTGTGTGCTTTGTATAAAGGACTGGTTTTTATTGTCACTGCAATGACTTGATTTTGTAAAAAAATCAGTTATCCTAATATAAACCAGTCTCTTACTGGATTCTTAATTATATTCTATTTGCCTACTTGATGTCTCTTAATCTTGGTGGAGTACCACCTTGTCTTTATCACAGCACCCTAATATCAAGACAGTTGATCCCAGGAGTGCCAGTCCTCTAACACATTGTTACTCAAAGTGGTGTAGTTACACAATATCATCTGCACTTCCAGAAACATTTCAGAATGGAGTAGTCAGTATTTAGGTGCACACAGAACGTTTAGGTACTGTTTTGGATTCTCTTGACTCTGAAGATCAATTTAGGGAGCTTTGCCACCCCGGCAATACTGATGTTCCTATCCCAAGGACATGGTAGACCAGGCAGGTATTTAAGTCTTCTTTTTGCATCTTTGGTGGTTTTTACTGTAAAGGTTTGTACATGTATTGTGAGATTTCCTCTTTCACATTACCTACTTGCTCTATGCAATGTTAGTTTTGTTTTTCCACAGATAGCAGTTAATAGTGTATATTAATATTGAAACTGGCAGTCTAGATAAATGGACATATTGACTATAGGGACTGTTTTGAGTTGATCACTAGAGTTTTCTCCAGTTTTACTTGTGCTTAAGTGTTAGTGTCTCTTGTTTGTATTTATTATCTGGTTTGGTGTTGGGGTAATTTGACTCATATTACTAATTAACAAGATTTTCTCCTCTTTAGGTCTATAAAAGTACTTGTTCCTGTTTTTTCTTTTCTTCTTTGTATGCTCATTTTTAGTAAAAAAAATGGCAAAATAAGATTAATAGTGGAGGAAAGATTCCTCCTTGAAAACAGAGACGATAGCTAATAAAGAAATTGCCTCTGAAATATGCTCAGGAGTTAGTTGGAGTGGAGAAAGTGAGCCCTCTTTTCCATTGTGAGTCCTGTTATTTAGTTTTAAATCTGTATATAGTGAAAAAGTGCTATAGACCAGCTGTACAATATTGTGCTAATAATAATTTGTACAATTAAAACTTTGAGAGAGTAGCTCATGTAATGATTTCTGTCATCATAAAACACTTACATTTTAATGACTATTATATGTATATATATTGAATATTAAAGTATCAGTTCTTTCTACAGTCCCTCAGGTTCAGATGTCTTTCATTATATACCAACATCTGTATATACCACATTAAGTTCATTCTAAAAGTCAGATTCTCTGGTTCAAAAGCTTCCTCATTCCCTTCTGGACCAATACTTTGTTCTTAATAGTTTAAAACTTACTTTGTTCTATTCAGTTCAATTATATGTTTTGTTTCTTTTGCACCAAGTATCAGTGAAATCATGGTGTTTGTCCCTCTACTTCTGTTTTTTTCACTAAGCGTATTACCTTGAAGGTCCATCCATTTTGTTGTATATTGCAGATTTTCTTTTTATGATGAATTATGTTTCATTTTATATACTATCACACTATCAATCATTTGTCCTTGGGCAATTAGTTGATTACCCAGATGTAGATCACCAGATCCTATAGAATTTGCATTTGTAATTTTTTGAGGATCTCCATACTGCTCTCTATAATGGCTACCCCCTTTTCATCCTCAAATCAGTGCATAAATCTTCCCTTTCTTCACTTCCTCTCCAACACTTCTTGTATAGTGACTGGAAATCACCCGTCCTCACAGTGTGAGGTGGTACTTTGTTGTTTGGATTTTAATTTTTCAAGTAGATAAAAGTTCTGAACATCTTTTCACATGCTTGGTGCCTTGGAAAGGTGTCTATTCAGATCCTTTAACCTTTTATTAATTAGGGTATATGTCTTATTATTAAGTTAATGAGTTCTTTATATAGTTTTGATAATAACCACTTGTTGAACTATGTGTCGAAAATGTGATTTGCAAATATCTTCTCCCATTTAGAATGTCCTTTATTTTTTTTACATTTATTACAGACAGATTGGATTTATGTTTAAAATTTTTTTAAATATAAATGTTTTAAAATTTACATATAATTGACATCAATTGTAATCCCCATCACCGTAGCACCAGTGCACCATCACCTCAGTACCCCGTGCTCCCGTCTGCCCTCCCCGCCAAGTGTCCCCACTCTTCCCCTCTTCCCTCCCCACCAAGTGTCCCCAGTTTGTCCTTTTCATTTTTGGTTTTTGTTTCTTGTTGTTATTATTATTGTTCTTATTCCTTTCCTTGATCCTTATTTGGTTCCCTTATATTCCTCCTAGGGGAGGAACCATCTGTTATTTTTCTTTTGCCTTC
>JAGFMF010011443.1:7586998-7617631 GCA_019455555.1 Galemys pyrenaicus | reverse complement strand
AAGGTATTCAGAAACACAAATCAATACAGTGTGTTCTTAAAAATTGTCAGAGACTATCTGATAAGTGGAAACCATCGCTGAGTTTTACATGGCCAGTGATCTACTTGATTGGTGTATGGAACAAACAGGCACTCAGCGATTATGGATTCGCTGGGACATAGTTTGTAGTGCTGAAACCTCTGTGCTGGTAACAGTGACGTTTTGTTAAGTGTTAAGAATGTAACATCAAAGTTAGCATCAAGCCTTTTATGCACACTAGTTGTTATTTACCCCATGCACAGAATACTCCTGTAGCACAGACGAGTAGTGTGTGCTTATCGTAGGCTTAGGATCAATTATCAGAAGGAAAATCAGAAACTTTTATTCTGCAGCTTATGGAGAACTTTAGAATGCTATGACTCAAATGAGTGAGTACTGCACTATATATTTTCCTTTCTAGGAAGAGTTTTGAATTATTTTGTAATAACATCTTAGGAAATTAATGAATTAAGGGAATTTTTCTTGTTCCACCCACTGTACACCCAATAGAAAACGCTGTTCTTCCAACTTCAGTTCCATTGAGTTAAGTAATAGTTACACGATAGGGTATAAATTTTAGTTCTAGTAGAATAGACATATGTAATTGTCATTTTCAGTTCCCTTTCTAAGTGAAGACTTTAGGAAAAGGATGCTCAGAATTTGTGTACTTCAGTGCTTTCAAGAGTTTGCATTTTCTTTCTTATAATGTGAAATCAAGTTACACTAATAACTGTATGCAGGCATTATCTGTACAGTGCCTTGCTAATTTTGATTTGAGTGTGATTATTAGCAGCTACATAAAAAAAATCAAATGGCAACTATAAGAAATGAAGAAATAAAACCCCATTCTTACCATCTCTAAAGCTGAGTCCCTGTGCCACCAGCTTTGTCACCTCTGCACGTTGTGACTTTGGGAAAGGCACTTCCCCTCTACTTTTCTACACAGTGATGGAGCTAGGTGGGTCATCTCTAAGAACTCTTATAGCTTTAATGTTTAATGACACTGAGTGAGCAATAATTAGATCCCTTTCCACTTCTACATCCTGAGCTACCCTTTCTAAGCAAGGGAATACATTGACTTGTTTGCAGGTCCTGGACCTCCAAGGGATGAATGAGTACAATAGTCTCCTAGGACCAAAAGATCCAAAGGAGATTATCGAAGGTGAAATTGTCCCATGAAGATAAAAACCAATTAATAAATTATATTTACATTTTGAATAATGGCACACAAAGTATATTGACATTCCCAATATCCAGAATTAAAAGTTTGATTTTCCTTCTATTTTTTGCATAAAATGGGACTGATTCCCATTGTAGAATGATTATAGGAAGATCACAAACAGCTATTCATCAGTTTAAGAAATTCTCACCTTTCAATAAACAGGACCCAGCTTTCATCTCTGCTCCAAAAAAACAGCATAGTAACTCTTGCTTTTTGATTTTTAATTATTTGTATGATGATTAGTCCATTAAGATTATTTAAATGAATAAGCATCCTGGTAGTCACAGTGATGATGCAGACAGCATCTTATTCTTAATTGGATTTTGTATAGTTATAAAGGAGTTTCTTGACAGCCTTTGTTTGACCTCCTCTGTGTAGTCTCACTCCTTTTAAACATATGAAAAATCCTAATGTGATGAGACAAGAAAATCAAGTAAAAATTGAAAGGAAAAAATAAGACTGTCTTTATTTGTAGATGGCATGGTTGTTTATGTGCAATTTTTTTTTTCTCAAGCCAGATTTTTTTTGCTTATTATGGTAGTTTCTTGTTAGTTCTTAGTGTTGATAGTGACGGACCTCCCATTTTTAGGTTCCCATGATCTTCCATTATTTCACGTATTCCACACTTCAACCCAGTGAGGTATGTTGTTGTAGAACCCATCTTTTTTTTTTTTTTTAGATTTATTTCATTATATTTAATATAATTTGTAGTCCCCAGAGAATTCCCTTCAAAAGAATACCTGTACACCCATGTTTATTACAGCACTATTTATAATCAGTAAGACCTGGAAACAACCCAAATGTCCAAAATACATGACTGGATCAAGAAGATGTGGTACATATACACAATGGAATACTATTCAGCAATCAAAAATGATAAATTAGGACCATTTATAGAAACATGGATGGAGCTAGAAGGAATTATACTCAAGGAAATAAGTCAGAAGGCAAGAGAAAAATATCGAATGGCTTCACTCTTAGGAGGAATGTAAAGGAACAACAACTACAAAAAAAAAAAAAATGAGAGCGAGCTGCGGTTTGCTTCATAGTGCATTGCATAATCCACTGCGACACCAGCGAGGGCCTTCTTCCCAAGATTTTGCTTTTAGGTTTTGACTCAAGGTTTACTTCTGTATTTTCATTGGTGGAACTCCTGCCTAGTGGAATAGTCTTGGAATTCAACTCAGTGGCACCCTGAAAGCTTCCGCTGCATTAGAGAAGAGCTCCTTAGAGTTTCCAAGTCTGAAAACTTGGATAGAAAGTTTATCTTCTGTCATCTCTAAGTAAGATTATCCATTACCTCAAATCAGAATCTTAGTAACAGATTATATTAAAATATGTAACAAATCATGTTACACTTATATTCTGTCTTTCAACCAACAGCATTTTCTATGTTCTTATTTTCCTGGAAACGACTATATACTTTAATATTGTTACTCCCTCTTTATTGAAATGATCTCATCTTTATTTTTGGAAATTGCAGAGATTACAGGTTGGCTATTAAAAGAATTTACATGTAAGGCTGTAATAAAGGTGAAAAAGAGAGCAGGTGCAGGCAGGTACAGGAGCCCAAGAAACTTTTAGCTGCAATGCTCAGGAGTCCTTGTCTTTGCAAAGGATACATTTATTCTCCTGATTGAACACCAATATTTCTTGTTTTGAATGATTCTTGAATCATTGTGTAATGATTCTTGCTTTAAATACATTTAAAATGTTTTAAATTCATTGAAGTCCCTACTTTCATAGAGCTTGCATCTTATAAGTGATTGAAACTCAATTGTTGAGTAAGAAATTGTCCTTCCAGCTGATTTTTTGCACTGGGCCCTGAAAATCTGTCTACATATCTTGTTCAGACAGCAGGAGAAAATCTTAGGAGGTATAAAAAGTAAGCACCAGAGACAAGAAAGGGTAGTCCTGAGCCTGCAAGAGATGTAATGTATCTAGATGTTTGACTGTACATCTTCTCTATTCAGTTTTCTTCTTTTTTCACTTCTAATTCTTATTTGTAGAAATTTATTCATTCAATATATAGTGTTTAATCAACTATGTCATTTATTACATATCTCTAGGTATTAGAGATAGAGAGAAAAGACACAAGGTCATAAAGTTGACCTTCTAGAGGGGTAAATGAGATTACCCGACTAGTGTATTGTCAGAATTAAGTGCTTCAATAAAGTTGAGATACATGCTATAAGAGGGGTAGACAGGTGTCTATCAATTCACATTAAAGAAGGTCTTACCTATTTTGTTCCTCAGAACTTGGAAGAAAATAAATTATTGAACATATTAGGGTGTTTATGTCCAAATTTTCAAAGTCCTGGTTTAATGATTTTCTTCTGACACCTTCCAGAGTGGAGTCAAACAGTAGGGGAAGGGTGCATCAGTTGTCCAGCCTCTTCTAGTATTTTCTGCAATGGTCCATCTTCTAGTTTTTCAGCCTAGTTTTTGTCACAGTTTGATTGCAGGGGCAGAGTTCTGTGTTGCCTGTGAAAGCTACTTAAGTAACATGTTTCCTCCAGGAATGTGTGAGCATGTGTGGAACTGGGACTATCTTCAGCACTTATCCACTGCTCTCCTTAGTTTTTTGGTACTGTGTCATCCCTTTCATAAGAATATAGACTATTTTGCTCCATTTTTGTGATATTTTCCAAAAATATTACTGCTATGATGAAAATAAAATATATGAAACTCTTTAGAGCTTTTCTTCTTGAAAGGGAAACATGACCATATGCATGGTCTAAGCTCCTCCCACAATATCCAGATCTTTGGAAATTATAGCTCTATTATCTCAGTTACTGAGACCAAAAGCAATGGAGCTGTTTTTCATTAAGCTCTTTCTCTAACAACACATATCAAATATATCAGTGCATAAGTACCATCAATACATCAACAACATCTTTAACATATATCTGGAATATCATCTCTTCTCACTGCCTGTGCTTTATCCACCCTTATCTCTCACCTGGATTAATGTAATCTCTTCCTAACTGATCTAACTTCCAGCCATAGCCTACTGGACATGAGAGACAGCACAGGGATTATTCCTCCTCTAGTTCTTATTTTGAATAATTTATAGTCTACAGAAAAGAACAGTGGTCATCCATGTTTCTTCGCCTGAATTCACTGTTGTTAATATTTTGCCACATTGACTTTAGTGTTCTGTTTTCCCACAGCATACCACTTCCATACACACACATATGCACACACAATTGTACCAAATGATTACACGTCATACTTTGTCAATAAAGGGGTCAGCGTCACCTAAGAATGGAGACATTGGGCCTCCCTGGTGGTACAGCGGGTTTAGCTGTGAAGCATCTGCTGAAGCGTCTTCTGCACAGCAACACCAGTTCGACCCCTGGTCAGGGAGGGGACCCACATGGCACAGCAGACCTCTCCTGTCTTGCCCGCTGCTCCCGTCAGCAGTGTATTTCAGTCAAACTGCCTGTTCTGCTCCCTCCTCTGTCTCTGGTGAATCCTCTCACCTCCAAGGACTCTGTCCTGTACCCCAGCTCTTGTATGCATAAATAAATCTTTAAAAAAAAAAAGAATGGAGACATTGTCCTACATCACCACAATGTAACATATAATTCTTAGATGAATATATGATCTATATTTGAATAAACTCAATTGTCCTAATAATGAGTGTTTTACTCTTTATTTAAATCCAAGTTCTGAGCATGATGTTTGACATTTCCCTTTGATGTACATTAATCTAGAATTGTTCCTCAGTCTATCTTTTATGACATGACATATAAAAAAACTGTGGTTAATTATTTTAGAGATTATCTTTCAACTTTGACTTGTCTCCTTATGGTTAAATATTTTTGGCTCAAATGACTACATAAGTGATGATTTTCAAGAAAATCACAGCAGAAGTCACATGATGTCAATTTGTACCTGTATTGGTTGTGTGTTAAATTTACTCACTAGGTTAAGATTGTTTCCACTAAGTTTTAGTGTCCCAAAGGTATTTCCTCTCCTTTATTATGATATATATTTTGAGATTGCTTGTCTTTCTATTTATCTACTTTTTTTACCCAGTGATTTTTTTTGCCTTGAAAAGTTTATTTTTTACCCAGTGATTTTAATTTTCATTGATTCTTACCGAGTTACCTGATTATTAGTATAGTCATTGTAATATGATGAGTTTCTAGTTTTATCATTCTTGATTCATTTAATGATTCATTTTTTAAAAAGAATATTCCCTTTTAGGCTACCTTTAATTTTGTTTTAGTCATAATTTTGTATGTTATAAATTCTCACATGCTATTCATTTTCATTGATCAAATTGTCCTAAATTTCTATAATGGGAACTTCTTCCTTTAGCTTCATCTCCATAAATTTTGGTCACTATTTTACCCTATGAGATAATAAGATATTCCAGGCTTATCCTTAAGTTTAGATACCTACCTTGAAATCTGCCATTTCTTCATAGTTTAATGAGGCATAGTATTTAGAAACCAATTATCATTGGTTACTTGAATTTTATTGCTTCTAGGCCCATTCAGTGGAAGGGCAAGAAGATCCGGAGATGGGACAAAATTCCAAGGGGAAATAAGAAGCACCCCAGCACTAAGGGAAAAGGGACATTTCAAGAACAAAGTGATAAGGGATGTAATGTGGTAGAGTGAATGAAGTCACCTAGAAACAGCCAATCACAAAGAGACTAGTGGGGCTTTGGCGTGACTAGGGAAAGAAGGTATATATTTCCTGAAGCTCAACTCCACACCAGCTCCCTTGCCCCTCCCTGGCCTGGTTCCAGTGGCCTGGGAGTCCCACTTTATTTCTTTTCCTTCCCTTCTCAATAAACTTTTTCTAAACAAAAAAAAAAAATCATCAGATTTGTACAGAACTTTAGGTGCCATGGTCCTTAGGAAGAATATTAATTCTTCCCGATCTATGAGCATGGAATATCTTTCATTTTTCATTCTCTTTTTCATGTCTTCCTCTATATGTTTCAGTGATATCTCTAGGTCTTTACCTTATTGGTTTAATTTATTCCCAGGTGTTTTTTTTTTTTTTCTTTTTTGGTGCAAGTGTTAACATGATCGTTTCCTTAATTTCTCTTTATGATGGGTCATTATTTGCATATAGCATTGTAACTGGTTTTTGTATATTGATTGTATTCTCTACAAACTTACTATATTGGTTTATTATTTGTAATAGTTTTTGGTGGAGTGAGTCCTTAAGGTTTTCTGTGTATAAAACTGTATCATCTACAAATAATGACAGTTTTAGCTTCTTTTGATTTGGGTGCCTTTTGTTTCTTTTTGTTGACAAATTGCTTTGGCTAGGACTTCAATTATGTTGCATTATAGTGATGCATTTGAAGTGGTCAACCTTGTCTTGGTCCTGATCTTAGAGAAAATGTTTTTAGGATTTTACTATTTAGTATGATGCTAGCTATGAATTTGTTACATGTGGTCTTTATTATGCCGAGGCATTTTCTTTCTCTTCCCATTTTATTGAAAGTTTTATCATAAATGGGTATTTTTGCATCTATTGGAGTCATCATTTGGATTTTATCCTTCATTTTGCTGTTGTGGTATATCACAGTGATTCTTTACATATGTTGAGTCGTCCTTCCATCACTAGATATAACCACTAGAATAAACCACTTTATTATTCTATTGGTGGGTCTTTAAATGTATTGCTGGATTCAAGTTGCTAAAATTTTGTTGCAATCAGGTCACTCTTCTGTCCACACCCTTCAGTGCTTTCCCATTTTATTTAGAGGAGTTAAGCCTTTAAAACTTGCTCTTAGGGCCCTAAAACAACTTTTGTCCTATGTTCAAATTTATCCTTGTTTAAAAAATTCAAGACTCCTTACCCAGAATCCAACCATTTTCTCTGTTTTGGTTTATTTACTAGTACTTATTATCGTACATGTTTCCTTATTTGTTCGTTCATGCTTTGCTCCCCATGAAGCAGGAAAAATTTCTTATCTCACACATAACTGACTAAAAAGTATTTATTACCTGACTGACAGGAAGAATAAATTATAAGCCTAAGGAGGACTTAGAGGATCTTCTGAATAGTGAGAGAATAAATAGTAAACATTTAAGGAAGGTAACCAAAAGAAAATTATCTTGAGATTCAACTTATGGGAGTCAAAATATACAATAAGCTGGCAAGAAATAGGTAAATTAAAATTATGTTTAGTTATCTCTCTCAGTTGCTTGGCTAAAATCAAGTATAAAATTAAAAATCTTTAAATATTGTGTCTCTATCTGCTATGCCACTATATTCTCCACCAGATTGAGACCTCTGCAAAATTGATCTCTATGATTAGGATAATAGTTGAATGTCTTATGTAAGTGCTATTTACTTACTAGAAACTAGATTCCCTTAAGATTCTAAGAAATGGCCACTGCTTTTGCAACCCTGTCATGTATTCTAATTCCCAAGAGAATTTACATATTTAGTTGTTTTAGACCTTGCAATTTTAAAGTAACTTTGGTCAAGAATTTTCACTTTAGCAAGAAAAATTACACAAATTGTTCTATTATACATATATAAAATATAGGCATATAGACATTGCAACTATATGTGTGTGTGTGTATACACACACTTGCACATGCAAATACATATATTTAGACCAGTGGGTGAGAAATCTGCTTTTTCATTGGCTAGGTGACTAAGGAGAGTAAAAAGACATGTGTTGGGATTAAAAGAGTGAGGGTCACCAAAAAAATAAATCATCCTGACGTTTGAGTTGGAACTATTTACCCTTAAAAGCAAGTAGAGATAAAATATAAGATAAAATATATGCTTAAAAGTGCTATTTCTTTTACAAAGTACTGTTTGCTATACAGACCTGGAAAGTATCCCACAATTCAGAAGTTTTTTTAGCGATTCTTTAACATCCTTGTTCCTAAGACTGTAGATCAAGGGGTTAAGCATGGGAATCACTGTGGTATAAAACACAGAGGCTACCTTCTCCTGAGTTGTGTCACCAGTAGATGGTTTAAAATACATGAAAATGATGGAGCCATAGAAAACCCCAACAGCTGCAAGATGGGAGCTACAAGTACTGAAAGCTTTGGACTTGCCTTCAGCAGAGCTGATGCGCAAGATACTGGAAACAATAAAGGCATACGAGATAAAGATGGCTATAGCGCATGCAAACACATTGAATGAAACCAAAACCATCACTAGCAGTTCCTTGGTGAAGTCTCTTGAGCAAGAGATATTCAGAAGAGGAAGGATATCACAGAAGTAATGTTGAATGACATTAGTTCCACAGAAGGAGCGAGTAGATATGTAGCTGGTATGAACTAAGGCACCGAAGAACCCCACTGTATACACACCGGTGACCAGGAGAAAACAGACTCTGTTGGACATGGTGATGTTGTAGAGCAGGGGGTTACAAATGGCAACATAGCGATCATATGCCATGGCTGTTAGCATATAGGAGTCATCGATACCAAAGAAGCAGAAGAAAAAGAGCTGCGTCATGCACTCGGGAAAGGATGTAAAATTCTTTTCTGACACGAAGTTCACTAACATCTTGGGAATTATGACAGAGGAGTAGCAGAGATCGATGAATGACAAGTTACTGAGAAAGTAATACATGGGGGTGTGAAGCTGAGAACTAAACCTGATTAAAAAGACCAAGCCCACGTTTCCCATCATGGAGACTGTGTAGATCAATAAAAAGAAGACAAAGAGAGGGAGCTGGAGTCCTGGTTTGTCTGTCAGCCCCTCAAGAATAAACTCAGTTACTGAAGAATGATTTGCTTTATCCATCCTTCTCCCAGTGGTGAGAGCCTCAGAGGCTGAGGGAAGAGGTTTCGTCAGACAGACTTCATTATCTGGCAGAATATCATGATCCAAGATCTGATGAATGACATAACTGCTAAGTGATAGCAGAACTTCAGGTTTTAGTGGAAACCTCTGTCAAGATTTTGATGCTTATTTAGTTTCAGTTTTTATTACTCCTATACGACATCATTTTGAAGTGAAAATCATTTTGTATACACGAGCTGAATTTTAGATTCTCCTGTAAATGAAAAGGAACCCTCTTGTTCAGTTGCTTTTTGAGAAACTGTCCAGAGTTACTACATTGCTTTGTTGGTTTTCAATCTGCAATAATCAGCACTATTCTCTTATTCCGCTATTTCTTGAATTTCCCTTTGGCAACTTTAATTTATTCAAGTAGTCCCTGATTAAAATCAAAAAGAGGTTTGGTTTCCTCCAAACTTTTCCACCTAGCCTCTGAGTTGCTGGCTTTGCTTTCCTTTTGACTTTTCTGCCCGTGATGTTACATGAACTGGAGTGAATAAAGTCCCTTTGGAGACAGTGGGGAGAAGGCAATGCTAGAAGGGAAGTTGCTAGCACATGCTGAAAGGACCTTTGGGGAAGGCAGAGTAGACATAACAGAAGGCACTGCCTGTCTGTACTGAGTGCCTGTTATGTACTAAGATTGTTAGTTATGATCTCATTTAACCTTCAGAACAACCCCATGAAGCAGATTGTTATTGTCTCATTTAATAGACTGACCGAGAGACCAAAAAGTTATATAACTACTTGCCCCAAGTCACAAAACTTAAAAACAATAGTTTTTTTTTTTTAACATAGTGATTGTCACTGTTTTGTAAATGATCTTTTGTAAACATTCCAAAACTATACAACCAATTTAGAGTCAAAATACATATCTTTGTTTTAATTTTTTGAAGTCAGCATGCCTTCTACCAAATGTTTTTCCCCTCTTGAGCCTGACCATATTGTTGCACCTTTGTTTGAATTATTACCACTAAATCACTTTTCACAAATATTTTCTTACTGTTGATAGTAAGATAACAGTAGGAATCAATTATAGAATATGAAAAACATTTAAAGCATTTTACCCCCATGTAAGATTGTGTTGTCCCTCCAATGGTTTAAGGCAGAAAAGCAGAAGAGATGGGCACTGTGCACTTGTATGCTGGAACACACACATGCATACACACTAGTGAAAAATGATTCCCAATGCCAATTTACTATGCAAAAAAATTTGTTAGATAATACAAACAGTTGGTCATGCAAACTTTTAGCTTTTCCATGTAATGCTATGATATGAAAAGATTTTCTCTTTGAATAGAAAAAAAAAGGTAGTAAGAAAATAGACCTTCAACTATATGGGTTGGGATGAAATAAGACCAAAGATGCAAACAGTGGAATCTGTTTGGTCAGTGAAACGTGGTACCCAAGTGGGTTGATGGTCATGAAAACCAATGTGCTGTTTCCAGATTCTTTGTGTATGAGGTAAGCAGACCTTTTCATTACCATTTCCAAAACCAAAATATAGCTCTGCCTGGTCAAATCTGATGAGTGTTTCACAGACTTCCCCACTTTTCTCTTTAATTTTCTTTATACACCTATGTGTATGAAAACCCATCTTTTCTCAAAACTAATTTAAAAGTATCAACTTTTCATGAAACCTCTGATTACAGATAACTTTGCTTTGACTCCTTCTAGATATGACACTAGATAGTAAGGCTTTTAAGAATGCTTTCTCCAATTTGTTGTGAATCTTAGCATACTATGTAATTTATTATAATTTTATTTTAGTCAGTAAAGTTGAGGTAGTAAAGAACTCAGTTTTTGGATTCATTTTTAGGCATTTCTAGCTTTGTGACTCTGAATCAGTTAATTCTCCTAACTAAGTTCCTGTTTTTCATTTATAAAACAGAGACAGTAATTCTGGTTTTTTTTTTTTGGAAATGGTGCATTCATTTATTCACCCAACATCTCCCTATTGAAAGTCTTCTATCTGCTGAGGATACAATATTTTATTAGACCCTGCTCTCATAAAGCTTACATTCTAATGGGAGATATAGGATATAGAGTCAAGTAATGAAAAATGTTATAAAAAAAGAAAGCAGTGTCAGAGCAAAGGTTGGTAATTAAAGAGGATAATCAAGGTAAAAGTTTCATAAGAGCCAATATTTGTGTTGTGTCCTGAACGAGGTAAGAGGGGAAGCCCATCAGCATCTAGATAACATAGTTCTGGGGAGAAGGAATATCAGGCACAAAGGTTCTGAAACATAGCATGCTTGGTGTGTTGGAGGAACAGCCAGGAGATCAGAATGTGGCTGGGCCCAAGAGAGCAAGGATGAGAGAGTTAAGTGGAGTTGAAGGTGGAGCAAGATGCCAGACACCAGCTTGGTAAAAAGTGACTTCTACTTTCCTACAATAGATCACTGATGGAGCTTTGCAGAGATAGAATGTTATGTGTTCTCATGTGTTTTAAAAGGATCACACAAGCTCTGATTATTCTGTCAGTGATGTTCATTAAGGAATGGAGAGTAGATCACAGCAAATCAGGTAGGAGCTAAAATGTGCCCCAGTTGAGACATGAGAGCTTGGTCTAGACTGATCATAAAGGATATATGAAGAAGTCAGATTAACCTGGGATGGATGACATTTGTTTACCAGCTGGATAGGGACTTCTGAGAAAGCGTGGCAAATGAGCCTGAGAGTGGATCAGTGTGGTAGAGGAAGAGCAGGTTTACGGAGTATTTTGCTGCTTTGCTTATTTTAAGTTTGTCTAGTCTATCGCCAAATGGAATGTATAAATCTGGAGTTCGGAGGAGAGGTCTGGCTTGGGCATCTCTTTCTGTGTTATTAGTATGTATATATATTTAAAACCAGCAGATTGGATAAGATCAACTATATAAAATGTATGCAGAGGCCTGACAACAGTGCCTTATATGTATGTAGCTAGCTAATATGTTGCAGCCTGGTCATTTTTAGGGTTATTACTGGATATGACACTAGATAGTAAGGCTTTTAGAATGCTTTCTCCAGTTTGTTCTCATTTCTTCCTTCTTGATTTACTCTACTGATATATAACCAGAGTTGTAGTCCAAAGGACCATCTGTTAGAGTGAAATGGAAACATTCAGTACAGAATTTGGGAGCTAATAGAGGACTGAAACCTGAATGATTCATGCTCTACTATGCTCACTGCTGCATTAATCACAGTAGCCAAGATATAGAAACAACCCAAATATACATTGATGGATGAATAAATGAAGATATACACACACACACACACACACACACACATATATATACATACACACACACCATGGAATATTTGGGTATTAAAAAAAAGATGAAATCCTGCCATTTATACAACATATCTTATATTACTATTATGTGGGCAAATGCTCTGTAAATTTTAAAATTCACTATAAAGGAGAGATATTCTTAATTACTGTTCCAGATATATTTGTCATGGGGAGAAAGCCAAGAGATTGCAGTCAGAACAGATACAGATGAGGGAGAAATGGTCATCATGCTTTGTACTCTTGGTGCTCACCTGTTGTGATACTGTTACAGGATCGGGAGAGGGGTACTTTAGAACCTTTAAATTTGTTTTTTTTAAATGGGTTTGTTATTTGCTGTATTAAGATAAATATATAAGGTTTTTAATGGAATGGAATTTTAATATAATTGGGGAATAATACAGAAAGGATAAAGAATGTAGTTACTAAGTATTTAAAGTTATTTATTTTCTTGAGGGTAAAAGTTTAGCTAAATAGGATTGGCTTAAAGCAAGGTTTAAAAGCTTGCTATAAGTTGGAAGGAGCTTTCAGTAGATACTTAAAGAAAAGGGTTAGAAAGAGATGAATTTGGGAGGAAAAGAGCAAAATTAAAATTAAGATGAAAGCTGCAATTAAGATTTTTACAGGTTTTTTACTTATATTTGTTTTAACTAGTTTAAGACTAAAAAGCAAGCACAGTTTTTAATATTTTTGTTTTACATGCCTTTTTTACATGTCCTTGCTGCTTTTTATCCTGCTGCTTTATTTATTTATTTTTTTAATTTTTGCTTAGATTTACCTACTTAGGGTGGAACTGGGATTTTGGAACTTTTTTTGGGGAGGGGGACCACCCTGTTACAATACAGCCTGCTTATACAGTCTTGTCCATTGGTTATGAAACAATAGCTGAATAATAAGAATTTTTAACTACCTCTGCAAATTCAATTTCTACTGCAATATCTTATTAAGGCAGATATAATTTTATGACTTACCTGAATAGTATCACCACATAAAGTGCTGCTGGTCCTAAATGAGGGTTTATCTTTGGCCTCACATAGTGCATATATGTGCACACACACAGTTATGAGATAATTTTATCCTTAAACACAAATGGTCCAGAATATTTCTGATTCTGGAAAAATAGTAGAGCTGCTCATGCATAAGAATTCAGAGATTATTTATTAAAAGTAGTCATTCAAGACCAAGTAAAGAGCAAGAAAATTAATCCCACTGACCCTTAGTCTTCTGTTACTGAAGGAAAATTTTATTTGAATCTGTTTGAGCCTGAAAGAGATGAATGTTAGCACACGTTCCCCTAAGGGGCTTGTCATCCCAATAGTTGGATTCTATAGGGAAGAAACAATTACAAAGTACATATTTGCTGCGATATCATAGCATTCTTCTTGATCTCTGGGGTAATTGAAAAAAACACATCAAACTTTTTTCACTGATTGTTATGGAGATTAATAATAATTCCATAGTAAACATCAAACTTTTGAGACCACATTTAAAATTACCTGGCTTTATCAAAACCAGGAAATAATATTAAATTTTTTCTTAGCATTGTAAATTTTCTGTTATCTAGCTAAATCCATTACAACATTTTCAAATATAGGAATACTTTTTCTTAAATTTTCTGGATATTTTGAAGGATTAGACATGGGAAAAATTAATATGTGAAATCTATCTGTGATTAAAAAGGTTTAATCTGGATGCCAAGGCATTTTCTTATAATGCCATATGTCTATGGAAAGTATAAGTTTATACAGTTTTCCAGCTCAGTCCTAATTTCAGATATGTGAATTTTTGCTACTCTCAGGTGTTATGAATAATCTGTTCATTTTAGGCCCATAGACTATAGTTGGCTATAAACTCTCCTCTGTATCTTGATACGTATGATAGTTACTTAAGTGAAAATATTTATCAAAAATCCTTGAGTTAAGTGCTTGATACCTGTTCAGTTTACTATTGCTATCTAAAAGAACATAATATAAAAATTTACAAGACTACGTGACTTTAAATTATATTTTAATGTAAAAAATAACCTAAATACAGCCATATAAAATCCACAATAAAATACATTATATAGAGAGTAAAATGACTATTAACTGGGAAAAATAATTGAAACACATGGAATCAGCAAATAACTTTTATTCAGACTTATAAAGAAGTTCCACAAACTAATTAGAAAAGGGTAAACAATTTGATTGAATGGGCAATGGACATCAGTCATTTCTCTGAGTAGGAAATCCAATGGCAACAAATAAATGGAGAGAATTTGACTTCATAGAATCAGCCTGACATGAGTGTTCAGGATACCACATTTCAAGGACTGGCCATGGTTTCGGTCTCCCACATTTAAGACTGAGTATATTGGCAGACAGGAATATCTGGCTCCAGATTCACTTATGAATGATGCCCCTGACTATCCTCATCAGTGATGTGATGGCACTACCTTGACCTTTCCCATGTCACAGGGTCACTGAGAGAGAGAACAGTTAAGAGTGTGAACAAATCAAACTGCCAATCGCTGTAAAATTGACATATCATTTGCTGCCATCTTCTGACTTGAAAATGAGTGAACGCTTTCTTCTCTGGGCTTGTATTTTCTTAGAATGAATACAGACAAGATATTTCCCGATTAAAGGAACCCTTCTGATGACTATAGCACTTTCTAGTTACAGAAGAATCTCAATGCATGCTCCTTGGCAATTATTTGTAATGGAGAATCGAGCCAAATATATAGGGACACACATTTTTGTATGCAGGTATTACAATCTTTTTAGGAGAGATACATCAGTCATACCCACAAATCCCTAACTTTTTAAATACTTGAGGGTAGCAACAATTCTCAAATATGGAGAGGAGCAACTCAAGGTAGGCTCAGAAAAACCTTTAAGTAAGCAATAAATGAGACTCATTTTCCTAAAGACCTAACTTTGCTTAAAAATATGATGGAGAAAAACAGCAACTTTTATACTAAAAAAAAAAAAAATTCCTATCTACTGGGAAACAGAATATAATGTCAGACTTTAAAAAAATGCTGCAGCTTTAAGCATAACTTTGAACATGCTCTGTCCCTAGTATTCTCACTTATCTCCCCATAAGTGGCAAAATCTAGTGAAAAAATTTAAGAACTACCCAACGAGCACAGGACCAGGACTTAGAAGACTGGCATTCGAAACCTAGATCTACCACAAAATGCCTTTGCCTTTGTCTGCCACAGATCAAGCAGTTGTGGAAATTCTGTAGAGAGACAAGGGTGTCATCGGGAGGGTCCCGATTGAGTGTCTCATAGAATGGCAGTCAAAAGCCTGGTATTTTACTCATAGTCAGGACTCTGCCCTCAGCCTAAAAGCTTAGAAACTCAATTTTTGCACACCAACAGGAAACTGTTCTTTTGGGAATGGATGTCACAATAACCAAGCTCAATAGTTGATGGTCACAGCAGAATACTATTTATTAAGTTGCAGCAAAATTAGGACACATTAAGGCATTATCAGAGGTCTGATGCAGTCAGACTATGTGGGAGAGCAGTGCATAACTTGACTGTCAATGTTAATTCAAAACGAGAACTCTGTGTTACAGGAACAGTGTAATAGTGTCTGCATGACTCATTCTTTCCCAATGGGGAAGCCTGAGTGTGAAATCAAACAGAAGTATAGTTGATTAGGTTGGAAAATGGAACAAAGAAAAAAAAAATCACCTAGTCTCAAACTTTTGGGCCTTATAGGTCTGTAAACCCAAGGAGGAGGAATAGAATTAAGGACAGGCATTCATTTGAACATTTTTATTTTGCCTAATCATTATATTGAAATCAAAGAAATCCTCTTTTTAAAGTAACTACATTTCTCCAAAAGATATTTAAACATTAAGCATGAACTTTATTCTAAAAGCCCATACTATGAAAGGACAAAGGCAACATTAGATTACATTTGCACACTGACTCAGTAACCTCATCCAGAGCTGGGAAATGGCTAAATTGTATCATTTGATTGTCTGATGACTATGTTTTGCATTACAAATCATTTGACAGTGGAAGAATACTTAGAATACAACATTTCTAAGATCTACCTCCCTTTCCTGTAAAAGGTGGTCTTGACAGAGATGAGAAAGCTACAAGTTCATGGGTTAAGGTTCCTTTCTTCCCTTAGATTCCAGCATTTTTCTCAGTGGCTTTTCTAGTCAATTCCATTCCAACTGACCCGTGCAGACTGATTATTTTAAAATGAGTGAACATATTCAGTAAATTATAATAAATTAATACTGTCCTGAAAGTCATTCAATTCATGCATATTTCTCTGATTAAGATCAGTCATAGAGGGGAGTGTATTTTGAGGATTCCTAACTTACTAATGGAAGTCTTGCTCTGACAACCTCTCTTCTAAGATGAAACGGAACTATCTGTTCAGTCAACTGAGAGACGAACCAAATGAAATTGTGCCTACAGGAGAGCTTTGCAAACATAAAAAGATGGCAGAATCTAGTTGTACCCTTGCTCCTACCGTTCAAGTTTTATCACATTTTTCTTCTTCCATCTCATCTGGTGAGACTTTTCTGAACCCTGTTGACAATTTTTGCCTCTGTTGACTTAGTCTCAGAATGAACCAGGAAGAAACTTTCATGAAGTGAGAATATGTGATGGCAACATTCTTTGGCAAGTGGTTATATCAGAAGCAGTCTGGTTCTCTAAGCCCTCAATCCCCATCTTTCATCTGTAAATATATTTGTAAAATTTTTCCCACTGGATTACTTTAGCATGCTTGTAAAAAATAATTTTAGATATAGCTGCACATATTTCTTCTGTATGCAAAGTTATTTCATTGACATGTATCAAACTTTATGCCAAAATTATGACTCTGATTATGATTAGTTTATAATGATAGAATTCAGCTTTATTCTTTTAGTGATGATTTATGGGTTTAAGAGTAGAGGGTTTACCTCTTTTATTACATTTATTTTTATATTTTTCATTTTTTGACATAAAATATTACTAATATTACTAATTTTTAGATGTTAGAGTATAGCAATCCAGTGGTATTTTGTATAGTGACCTTATATCTTGAAATGATGCTAAACTTAAGTACTGGTGGTGTTAACTTTGAGTTTTCTGTGTTAAAAGGGATGTAATCTGTAGGATCAGTTTTGCTTCTTCACTTGCAACTTATATGTATCCCACTTTTTTTTTTTGTCTTTCAATACAGCTATATGTATCCCACTTTTTTTGTCTTTCAATACTGCCTCAAATGAGGATACCACAGTGGCCTTGGATATTCAAAAATAGCTTCCAACTCCCCCACTTTGTCCCTATAACCACATAAGATGAACTTTTTTTTCTTGCAAATACTACAGGAAGATGATATAACTGCAATTTATAAGAGTACAGAAAGCCACTAGTTGGGATCTATAATATTAACTAATTTGCTTTTCATGGTGTCTCTGTTAAAAATAATATTAACTTTCGTTTTTAGTGTAGCTTCATCCATTAATTAAAGCTATAGCATAAACAATGCTGACAGTTAAGTATAATGGGTTATGAAAGTTTAATATCTGGATAAGTAGTAGGTACATGAGAGGCACTGCAGGAACCTCATTTATTTGAATGGTTGATATTGCAAGAAGTTTGACACAAGAGAATTTTTTTGGGGAAAAAGAATTCAGAGTCCCTGTTTATCACAACTGAATCATATTATAGGTTATTAGATCTAATAATCTCATTTATCTCTTATAGAATTTACTAAATACTGTATGTTAGAAGGGGGAATCAAAGAAAATTAGAAAATATTTAAACAGATAAAAATAAAAGTGTCACATTGCTCATTTTGATGAGATTCAGTGAAAGCAGTATTCAGAGACACTTACAGTTTATGTTATAGTATGTATAGTATTATAGCAAGAAAGCCTCAAATTGATGCTTTCAATTTCCATTAGAGAGGATCAAATTAAGACAAAGGATGTAGAAGGGAGGGAATAACAAAGAAAAAGACTAAAGGAACTTTAGATGAGAAAAACAATAGTAAAAGAAAACCTAAAAATCTTTGTTTTTTTGATTTAAAAAAATAAATAAAATTGATAAAGCTCTAAGCAGAATAATCAGGGAAAAGAGGAAATATAAATTTTAAATCAGGAAAAGGGAAACATACATTACAGTGTTAAAGGGGTTGTATGAGGTGACTATGTCCTCTCTACTTCACAGCTTAGATGGACCAAACTGCTTTGCTTTGTCTTATGTCAGTAAGAACACACCGACTCTATTAGAATGTTTGCATTGTAAATCTCTAAAAGTTTTACTTTCAACTTACTTGTACCCTAGCATCTAAAGTGTGTGTGTCTCTTTCAGATAGCATAAAATTGACCCTTAGTATTTTTTCCTAATCCAGTTGAAAATCTTGACTTTTATTTTTTTTCCCCAATTAACATAATGTTGGTGTATAGCACTGTGTGTTTAGGAGTTCAGGTTCACACCTCTTCAAATAAATACTGCCACACCACTTGCACCACCAAAATACGAAAACCCTCACTGGACTCCTTTCACCTTCTCTCCCACCCCCGACACCTCGGAAGCCTCAGTTCTGCACTTGTATCCCAAGTGTTTGTTCTGGTTTCGTTTTGTGTGTTCCTTTGCTTAGTTTCTTTACATTTCACATTTAAGTGAAATCACTGATATTTTTCTTCTTTTGTCTTTCTGAAAACTACCCCTCTCCATTGCCATTCATGTTGTCACAACAGGAAAATCTTTATTTTTTGATAGGATCATTTATTCAATTTACACTGAATCTAATTGTTTACATAATTTGATTCATCTGACATTATGCAGTATTTCCTATATATCTCTAGTCGTATTTGTTTGTTTCTCCTCTACTTCTTTTTTTGGGGGGGAGGGTTAAACAAGTACATTTAGCATGCTATTTAATTCCTTGAAATGTATTATTTTGACCGACCAATTGTGTATATCCAAGTATAATAATAATTAACATAACATTTGATAAAACATTTTTCACTACCTATCAATAGTCTTCTAAATGGTAATAATCTTTTACATTTACAGCTACAATAATAGGACCTGCATTTATGAATAGTTAATGTTCGGATTCAAATTTCTTGAATAAGATAATCCTGTACTAGTTCACATATGTGACAACTCAATTTGTCCACCAGTTTTCTCCATTGGATAACTAAATAAATTTGCTCCATGCTTTGGTTGTAGTACCATTTCCATTACTCCAAAGTTTTTACAATAACCCCAAAATAGGCAGTTAAATTAAGTGACAATCAAGTAATAAATAATTATCTAAGTTATCTCTAATTGGACTTTATTAGTTTTCAGATATTCATAAAATATAAAATTTCAAATTGTTAACCTAAGATTCTTCCATTTCAGAAGGCTGAAAATTATAGTGTTTTATTTATTTTATTAAGTGGGAGTAACCTTTTCTAAAACTTTAGTTTCCCTAAATAAGAAATGCATCTTCAATATATATCAACTATATCTCTTACAGTTTTTGACAAAAAGTCATGGGATGATTCTCATTTGTAAAAGAAAAAGCTAGTTTATACTGAGGAAACAGATAATTCCGTGTTGAAGTGTCACTCTACAGAATGGGAAAAGGATAAGTTAAAAGTGGCTAGTCCTAAAATCAAAGGTGGGAGAAGAGACTCAGATATCTGTGAATAGTTCTAATGATGAGAGAGAGAGAGAGAGAGAGAGAGAGAGAGAGAGAGAGAGAGAGAGAGAGAGAGAGAATATGAAAGAGTGAAAGAGAATANGAGGAGAGAGAGAGAGAGAGAGAGAGAGAGAGAGAGAGAGAGAGAGAGAGAGAGAGAGAGAATATGAAAGAGTGAAAGAGAATTTAGAGAAACCAATGGGCAAATGTTGACTTCTCCTCAAAAGTTGACATGTGGTTAGAATTCCAGGGTCAGAAGTTATTGAAGGAAAGAGGCGGAAGGTCTAATAGAGAAGGAAATGTGAAAACAGGACAGGAAATGACTATACAGGCATTGTCATGAACAGATTACTCTTGGGGAAAATACCCCACAGAGACTTTTGGTATTGGCTCAGTCTTTTCACCCAATGTCTGGTTGAACTGCAGTATTTACTTTTATCTCCCTCTGTCAGTTGATCTCTATTTCTCCCCAGGAAATTTAACTCTTAGCCACCTTCATTTGATATTTTGCAGGTCAGGATAAATTTCTCAGGCAGAAAGATACTGTTGCCTGCGGTAAAATGATGTGGGATGATGAAGAAATATAACTGAGGTCCTGACAGTTTATACTGCACAAATAAAAATACATGGCATTTTTTTGCCTAAAAATAGGATGGCAGTATTTTGTTGAGCATAATTTAGTTTAGTTTGGATGATAGCAATTAAGTATTCTGACTTCTAAGCATGGAATATGTCATAATTTCTTCTATGATATTGTGTCCTTTCATGTTCTCAGAGTCAAAATAAGGAGAGTGAGATCATACTTACACTCTAATTCATATGTGAAGAGAAAATAGAGAAATATAATCTTTATAATGCTTCTGATCATTCTCAAGAATAGTTCATCTACTGAAATTCTGTTTGAACATTTGTCCAGTCATTTGGATGACCTGCCACCTATTTTGTAAACACCCATTCCTTCATATATCACAGATTACCCATTCACCACTATAAATAGCAGCGTTGAAAAATTGCAGCAGAGACTGAATGGCCTCAAAGTATAACTTATTTATCACATGGCTCTTACAGATTAAATGAATCTTTAGTAGTTTCTCTTGGGTGAAATAATTTAGTCTTATTGCTCAGTCTTTTCCCAAGTCACCCTCTAACATGGCCATCCTCCAAGATGCTATGTATGTGTATGATTATTCTATAGTCCGGTGGGTAGGCTTAGAGAGGTACTACCTTCAATGTAGAGTCCTGATGTCTTCTGTGACAGGGATTTCACTCCAGCAATTCAGGTCTGCCATGGAAATTCCATGGGCCTGTGACCATTGCTCTGTTCCCTTTTCAGTAAGATGTGCCCTGTGGTTGGTGGTAATATTTTATTGGATATTAAATAAATACATGACACATTCTATAAGCAAGTGATTATTAGTGGACTGCATGTCAGTGTAAAGCTATACTTAAAGATATTTCATATACTACCTGAAGTGATATTCTAGGGATGATTTTTTTCAACCATTGTTTTCAGGGCTATCCCTAAGTAAGATAAATGCAACATATTGTCATTTCTAGTTGGTATAATTATAATCCCATATAGATTCATAGGTAAACAAGGTCTCTGGGAAAGGCAGTGAAACTACAGAATCTAAGTTCCTTGCTTGTATAGTTTATTTCTGCTTTCTGGACTAATCAGCCTGGTCATTTGGTTGTGAAACTAATCTTATGGTTTCAAGGATCAAGTCATAGCGTGTTTATACTGTAAAAATTCAGGTCATAAAATTACATGTTGTCCCAACTGTCCTGTGATGTAATAAGTTAAATAATGGTTACCCTAATATATAAAATCCTAATTCTTGGGACTTGCAAATATTACCTTAGTTAGAAAAAGGGCCTTTGCAGTGTAATCAAGTACATTGAAATGGGGAGACTACTTTGCCTGTGGACGCAAAACAGTGTACCAAGTGTCACATAAGGGATAATATTGTCAGCACTGCATGTGGGGTGAGAAGGAAACCCACAGCTCAGGCAGTGCACTGAAAGTCAGGGGTGTTGGAGGCTTGTTCCGTCTTTCTCTCTCCCTGCTAGGTAATAAGGTTCCAGATCTGTGCCAGCTCTCAATGTTTCAGAGCCAGGCCAAAAAAAACTTTTAAATGGGAGAGGGCAGGAGAAAGTTTTGGAGGTTACAAAACGTTTATTATCTTGATGTTGGTGATGGTTTCATTTCATTCTTCCTGCTTATCATTTGTAACTAGTGGAAGGAGGAAACTGGTTAAATTTGAAGTTTAAATCATGTTTGAAGTACACTTACACTAAAAATTATTTGTTGTTTATCTGAAATTGAAGTTTAACTGAATAGCCTCTGTCTTGTAAATCTGGCAACTCAGACTGATTTGAACTTGTAGAATCATGTGTCCTTTTATTACACTCCACAGGCTATGAAGGACATCTTTTATCAAAACAATTTTGAGATCAACAATGCTAAGTGATATATTCTTGCGTTCCAAGTTTCTATTTAATTATAAAAAGTGAAAGATAGACGCTCTAATATACATATACCTTGAAGATATTATGCTAAGTGAAGGATGCCCAACACAGAAGGGCATATCCACTATCATTCCATTTACATCAAACATACAGAATAGGCAAATCCATCAAGACAGAAAGCAGATTAGTGTCTCCCAGGGTTTGGGAAAAGAGGTAAAGGCAAATCACTACTTAATGGCTTATCTTTTTGGATGAACAAAATGTTCTGGAAATACATAGTGGTGATAGTTGCAAAAATTTATAAATGTGTTAAGTGCCACTGAATAGTTCATTTTAAAATGGTAGAGATGCGCAATTCTTCACAATGAAAATATAGGTAGAGGCTAATCTTTGAGCATTCACTCTAGTACTGCTTAATTGGTAAGGCTGAGCTATAGAAATAATCCAATTGCCTACAGATTGGATATCATTATTCGTGTTTTCCTATCTGAAAATATTGAAATTTTATTTAAGTTTTTGTTGTTTTTACAGTACCCATTTTAGGATTTTTTTGTTTGTTTGTTTTCCATTGAATTGAGGTAATGTTGGTTTACAGCATTGTTTGTATTTTGGGTGTAGAGGCTATGCCCCACCCCACTCTCCCCAATGTGTTAATACCATAGTGCACCCTCCATCAAAGCACCTGTAGTCCTTCCCCATAGGCCAAGATGCTCCCTTCCCATGTTTAAAATACATCAATTGTATATCCTAGATTTTTTATTTCATTTATAAAATAATGAACATTTATAGTGTTATTAAAAACATTGTTCTCCTTCCCATTGATCCTGCTATGGTATAGATGTGTGTGTGAGTGGGTGGGTGCGCTCAGTTTTCCTTAGAATATCACCAACAAAAATTCAACACTATTGATTTTAACAGTGACCCAAATATTGCTTTACCCAATTCCCAGGGTGATCAATTTGGTCTGTCACATTACACACCACTCAAGGGGAGGGTAAACATTGAGGTAAAATAATCAGATATAATGAGGCCTGGGAGAGTCTGGTCCCTACCTGATGTATGAGTGAGGACCTGTGAGATTAATTAAAAATTCCTTCTCTCATAGATAGCCTAGTGTAGATGATGTAGCTGGTGACAAAAGTTACATGAGAATTATTTCACATGAAAACGTTGCCATGGTAGTTATTTTATGAAACAAGGACCTTTTCCTGAATTATACTACTGTAATGGTGTTAATAGTGTTGAGCACCTACATTAAATAAAAATTATAGTAAACACTTTGGGTGAATAGTTCCACCTGTTGGCATGCAAATAGAAATCTCTTTCATTGCAAGTGGGAATGTAAAATGGCATGACCATCTTGGAAAATAGTTAAATATGCACAATCACATAAGTTAAATATATAAAGTGTTACTTTCAAATGAACTAGATAGAAACTGTACTTCATAGCCAGCATTAAAAATCACTTAGTACGTTGTTGTCTTCACAGTAGCAGTGCAGAGACCATGCTTTTGGAATAAGACATATTTGAATATAAATCTCACTTCTTCCATTAACTAGAAATATAGCTTTAAGCACATCATCTTTATCAACCTCAGCTTACATATCTATGAGATGAGACATATCTCTGCCTCATAAAAATACTGTAAGGATTAAATGGGTGATGAATGCCAAGCATTTAATATAGAACTTAACATGAGTGGAATAATCTATAGGTGAAAAATAATCAAGAGCTGAGAACCATGCAGTCAGTGGTTTGGAAAGAAAAAGTTTAATAGCAATATTTTTAAATGTGAGATTAGAGTATTAGGAATTTAGCTCTAGAGAGCTTAAAAGAAATCTAAACAAAGGGATAGTAGAAATAAGGAAAATTACTACAGAACACTGAAATGGAGAGGCCGCCTCTGTCTGGCGTGTTATCCTGACCTCTGTGGAGACCTCATTGTTTTGACTTATACATAGTGGGAAAATAACTGAGGAGACTTCATTTCCTAGAAATTTGCTGCCAAGAGGTCATTTTGTGGGAGCTGCTGAGTCTCAGAGCTCACTACATCTTGAGAAGACTGCTAGCTGCTGAGTAGACTGGAATCAGGTGCTACAGTTGCAACTGTCCTTCTATGCAGAAGTCTGGGGCAATTTCATGTCTGTCTTCCGTGGGAGTGTCTGCATGACGTAAAGATTGAGCATCCAACTATTAATAGAATTTGCCATGTGGGAGCCCCATGGTACATGCCTGAGTCCCACACTAAGATGGTTGATGTAGGGAACAGTGATCTGGAATAGGTTGTCATGTTTTTATAAAGTGTGTTGCCAGTGTCATACTCCTCAGTTAAGTGCCAAAGAAAGTGAGCCATGGTCAAAATCAGGAGAAAGTTCTACCTTGCAGGATCTCAGTTCTAGAGAAACCACAGACACCCAAAATCGGGACAGGGGAAGAGAGATGTGCTCTGTAGGGTCCTGGCAAGAGAGCCAAACCAGAAATCAAGAGGGGAAAAAAAAATCTTCCTTTTCTAGTACTCCTTAAGGCTTAACACCTCTCATTCCAGAAGGCAAAGAAATACCATATAAGGAATAGCAACAAGCTTCATTATTATTATTAGGGTTTATTACTACATTTAATCAACTAGAATTTTGTTAGGCAGCCTTGCATCTATATTCATGAAGTATATTTGGTTTTTTTTTATCTTCTAATATCTCTCTCTAGTTTTTGTCTCTAATATTGTTCTCTAGTTTCTGTTATTATAAGCTTGCCTCTTATAATAACTTGGGAAATATTGCTTCCTTTTTTATATTCTGGAAGAGTTTTTATAGAATTAGAATTATTTCTTACTTAAAAAAATTTCAACCTAAAAGTCATCTGGGCCTGGAGTTTTCTCTTTTTTCTGACCACTTTTGCTAAATTTTATCTGTTTCTCACAGGATCACCTTTTGATTTCAATGACTCACTCTATTGTGTTAATGTTTAACATTTCACTAATTTCTTCCCTTATTTCACCTACTTGGTTTATTAAAGTATGCTCTGCTACTGGCACCTGAAGTCAATACTTTGAGATCTTTGTTTCTAATTAGTGGTTTTATTTATTTTTCTTTAACTTTTTTTTTGGAGGTAGCATTGGTTTGTAACTGTATATGCTTTAGAAGAATAGATTCATGCCTCTTCAGATATATGTTACCTCACTACACCCACCAGATCTTAAAAAGCTATAATTTTATTCTAAGTACTGCTCTAAGTGTACACTTTATAATTTTATGTTCTATTTAATTTTATTCTGTTCAAAATATTTTTATTTTCTCTAAACTCAAATGATTTCCAGCTCTAAGTACGTACAAAATTTTTGTTACAGCTCCATATTTGTTATAATTATTTCAACAGTCTTTTTGCTTAGCCGTGTAGAATTATAGCCTATGTACTCAGAAATTAATATTTAGTGGTTCACTCAATAGAACCTCAGGCAGATTTCTGGAGTGCTTTCTGTGAATAGCTACTCCCTCCTCTTTAATGCTCTGCCCTAGAAATTCTATCTACTTTGACATTCTGAACTCTGACTTCTGTCTTCTGATCAGTTCAGCAAGACTTCTTTGCTACTTTGGGGGTCTCCTTTCCTGTCCCAAATTCCAGAAACTGCCTCAAAGCTAAAAGCCAGTGTGATCATAAAACTCAACTAATGGCTTTTTCTTTTCTCAGGCATCACAATTTTTGGTTTCCTTTAAGTTAGCAGGAAGAGTTGTATGTGTGTGATGGGGAGGCTGTAATAGTCCGATTTTCTGGTAGTTTACAAAGAGTGAGCAGTTCTGTAAGTGCTGTAGCCATTATGCCTTTATAGATGGATACTGCCTTTTCCTTTTGCGTCTCACATAACTTCATTGATACTATATTCACTCAAGTGTCTATAACATTGCCGATGCATTGTTTTTAATCACTGCATTTGTTGTATCCTAATTTTACCTTTTAGGTTTTGCTAAAAAGAAAATTACCTCTTTAATAATAGTTACCTGGCCTCCTCTGATCTGTAATTCCATAAAGAAATAGCGGAAGAGGAAGGTAATGATCTCCCATCCCAGCTTATTTAAAAGACTTGTGTTGTTTAAGTAACATCGTAGAGTGTAGTCAATACCAGTAGATTTTTATATATCCTAATTTTGACCAATGGTGAGTTCTTTTTAAATTAGCTTTCCTAAAGTTTGGACTTCTCATCTTCTAAATACTAAACAATAGTCATTCTCATTTCATTAAGTATTTATGAGATTTAAATTATAATAATCACTGCAGTGTTTGAGATATTAAGTGGCATATAGTGAATACTTGGAAAATATTACTTGCTTTAAAAACTGTCCAATTATGATCCAACTGTGTTAATTAAAGGTAAAATTTTATTATAGCTTTATACACATATATGCACAGAATATGCTGATCAACTTTCATGTTTTGATCAACTAAGACCTTGATTTAAATGTCAAGTAACTACTTTTATTTTGATGTCTGTAGTGTCCATTCAGTTTGCAAATTCTCATAAAGCTTTCTCTCATGGAACTACGCAAATAAAAACTCATGAACAAAATTTGTATAATTCTTTCTAGCTTCAATTTGAATATATTTTGTACTAGTGCTTCAGATAGAGTCAGAAAAATATTTGAGGAAAACCTTGAATTTGGATGAGGTAGATGCTACATTAAGTTATAGTTTCTCTGATTTAATATGATCTTAAGGATGTTACATACTCATCCTAGAATTTAGTTTCTAATCTGAAAAATATGTGGATTATAATACATATTTTGAGGTGTCCATGTGATGATTTAATAAATTAATGTATGTAAAGTTCTCAAAACTTTTTGGCACACATTCAGAAGCTAAACAATGCAACTTATGTTCCCTTCTTTCTGTAAAATTCATGCTAACATTAAAAGTCATGTCATGATTCTATTTCACATACTACAGTGAGAGTTTAACATCTTGTTTAACAAATTATGTGAATACTTCTGTAACCATCAGAAATACAGACTACAAATGAGTAGCAAACTTATTATAGGGCTAAGAGCAATCTGTTGTATTGGAACATGTATTTTCCATAGTCTTAAATGTAAGCAACTATAGAGACTTTAGACAAATAGATGATCTATGACAGTGATAGCTGATGGGTTCTAGGTGAATGTCTGGGCAAAGAGATGGCAATAGATTAGTAGAGTTTTGCTCAAGAGGAGTACTTAAGCAAACTGGAGAAGAGGGTTAGGAATCTAGTTCATTAAAGTCCTGATTCAGAAGAGAGAATTCCAGTTGTGGGAAGAGTTCTAGCTGGGTGTGAAGGCAAACATTCTAGTCATGGATGCTGAGTCTAAAAGGAAGTGATCAATGGGGAGTTGTATTTGTTCTAAGGAACAAGACACAGTGTAATTACAGAACTTCATATTTCTTTAGGAAAATCATGTTCTTTAGAGTAACTCAGTTCTTTAGGTGCCACTATAGGCTCTATAGTTACCACAAGAAACACAATAAGACACCTTCCTGCATTCATGGAATTCATGTATTAGTTAAACAAACAATGAATAAATTGAAAACTTTCATGATGAAGTAGGAGAGCATTTTAATACTATGTTTGCAGGAAGTCTCTGTGGTTTACAGCATTTGAGCATCAAAGACTTTAGTGGAGTAAGGGAATAATCAATGGAAATATGAAGAACAACAGAAAAAGATGACATTGACTTGAGCTTTTGGAGTACCTACAATAAGGTAGATGAGCACTTTGCTTTTGTGTAATTTAATCTGTATATTAACACTTGCAAGAAAACAACTCCATGCTACAGAGGGAAGGAAAAACAAGGTTCACAAATAGTAAACAGCAGAGAAAAATTGTAGATGAATTCATCATTTTCCTAATGAAGAGTGAGGGGCTGTTTTCCTTCTTCCAAGTGGTGATTTGATGTTTTCTTAATGACAATTTCCTCACCTCAAACAACTCATTTTCCTTCCCAGGAAAATGACCAAAATTTGGACTAAAGTTAGTAACTAGGAGAAAAGAAGATTGGACTGAAAGGCTTTGTTTTCCTCAGTATCAAATGTTCATATTGGTTCAGTTACTATTTCTCACTGACTGTTTATGTCCCTGACTGCATCTCTGCACTATACTCAAGTTAAGTGAGGATACCAAGAATATTTATTTCTGAATGAATGGAAAATATGACCACTGTCAGGTTTCCTCTGTGTGACAAAATCTTTTCAGAAGACAAGGGCTATGTCTATCACTGAAGAGCTATCCCAGAATGTGACTCAACCCCAAGGCTCTGGTGATACTGAATTAGGTGCAAAAGAGCTGACAGATGATGAGGATACTGAGGTTCTGCTTCCCTAAGTCACAACAAAGTCAACTCTGTACTGTTAATCTCCCACTAACTCATATATTGTCTTCTCTTCCCTGAACCTGTTCCTTTTACTCTTAAACGTTTTATCAAATTTATTCTAGCACAATGACTTTGCAGCATCTGATTCAAAATAGAGAAAAGTAGAGACCTGATGAGTTTATCATAAGGCAGATTTTACCTAAAAAATGAAATTTATATGGTTTTTATATGATGAGAATTCATTTTTCCAGCTGAAGATTCTAGAAGTGCTACTTTTGATAGAGAATAAAAGGCACTAAGCTTAAGAGAAGTGAGCAGAAAATTCTCACCTGCAAAAACATGTATCCTCTTATTGCCCTAAATTTTGACCTCAAATGCAGTGTGGGGCTGGTTACATATGGCAGAGTCCCTGACTGAACTCTGTTCTTGAAAAGAAAAGAGAGAGAAGACTCTCCTGGGCTTCAGACTCTTTTTCCATCACCTCCTTCTTTTGCAACAACCTCTTCTCACTGTCCTTTCTTTCCTTCAAATTTCCATCTGAATTGAAATAGCACATGCTCCATTCCCTAAGCAAAAGAATAAGGGACCTTTAGTGGGAGAGCCCTGATGTCATAGCCTTTTAATAAGCAGTGAGTCCAGGACCGTAGACAATAGCGTCTTAGACTGTGCCTTGATCCCTGGCTGTTTGTAGAGTCAAACTCATATTTCTAATACTGGGAAACAACAGAATCAGTTGCCCCTCCCAGACTCTCTTCATCTATCTTTGATACTTATTCTCTCATCCTCCCTCAGCTCTTATTCAAGGCCTTAGATAAGCAGGACTGATAGAAGCAGGCAGGGTTTGTGGCTAATCTAGCATACTGATATAGGAGATTCATAAAAGACCCGTCTCTGGTGTCATCAGAAGTCCCTCTCATTTACACAACATTTGATATTTCAGAAGTCATAGAATGACACTAAATCTATGTGTTGAAGCTCTCCTACTTATCAACAACTCCTAGACCATCAATGTGGGCTTATTTAATACCAACATTTAAGGGGATAGTTAGATGATCACGATGAAGTGCTCGGGTAAGGTGAAAGGAAGAGGACAAGGAAGGGTATAGGAAGAAGAGGAGAGGAAAGCAAGAAAAGAAGGATAGTAAGTTAAGACCCTTCAGCCACTAGGAGAACATAATCCTTCCTTGGCAGGATAATTTATTCATCTTATGACTTTGAACAATTCACTTTATGTCTTTAAAACTTCTTTATATGTAGGCAGGCGATTACTTGTGTTTTCTCTAACACATAAAAGGAAATACTTTTGTAAGCAGTGTGATGCCATTACATTGGTGCTTACTGATCTCTATCACTTCACAGGAAGGAGGATCACTCTCATTAGCACCTTTCTCAGGGATGACTTCACCTCCTTATTCCTCAGACTGTAGATCAAGGGGTTCAGCATGGGGGTGACCAGGTTATTCAGGACCTGAACAGATGCATTAAGCCAGGGATTAGGGGTAGGCTGCAGGTAGATGAGGACCACTGGCATAAAACAGAGCAGGATAGCAGTGAGGTGGGCACTGCAGGTGGAAAAGGCACGGCGTCGGCCTTCAGTAGATCGGATCTGAAGAATAGAGCAAACAATGCAGGTATAGGAGGTGAAGATGAGAAGGAAGCAGCTGAGGGGCATGAGGCCCACGGCTATGAAACCTACCAACTCCAGGGCTGAGGTGTCCGCACACGCCAGCTTCAGCATCACGGGGATATCACAGAAGTAATAGTCCACCTCATTGGGGCCACAGTAGGGCAATTGGAAGGTGAGAGTAGTTAGAAAGATGGCCTGAATACAGCCAAAAAATGAAGTCCCAAAGGCCAGGAGGGCACATATCCTGTGGCTCATGATTATCGTG
>JAGFMF010011443.1:7557183-7586948 GCA_019455555.1 Galemys pyrenaicus | reverse complement strand
GAGCTGGGACACGCAGCCGGCATAGGAGATGGCCCGGCTGTTCCCTGAGAGGTAGAAGAGCATCTTGGGGGAACTGACAGAAGGGAAGAATATATCAAACACAGACAGCTGGCACAGGAAGAAGTACATGGGGGTGTGCAGTCGAGTGGAGGAGATAATTGCTAGGAGGATGAGCAGATTCCCCATAAGGGTGAAGATGTAGAAGGACAAAAACATGACAAAAAGCATGGTCTGCAGGTCCTCTGTGTGTGGGATGCCCAGCAAGATAAATTCAGTCACCACTGAGAGATTCTTCATCGTTGTCAGAATGTTGGACTAAAAAAGAACACAGAACTAAAAGGCGTGAAACTGATGTAAAACTGGGAAGTCCTTTGTTGGATGCGATGGTTTCATGTTTTTATAAGCAACAATCAAACCTCTTATGTAGAGGCATACCTATATAAGACTATAAATATATTTATATCCTTATTCAGATAAGATACAAAATATCTACGAAGATTTAAAAATAGAAGGGAACAGACTGTGTAGAAAAGACACTGTGCTTTACACACGGTCCACTGAGCCTTAACTGATTTCAAAAATGCTTGCTAGAGAAGGAAGTTGTCCCCTCGTGAGGGAAGAATCACTCACAGATTCATTCTCCACAGTTGAAGAAGTCTTTACACTCCTCCGACCACTGTCATTATGCACTAGTTAATGATTTATGGCACTAGACTGTAGTTCCAGAGAGAGGCAAGTCTCTCAAGGTCACATTATATCTGAGTCAGTAGGTCCCACAGTGACAGAGAAATTACACTTTCTGAAGATGATCCCCAAGAGCCTACTTCAGATTCAGGTGTAAGATCAAGGAAAACTTGCATGACATTTGCCTCTGCTAAAGAAACAGAATTCGTTTAAATAAAGTTAGAGGTCTGATTGACATTATTAAATGAATAGTGGATCAGGTGGCATCCCATCTAGCTAACAGAAAGGCTCTGCAAGGAGCCCTTTTAAAAATAGAAGGTTTATATAGTCATAACTAGAGAATGGGGTGAAGTTATAGCAAAAGGAAAGATTTTTCAAGCAAACTTTCCTCCCCTTAAGGGAGGGCAGGGTTGTTTTGTCTTGCAGATTACCTACTTTTGCTGAACTGGAAACTCCAGATTGAACTGTTTAAATTTCTACTTTTGGGTTGATGGGACTTGGCATGAGTGACTCCATTTCAGTCTTGTTGTTTCATTTTTCAACACTTTATTTAGAAGTAACAGCCTGTTTCCCCTTATTTAATTCTTTTTTTAAAAGGGAATTCTAATATTTAGTAAGCTTATAGACTATTACCCTGCCCCTGTACCACCCTCAACTGAGCTAAATGATCTTGCTCATAAAAGTAGATTCTATACCTTGAATTGGAACTTGAGGTTTTACTCTTGCACATGCTCTAAAAGGGGTCCAGCCATCAGCTGTCCAAAAGCAAATAAATTATACTCTTGGTATGAAAAACCTGTAACATGATTAGTGTACATAAAGAAAATAAGGATATTTTCCCAATAAAATCTCTAAAATCACCCACCCATTTGTGGGCAAATACTCAAACAGGTGGGGAACCACAAGAAAGTGGTTAGACAGTTTTCAGAGAGCTAGGACCAAAGGAGAGACTCAGAATTCAAAATGAACCAGATGATTCTCTGTGAAGTCATGACAAAGGGGGTCATTGTCTCTGCCGAGGACTAGGCACAGCCTTCACATATGTCTCTCACTCAGTGTCTTTTTCAAGTATCCCCTCCAAGAATTTCTACCTGACCTCCATGTCTCTCTTCCAAGTCCCTGGGTGTAACTTAAAATAGGAAATACAAGGGAACAGGCCTGCTGTCTTCCATGTGGAATAGTCTACTTAGCTTTACTGCTAGTTCCCATGAGCTCCCCTGCTCAGGAAGTCTGTTTCATGGCATACTGGGATTTGCAGCTGCATGTAAGTGGAGACAAGAAAAATTGTGCTCCTTCAATGCACTGCAATCTCCTCCTCTTTTCATTGATATGACTCTCTGACAGTGCTAAGAATATTCTTTTACTCTAGTTTTAATGTTGTGGAACAAAATTACTAGAGTATAGGAACACTTATCTTCAATTCGCATGGTATTGGCAAGCTGTTTTAAAAGTTAAATTTTGTACCAGTTTATAGATTTAGGAATCAGGAGATGTAAATTAAGGATGGTGAAACAGGAAAGTCAAAAAGCCAATATAAAAGTGTGTTAGTGAGATTCTGTTTATGAGCAATGGGACTTAATCTTATGGACATTCGTTGAGGAGTGCATATTGTACCTTCTAGAATTTTCATTGTGATGGTTAATTTTAAGTATCAGCTTGCCTAGACTAGCAATTGAAGTGGTTAATAGGTAAAGACTATATAGGATACAAACTGATTTTCATCTAAATATTCTATAAGGTAAATAAATAATATGGAAAGTGCTGAGGACTTACTAGGTATCAGGCATTCTATTACCTGGCCATACGGCATTGAACCATATTTGATGGAGAATATAGTCCAGCATGGATTTGGACAGTAAGCAAGCACTTACAACTAGACTAACAGACCTCAAAGTGGGGGATATGGGAACAGCAATGTATTCATAGTTCTGTAACTCCAATTTGTGATTTCTTTAGTTAGAAACAGAGGAAATAACAGTAAAAAATAGGTACTGGGTGAAAAAGATTTTCCACTAGCAATGTGTAAAAAGTAAAGAAGCATTCATCATCTTACAATGACTTGTTTTTGACTGGATAGACGATAGGAGGTTGATAATTTTTATTATAATTGAGGATTTTTATCAATTTCATGGAAAAAATGGAAGGCTATCATGGTGATAGCATTAATAGGGCCATATATTGAGAGTGTTCATAGTATTTGTGCAGTGTATGTTTCAGTGACACTTATGACAGAGAGAAATAGCATCAAAAGCTTGTAGGAATAGCAAATAATGTCAAAAGAATCCTATCAAGTGAGGAAAATGTTAACAGATGGACTAAAAGGAAACACACAATTTGCACAATTTAATAGCCAATGGCTTAGAACTAATAAATCATTCTGACACTATTTCTGTTCACAAGCATACTCCTCTCTCTAACATTTTCTTCAAGGCAACATTGACATCCTTGTTCCGCAGGCTGTAGATCAGAGGGTTCAGCATGGGCACAACAATAGTATAAAATACAGAGGACACTTTTCCTTGATCTGTGGACTTAACAGGTGATGATTGCAGGTACATGAATGCAGCAGATCCATAGAAAATAGCCACAGCTGATATGTGGGAACTGCAGGTGCTGAAGGCTTTGAACCTGCCCTCAGTGGACCGGATGCGGAGGATACTGGCAATGATGAAGATGTAGGAGCTAAGGATGGTCAGGCTGGGGGCAAGGATATTAATTGCACTAAAGATTAAAATCAGTAATTCATTGACATAGGTACTAGAGCAAGAGAGCTTCAAGAGATAAATAAGATCACAGAAATAATGGTTGATCACATCATATTTACAGAAATGTATTCTAAACATGCAGCCTGTGTGAGCAAATGCACACCCCAGGCCTATAATATACACTCCAAGAATTAGAGAGAAACAAGTCTGAGAGGACACGATGACATTGTAGAGCAGGGGGCTACAGATGGCAACATAGCGGTCATAGGCCATTGCTGCCAGCATGTAGCACTCAGAAATAGCAAAGACAAGGAAGAAGCAGAGCTGAGCCATGCATTCAGGGTAGGAGATGATGTTCTTTTCTGTCACAAAGTTCACCAGCATTTTGGGAGTAACAGTACTGGATTGGCAAAAATCAGTGAGAGACAGGCTGCTGAGGAAATAGTACATGGGAGTGTGCAGGTGAGAACTGAGCCCTATCAGCGTGATCATGCCCAGGTTCCCCACCACCGAGACCACATAGATGCCCAGGAAGAGGAGGAAGAGTGGTAGCTGGAGTTCAGGACGTCCTGTTAGCCCAGCCAGGATGAACTCAGTCACTGTGGAGTGATTTCCAGGGTCCATTATCCTCTCAGCGTGATCTAAGTTCAAAAAAGCAAAAATGAGTGTGCCTTTGTGTGTGATTGTATGCACACTGTGTGTGAGATTGTGTCTAGAAGGTAATTTGTGGAGGTCATTTTTTATATCTCCAAGAAGCAATTCATAATACAGGGTCACTTGATTATTTTGTACTTCTAGCATACCTAATGATTCTGGTTGAAGATGTCAAGGCATAATAGACTTAAAAACTCATAACTGGGATATTTTTCAACACTTTCAAAGGAAACATCAATTTTTGGATTTTTTTAAGTCTATATATACAACAAGCATTTCTCACATTATTTTTGGTTACTCTTTAGTTTATGTATTTACACATGTCTGTGTATATATATCTATAAATATAGACATAGATGTATAGAGAAATTTGTGTACTGTGCCTGTCAACTGGTATAAGACTTTGTTCAGTGCAGTAGCAATGCATAAGTATTATAACTAATAAACATAGGATTATTCTCAGGACTAACCTTGCAGGACTTCTTGGTGTTCAGGAAGTTTAAGCCCAAAAGTGTCCGTGGAAATAATACAGTAGGTCCTGATATTTGTGAAGCTGATGCTGTATGTTGAGCTCAGTTGATTTGATATGATTTTATATCCTGAATAGTGCTTCAAAGATCTGATTAGAAACAAATAATAATAATAATGATATCCCACTAGAATCTTATCCCACAAGTATCAACCTTTGGGAAAAGAAGCAATTGCATTCTCTCTCTTTCCCCACTGGCTCTCCAGTGTTTAATGGTGTCTCAAGATGTGATTCTTTGTTATTGCTGAGTCATAGCTTGGAAATGTGGATGTGTAATATTCCTCTTAGAATGCCAGTGAATTTCATGCCAACCTACTAAATAGTATAATTCTGAAAGAAATTTTAAGACATTCACAGAGGAAATTTATAGTGATTTCTCATGTGGGAATAAAAAAATTAGAATGATTTCTGTCTGTACATTTTAAAGTCTTTATTTCCATTGACTTCAATTAATTATATTTACATATCATGAGTTACTCATAAAATTTATTATGTAGAACATTCTTCATGGCAACTAAATGAAAGCATTTATTAATATTTATCCGATGTGTATTTTCTGGCAAATCTAACAACTAAAATTGATGACTTATTTTCCTCTAAAATTTAAAAAGAAATATTGAATAATATGAAGACATACATATTAAGTTCTATATAAGTATTAAATTTTTTTATTTACTTGGAAATAATTAAATTTAATTCTTTTATTCAAAACATACTAATTTTTATCACTTTATAATAATGAATATTAACTTTCTTAATAAAATTTACTGTTATATGCTTTATATTATTTTAGGTATGATAGAACATTGGCTGTTTTTCAAATTACTTTTGCAAATTATTATAAAGGGCAAAACTAGTACAGAATAATTCATAAACCCTATGAAAAATGTTGCTTAACAGTATTTTTCAAACTTTAGAGCAAGAAGTGTGGCACAATCAAAGATAACCTTATTTATTTGACAAATTTTTGAATTATAAATAGTTGTTATAAAATGCACATGAATGCACTTATGCTAAACAGTGCCAGAGAATACCTCATTTCTGTAGTATTTATAATAAACCGGAAGTGTGCCTGATAATAGCCTGAATCAGTCAGAAATATATGAAGTATGAAGCTTTTGTTATTGTCACAGAAAATTGTGTTCAATTCAGTCAATGAATGCTTTCAGGATGCTAATTAGCCCATTTCAGCTTATCTTAATGATATGAAAATGTTAACATAATTTATCAGTTATATATTTAAATTACATATTTTATTTTACATTATGCACTTTAAAAAACACATTTCATGGTATTTTTCTTAGACACTTGTCAGTTCTAGATGCTAAATTAAACACGCTAAAATAAACTCTAGAACAGCATCAAATTATCTCTTACAGAGTACAGGACACTGCTGGCTATTCCTAAATTTTTTAAGATTTATTTATTTATGCATACAAAAACTGGGGTACAGGCTAGAGGTGTGGGCGGTGAAAGGATTCACCAGAGACAGAAAAGGCACTGACTGAAATACATACACTGCTTAGGGGAGCACTGGGTGAGGCTAGAGAGGTCTGCTGCATGTGGGTCAGCTTCCTGACTGAGGATTGAACTCATGCTACAGTGGCTTTGTAGTGCAGTGCCCAATCCCTTGCACCACCAGGGAGGCCCTTGTTCCTAATTTTTATTCTCCTTTTCTTCCTAAAAAAATCAATACCCTGAATCTCAGCTTAGCACATGCCTACATAGACAAACATGGACTTCCTTAGCTTCTCTTGCAGCTAGGTTTGACCATAAGACCAAGTCCTTACCAAAGGGAAATGGTGGAAGTGAAGTCTATCACTTCCAGGTAGTTTCTTCAAGTTAGGGGATATTCCCTTCAACTTGCCTCTTTCTTTCTGATGGCTGGGCTCTGCAGATGCAGGGTAGATCTGGAATCGTAATAACTCCAAAATATGGAAGATACATTTTAAAAGAAACTTATGTCCTTGATAAACCACTGTACTGATATGTGTGTGAGTATAATGCACAGTCAATCCTAAGAGTCACTAATACAGAAGATGAAAACGTACTCTTATTTTTTTTCTTTGTATATATTTGACATCAGTTGTGGTCCCCATGGATTTCCCACAACCATTTCAACAGTGCACCATCACATCACTTCAGACCCTTGTGCTCTTTCTGCCCTCATCCCATTTCCTCCCCCACCCACAAAGTGTTTCTAATTTGTCCTATGTTTTAGTTTTGTTTTTTTTTTTTTTTTTACTGTTATTCTTTTCCTTAGTCCCTTATTTAGTTCCCTTATATTCCCCCTATATGGGACACCATCCAGTATTTTTCTTTTGCCTTCTTCTTCTTTTACTGAACATAATCTCTTAAAGCTCCATGTTTCTACAAATGACTCTAGTTTATCTTTTTTAATTGCTGAATAATATTCCATTGTGTATATGTACCAGATCTTGGTCCAATCATCTATTTTTGGGCATTTAGGTCATTTCCAGGTCTTACCTATTGTAAATAGTGCTACAGTAAACATAGGGGTGCAGGCATTCTTTTGAATCAGTGTTTATGTGTCCTTTGGGTTTATTCCTAAGAGTGGGATTGCTGGATCATATGGGTGTTCTATTTTTAGTAGCTTGAGGAACCATCACACTGCTTTCATAGTGGTTGGACCAGTGTGCATTCCCACCAGCAGTGTAGTAGAGTCCCTTTTTCTCCACATCCTCGCCAACATTTGCTGTTGCTAATTTTTTGGATATGTGCCATTCTCACTGGTGTGAGGTGGTATCTCAGTGGTTTTGATTTGCATTTCTCTGATGACAAGAGATGCTGAGCATTTTTTCATATGCCTGCTGGCCATATGCATTTCCTCTTTGGAGAAATGTCTTTTTAGCTCTGCTGCCCATTTTTTGACTGCATTGTTCACTTTGTTTTTGTTTAGCCTGGTCAGCTTTTTGTAGATTTTTGTGCTAAGTCCCTTGTCAGTAATGTGTGCAAAGATTTTCTCCCAGTCGGTGGGATGTCATTTTGTTTTGGTTATTGTGTCTTTTACTATATGAAAGCTTTTAAGTTTGATATAGTCCTAGCTGTTTAATTTTTCTTTCACAACCTTTGCTTTGGGTGCTATGTCTTTGAAGATGTTACTGAGGTATATGTCATGTAGAGTTTTGCCTACTTTTTCTTCTAGATATTTTATGGTTTCAGGTCTTATGTCTAACTCAATCCATTTTGAGTTGGTTTTTGTGCATGGTGAAAGGCAGTATTCTAGTTTCATTCTTTTGCATGTAGCAGTCCAGTTTGCCCAGCACCATTTATTGAACAAGCTGTTTTTATTCCCTTTCATATTCTTTGCTCCTTTGTCAAAGATTAGTTGGTCATACGTCTGTTTCATTTATTTCTGCTTTGATTTTTATTATTTCCTTTCTTCTACTGGCTTTTGGGGTTTTTGGTTGTTCTTTTTCCAATTCTTTAAGGTGTGAGATTAGATTGTTTATTTGCATTCTTTCTTGTTTCTTGATGTGCACCTGTATTGTTATAAATTTTCTTCTTACAACTGCTTTTGCTGTATCCCAGATATTCTGGAGAGTTGTGTCCTCATTATCATTCATCTCAAGGTATTTTTTAAAATTTCTTCGTTGATCTCCTCACTGATCCAATGGTCTTCCAATAATGCAGGTTTCAATCTTCATGTGTTAGGAGGGTTCCTTGTTTTCTTTTCATGGTTTCTATTTAGCTGATGCCTTCATGGTCAGAGAAGATAGTTGGTATGTTTCCATCTTAGTGTATCTGCTGATGCTTATCTTGCATCCCAATATGTGATCAATACTGGAGAATGATCCATGTGCACTTGAGAAAAATGTATACTCAGATTTTGGGGTGTGTGTGTTCTATAATGTCCATTAATCCCATGAGGTATAGATTCTTGTTTAGAGCTCTAGTGTCTTTGCTTATTTTTTGCCTTGTTGATCTATCCATTGGTGAGAGTGGCGTGTCGAAGTCTCCTACTACATAAGTATTTTCTTTAATCTCTATTTTCAAAGATGTTATTAGTTGTCTGATATGTTTTGGGGCTCCTTCATTTGGTGAGTGTATGTTGATGAGTGTTATGTCTTCTTGATTTATTGTCCCCTTAATCATAATATAATGACCATTTGTGTTTCTTTTAACCTTTTTTAGTTTGAAGTCTATTTTATCTGATATAAGTATGACTGTTCCTGCCTTCTTTTTTGGTCCATTTGACTGTAGAATTCTTTTGCAACCTTTTACTTTCAGTCTATGTTTGTCCTTTGTAGTTAAATGTGTTTCCTGTAAACAGCAAAAGGTTATTTTTTTTTAATCCAGCCTACTACTCTGTGTCTTTTTATTGATGAGCTTAGTCCATCTACATTTGCAGTTAAAATTGATACACTGGCATTAGTCTTTGCCATATTGTGATTTCTATTCTTTACCTTCCTCTATTCATTCCTCTGTTGGTTTTAGCTCTAAGGTTTCTTATAATATTTTTTGGAGTCGGGGTTTCATAGTAGTGAATTTCTGTAGACTTTGTTTGTCTGAGAAGTTTCTTATTTTTCCTTCATGGAGGAAGGAGAGCTTTGTAGGGTAGAGTATTCTTGGTTGGAATTTGTTGACTTGGAGCTTGTTGAATATGTCCCTCCATTCTCTTCTTGCCTATAGTGTTTCTTTGGAGAAATCTGATGTCAGTGTGATTGATTTTCCTTTGTAGGTTATCTGTTTCTTTGTCCTTGTCAGTTTCATTATTCTTTCTTGGTCCTGGACCTTTGGAAAAGTTACTATTATGTGTGTTGCTGTACTTTTCCTTTCCTTGTGGTAATTTGACATTCTTCTAGCTTCTTGTATAGTCATTTCCTTTTTCATGTTTGGCAAGTTCTCTTCAATTATCTCTTTGAATAGGTTCTTGGAGCCTTTTCTCTCTCTTCATCTTCTGGTATACCTATGACTCTCATATTTCCTTTCCTCATGGTGTCATTACTCAAAGTGTTTCTTCATTCTTTTTCATTTTTACTTCTCTTTCCTTGTCTTTTTTGGTCCTTTTTATGTCTGTGTCTTCGAGAGTACTGATTTGTTCTTCCATTTCTTCTATTATGTTTTCCGGGCTTTTCCCAGAGCTCCTGCACTTCTTGAGCTCCTGCACTACTCTCTGGGTATCTTCCAGGTCTTTCACTTTCTTCTGTAGGGATTCCATCTCATTCCTCAGTTCCTTGATTATATTCTTATTCCTTTCTGCAGTTTTCTTAACTCTTTGATTGTTCTTATCATGGCCTTTTGTAATTCTTTGTCTGTTAGGTGTGGATTAATTCTTCTGTGTCCATATTATCAAGTTTTGGATGTTGGCTTTCTGTGGTGTATTTTTTCTGGGTGGGCCTGCCTGATCATTGGTATTTTTATTTCTTCCCACTGCTAACCCTTGGCTTTGAGTCTATTGTGCCCAGGTAGTGCTGGTGCTGGTGAGCATGATTCCTGATTTCTCTTCCTGAGGTTTGGGTATGTCTGCCTTATATCTGTTTCTCTGTGGCTGGGTACAGGTTGGAGTAGTCTTCTGTTATGGCAGATATTTTTCTGGTCTGTGCTTTGCTCCAGAAGCCCTTGCTTTTCTGCCCCCACCCCCACCCCACACACTGTACAAAATAGGCTCTGATGTGTATTGGTGATATTTCAGTGTCTCATGTAGAGTCCTGCACCTCCAGAAATATGCCGAGGCTAAGTCCACAGCGAGGTGACTGCAGTCTGGGTGGGATGTATTTCTCTGATGAGTTGCTAGTGTCTCCAATGATTGCTGGGATTGAAAGAAAATAAAAGGAGTGAAATAAGGGATAAGAGGAAAGAGGGAAAATGGTACAAACCGTAAAAGGGATGAAAGTAAGAGAAAAAAGCAAGGATTGCATAGGGGGAAGAGGAAAGAGGAAGAGGGAGCGGAGAATGTGATGAAAAGTGAAAGCAGTATAGGCAATGTTGCAGGGGGTGGTAAGAATAAAAGTAGGGGAATCAGATACACTAGGATAAAGAGGTCAGGGTAGCAGATTAGCAGCTGACCAATAGATAAGCAAACACACAAAACAGATTGGAGGAGAATTGCTTTTTGGGACTCTAATAGTTCTCCATGGTCTCCACTGGGGATTGCTATCTCTCTTGTGGAGTTTTAGCAGAGGGGAGAGACAGAAAAGGAAGGAAGAAAAGAAATAAAAAGAGAAAAAGAAAACAAAGACAAAGACAAAAAAACCAATAACAACAAAAACGGGGTGGGGGGCATAAAGTGGTGCTGATTGAACTGCAAGCACCTATGGAATTTTCAGGACTCTTGTGATAGCTGGGTGGGTGATGGGGTTCCTGAGGACTCCTTCCTCTTGTGAGCCTGGGGAACCAAGAAGCCCCCTGTGTAGGGATTAGCTCTATGAGGCTCCTCCTAATGTCTTTCCATGAAAGAAAAGGAGAAAAGAAGAAAAAAAAAGGGAGGGGAAGTCTTGCCAGTCTCCAGGTGGAGAGGTGGGGGGAGGCAGGGTTGAGAGGGAGGGACAACCACGGAGCAGCTGGCACCCTGGCTGTGCCTGTCCTAGACTTTGTTTGCCCGCCTGACCTTGTCCGGATGTCTCAGAATTCAGAATCCAGATGTCTCAAGTGTCTATACTCCAGATTTTTTTTTTCTGCTTTCTGGGTGTGCCGGCTTTGTGGGTGGGGGAGAGTAGAAGGGTTCTGCTGGTTTGGGGGTAACTCCACTGAGTTCGTGTCTCCTCGTATTGTCTTATTCCCCCTGCTTCTGTTGGGTCACCGACTGTTCAAAATGTATGGATCTTGTCAGGGAAATGCTGTAATTTCTTCCTTATCCGTGACCTTTATGGGAAATTTTAATCCTAGCATCTCTTCGCTACCATGTTGATGACGTCACCCTCAAACTTTAAATAACGAATATCTCTGCGTACAAAGTGGCAGGGTAGGAGGATCTGGTCCTCGTCTCTGGACGGGGCGGGGGTAGGAGGCTTCCTGTGGTGGGTGAGGGCCAGGTGGCATGGCCGAGGCTGCACCTGGATGTGTACACGCAGCGGCCCTGCTCCTGTGGTGCCGGCGGGCAGGCTCGCAGGGCTGGCGGGGGGCTCTCCCTGTACTCACCTTCCGTGACTAGGTACCGCCCTTCGCTAAAACTTTTATTTCAGCCTTAATTAGTTGGCGACTTTGCTTTGAGCACTAGGTGGTGCAGCTGTGTCTCTTAAAAGGCTTCAGTACTGTATTTATGCCCACAGGACTCTGGGGAGGGAAGGTAGGTAGTGGGGTGGGGAACCTCCGCACCCAGAGGGCTCTCTCCAGCCGCCCTGGTAACCAGCCCCTGCGATCTCAACCCGGCTGCCCCTGCCCCCTCACCTGGTTCTATGGGATGTCTTCAGATCGACCTTGATTTCTTGTGGCGTCCAAGCTTTCTCTCCTCCTCTCTTTCTTTCCTCCCGGACAAGGGTGGGGTTTTTATAGGTGGGGGCAGGGAGCCGATAGCCCATTTTACGTTCTGCTTCTTTGCCCTGGTTTTTCCACCTTCTTTCTGCTTTAATGGGTCACTGACCTCTTCAGCTTGTCCTTGGCAGAACAGGGAGTCTCCAGGATTTCACCACTACTGTTCTTATTGACTGTTTTTGTGGGAGAGTCACCTTGTTGGTGACGTCATCCCTCTTGTGTATTTTTTTTTAAAGATTTATTTATTTATGCATACAAGCACTGGGGGTACAGGCCAGAAGTGTGGGGGGTGAGAGGATTCACCACAGAGAGCGGGAGCCAGAACAGGCAGATCAACGGAAGTACACTGCTGAGGGGAGCAGTGGGCACAGCAGGAGAGGTCTGCTGCGCCATGTGGGTCCCCTCCCTGGCTGGCAGCAGGGATCGAACTCATGCTGCAGTGGCTGCGGTTTGCTTCATAGTGTGTTGCTTAACCCACTGCGCCACCGGGGAGGCCCTCTTGTGTATTTTTTTTAAGATTTTATTTATTTTTTATTTTTGTGTAGAAGAACTGGGGTGTAGGCCAGAGGTGTAAGGGATGAGAGGATTTACCAGAGACAGAGTTAGGAGAAGATAGGCAGATTTGCTAAAGTACACTGCAGCTGGAGAGGTCTACTATACCACATGTGGGTCAGCTCCCTGGTGGGGATACCGCTCAGGCAATTGTGATGGGCTGTTGCAGTGATAGCACTGAGACTTAACCACTAAGCCACCGGGGAGGCTGGAAAACTTACTCTGTTAAAAGCTTTCTGTGACATACTGATGACCCTTGACAATGCTAATTGTATATAGGAACTGTTTTATTTTAGAAATATATGCTTGCATCATATTTAAAGATAACTCTGGCGAAAACATTGGCCAAGTTTACCATAGTGTCTAGTGTTAGAACATGTTTGCTGTGGGGTCTCTGTGATGGCACAAGAGTTAAGCATAGCACTATGAAGCTATCAGCAGCCACTGCAGAACAAGTTTGATCCCTGGCCAGGGAGCTGACCCACATGGTGCAGCAGACCTCTCCTGTTTCCCTCACTGCTCCCCTCAACAGTGTGTTTCAGTCTATCTGCCTGTTCTGTTCCCCATTCTGTCGCTGGTGAATCTTCTCCCCCCTGCACCTCTGACATGTACCCCAGTTCTTGTATGCATAAATAATTCTTTTTTAAAAAAGAGAACATATTTACTGTCATGAATATTTTAATTATAAAATAATTGATAGTATAGCTCTTTCTGGGATGGTAGCATATAAGTCCTTCCTATTCGTTAATTTTTTTCTCATTTATAGTAGGTTTCCTTCTTCAAAGTCCGTTGTCCATCTTTTTTTGTGGTAGAGTTCTGTTTACATCTTAGAATCTTTCTGATATCGATTTTAATATTTTAACAGCAAATCTCCCTCCATTTCTCAGATTGTTATAGGGCAGGGAGAGGAGCACCCAGAACCCCTAAGCCTGCCCTCTCTGAATGGGTTCTGCCATTCGCTGCATTAAGACAAACACATAAAACCTTTAATGGAAAGGAACTTTAATACAATTAGGGTACAATACAAAAAGGACAAAGAACATAGTTACTAAGTTAAGTATTCAAAGTTACCCATCTCCTTGAGGGTAAAAGTTTAGCCAAATAGGATTGGCCCAAAGCAAGGCTCAAAAACCTGGCACACATCTAAAGGACCTTTCAGTAGAGACCCATAGAAAAGGGTCAGAAAGAGTCAGACAAATCTGGGAGGAAAAGAGCAAAATCAAAATCAAGATGAAAACTGCCATTGTGAACCTCCCCACAGGTCTCTCACCCACATTTCTTCTAACCAGTACAAGACCAAAAAGCAAGCAGTTTCTTTACATGTCCCTCTGTTCCACGTGCCTCCTCCAGGTCTCCTTGCTGTTCTCCATCTTCTTTTTTGCTTCTCTCTTCTCTGCAGAAATCTCCTTTTTCTCCTTAGCTACACCCACTTAGGGCGTAACCAGGATTTTGTAACTTCCCCTTCTCTTGGGACCACCCTGTTACAAGATCACTAGAGACAGTTCTGTAATTTTTTACCTTAACACTTTTAAACAATTGAATACTTGGAAACAACAATTCTAATAATCATTCCAACCTATCAGCCATCAGTGTGAAAAGTATGCTAGATTTTGTTTGTTTAATGCCTAGAGTAATACAATAAATATATACATATGAACTTTGTAAAACATACTCCATAGTTAAAATCATATACCATATGTATATACCATAGACTTACACATATAGTTTGTACATACTTACACATAGTTTGTACATGCTACACATACAGATACAAACTATGCAAATAGTTTTTTTTTTTTAAGATTTATTTATTTATGTATACAAGAGCTGGGGTACAGGCCAGAGGTGTGGGTGGTGAGAGGATCCACCAGAGACAGAGTGGGGAGCTAAACAGGCAGACTGACTGAAACACTTACTGAGGGGAGCAGTGGGCAAGGCAAGCGAGGTCTGCTATGCCTTGTGGTTCCCCTCCCCTGCCGGCAGCAGAAATGTGCTGTAGTGGCTGCGGTCAGCTTCATAGGGCAGTTTCTTAACCCACAGCGCCACCAGGGAGGCCCTATGCAAATAGTTTTAATGTGAATAAAAATGGAGTAGGAAGGTAAGGGATGATTAGGATATAGAAAACCAAGAAGGAAATTTCCTTTAATTTTCAAAAAGAGGAAGTAACCTTCCTTCACTCAATACAATTTTCATGCCTCTAACTTTGTTCATTAAAAGCATGTAGACATACTTAGTGAGATGAAGGGTCACGTCTCATGGAGGGGTAAATGTCACATATTTAAAGACAAACTGATGACAAAGAAAGCATTGTTTTATGCTTCTAGACAACACAGACTGTTTTTATAATACACTGTAGCCTGGTGTAAGTGCTCAGGCTGAGTCAAAAAACCAAGAGCCCTGTGCCCTGCCTCTGGCCTCAGCCTAACAGAGATGAGCAGTGAGAACATGCTGTTTGGAGATGTCCATGCTTGTCTTCTCAATTTAAGTTTTTATTTTTGGGGTGGGGAGTTTTGAAAACATCAGGGGAAAAGCCTTCTACCTTGACTTGTCACCTAGAAATAGTTTTCAAACAGTTATCTGGTCTTCAGACATGTGTGGGGCTGTTCCAGGGAGAGCGAGAATACATGCAGTTTTTAGCAGCAAGAGGAGGCGGGGAGCTGCCAGAGCGACTGAGACTTACGGATGGCCGCTATTACTTCCAGGCAGAAATTACAAGTTTTCTGCTTGCCATTCTCAGAAATGCCAGTGGAAACATTGGCGGTAGGGGAAAGGAGAGAATTTATTCTTTAAACATCTTCTCTCTCACCCCCTCAAAAAAATTCAACTTTTCCCCCAGAATGAATAGAGTTAGGGCATAGTGGACTACTTATTGTAATAGTCACTCCTAAGTCTGAGATGCTATAACATGGTTTGTTAAAAAAATGTATTTTTAGGAATGAGAGAAGATGAGTACAGCATTCTCACCTAAGTAGAGGTGGTGGTATTATCCCCGAATTGTGGAGCAAGGGGCTTTGTGCAAATATGTAAGACAAAATACAATATATTCAGTGCTGTTTGTTACTATCCATCTCTTCCATGATAGTATAATCGATGATGTGGGAATCATGTCTTAACACCTGTCATAGGAGCCCATATTTGTTTATACAATTTTGTACATTTTGTAAGAATTGAGGATTGGAATTTATGGATTCCAAATGTTTAAAAATCACTTACTTTAGAGATCACATTTCTAGAAATAGTCTGTCCACTTATTAGTGGATGGAGTCACCAGTCGTTGAAAATATTCCAGGGGACTGCTAGATGCATTAGTTCCATGAACTAAGATAAATAAATCCTCCCTTGAAAAGTGCAATATCCCATGCATATAAAGTATGAAGTTCACATGGAGACCTTTGAAGATTTTTTTCTTTAATGTTTAGAGATAAAATGGGTTACTATGGGTAGGTGAGCTGGGTATCCAAGAAATGGTGCTACCTTCCGTGTAACTGATAGTAAGAATTCAGTCCTCTCCCTTGTGCTTTCTGCCAAATAATCAAATAGTATCAATGCTTAATTATTTGTGGATAACCATTTCAGTCTCTGAGTGGTTTCCTTACTGCTTCTTAATTTCTCAGGAAATTATAAATTTTTGCTAAGGCAAAATACTCTTGTTTCACAGGAACTGTTTACTTTCAAGGATCTTCTTTAGGTCAACTTTGACATCTTTATCCTCAGGCTGTAGATCAGAGGGTTGAGCATGGGCACAATAATGGTATAAAACACAGAAGACACTTTCCCTTGGTCCATGGGACTGACTAAGGATGGGTTGTAGGTACATAAAGGCTGCAGAGCCAAAGAAAATAGAAACAGCTAAGTTGTGGAAGCTACAGGTGCTAAAGGCTTTGGTTCTGACCTCAGTGGAGCGGATGTGGAGGATGCTGGCAATGATGAAGATGCAGGAGCTCAGGATGGCCAGGATCGGAGCAAGGATATTAAATGCACTAAAGTACAAAACTACCACCTCATTGGTATACGTACTCGAACAAGAAAGCTCCAGTAGTGGGAAAAGATCACAGAAGTAGTGGTTAATAACTTCAGCCTTGCAGAAAAGCACTCTTAGCATGCAGCCTGTGTGAGCTGTGGCACCAATGAAGCCCATTATGTATACCCCAACTATCATCCAGAAACAGACCTCATAAGACATGGTGATGTTGTAAAGCAATAGGTTATAGATGGCAACATAGCGGTCATAGGCCATTGCAGCTAACATGTGACATTCTGATATTACAAAAACAAGGACAAAGTAGAGCTGAGTCATGCATTCAGGGAAGGAGATGATATTCTTCTCTGTCACGAAGTTCACCAGCATTTTTGGGGTAATCACAGTGGAATGGCAGAGGTCAATGAAGGACAGACTGCTGAGGAAATAGTACATGGGGGTGTGCAGGTGAGAACTGAGCCCTATCAGTGTGATCACGCCCAGGTTCCCCACCACCGTGACCACATAGATGCCCAGGAAGAAGAGCAGGAGGGGGATCTGCAGCACCGGTTTCTTTGTTAGCCCAGCGAGGATGAATTCTGTCACTGTGGAATGATTTCCTTCTGTCATTTTCCTCTGCAAATTTTATGTAGAAAGAGAAGAAAAGAAATTGTGGCAGACATTTATTCTCCCACCATGCAATGAAGTGCAAAACAGAATTCAGTCTTTTCAATTAGGTAGTTCAGTTCTGTCTATTCCTGATCTGTTAGTGGTTAAAGACATTGCCAGCTCAGTAATATGTAACATGTAAATTAACATCAAATAAAACTATTTCTTTCTTTGTTACGTATTTTAAGAGCAGGTATTAGTACTGCCCAGTCCCTGAACATCTGTAACCTTGATTCCGTATCTGTAATCTGTAACATCTGTAATCTTTGATTCTGAACACAAGTTTACTGCAGAGCAAATACTTGTGTTCCAGTTTTGCACACTAGGTTTATTGTGGTTGGTTATTTTGCCATAATATGTAATAAGCAAATGAACAAGGGTAAAGCCCGTCTGTCTTACCCTCTATCTTTTCTTTCAACTACCCATCTCTACCCTCGTATCTTTATCTTTGTCATCAGAGAAACCACTCACAAAGATTAATGTGAGGGAAAATATTCATGTAAAGTACTGACAATAGTGTATTGACAGCTGATCCAGGCTGGCCTCCTCTGTAGTGAGTATCTTGTCTATTGACATCTCTTCAGAAAGTGACACTGGAACATAACTGTGTGACTAACATTAAGTCTCTCATTCAACTTGAACTCTCCATTCAGGAAGGGCATAATTGTTCTAATGAGGAGAATACAGAAGCACGAAATATCCAAGTTCAGATTCATTCATTCCAAGGTACTTACGGACTATTCACCATGTGCTAAGCACTTTGTATGACCTGATGTGTTGTATGAACATCAGGGCGTATCTGCAGAGTGTCGATCTCACCTGCCTTTTATACTGTAACAACTGTGTGTGCATCTTGTCTTGGTTTCTTTGTGCTGAATTTCAAGCCAGAGCTTTGAATAGTATTTCCTCGGGGACACATGAGACCAAAACAAAAAGAACATGAATATCTCTCCATCTCTGAGAACTGGGTTTGAAAACAGCTAATGATTCCAAGCCCACAGACTGTGATGGTTGTTCTATATTCAAAAGAAAGAGATGCTGTCAGAAATTATTGGTGGGTCAGGAAACATGGATGTGAATGTTTAGATAGGAGTGATAGCATAGAAGTATTACTATTACGTATATGCCAAGCATTTAGAATTGTGTAAGCATTTTATAAACGGTATCTGATTTATTCCTCCTAGCAAGCGTATGAGTATATTACTCCCACTTACAAGTTGAATTTATAAATACAGAAGGAACAGAGAGACAAGCTATACAAAATGATAAATTTTGTGATTGCACAGATCAGAAGGGAATGTGGTGAACTAAAATTCAGAATCCTAGGTGGTTTGTTCATGGTGATGCTGTACCTTTTCAGTATGGATGTGGATAATGGTTTCCTAATAGTACAGATGAAAAATTTGACTTAGCCATGAGAAACAAAAGTGTTAAGAGAGGACGTAAGCTTATATTATAATTTCTGGAAATACTGTAAGTTAGTTTTCAGAGTATGGGTCCAGAAGAGCATTCACTGTCCACAACGTGTCCTCTAACTATTAAAAAATAGTCACATTTTTGTATACAATACATTTCTGCTAAAGACTAATGCATAGTGAGGTGACTATACCAAGTAGACAGAAGTAGTTCAGACTTGTTTAGAGAGTACAGTGTTTCAGAATATGCCACACAAAAGGCATTTCCCAAATCACAGCTCTCTATAATCTTAAAATTTGTCTAATTCTGCTACACACTTGATCCACAAGGCATTTGAATTTATAATTCTGCTCTATACCTTTCTTTCCTACCCTCTTAGGGAACAAACTGCTCCTTGGAGAATTCCAAATTCTTTTTTATTAAAATGCAAAAAATGAATTGAATCTACTTTTGCTTTGATTTCCATATTTTTATCGCAGTAAAAAACATAAAAATCTTTCATCTTTCAAATCAAACTTCATAACTAATAAGCAAAGATCCTACTTTCCCTCCTGATCAGGTCCTGGTAATTCCTATTCTACTTTGTGTCTATGACAGACCCCATGTAAGTGGACTCATGCAGTATTTGTCTTTCTGTCACTGGTTTATTTCAGTTACATCATATATAATGTCCTCAATAGTTCTCAAACTTAAATGATTCAACACCTTGATGTTAAAATAATAATAATGATAATAGTAAAAGAATATGATGTAAGTTGAAGAGTTCATACCATGTCAAAACATTCTACATTGTTTAATAGGTAGAAAAATTCTTAGAGAATGTGCAAAAACACTTAGAATTAATTAACAAGTTCTGCAAGGTTGAGAAATAAAAGATCAACATACAATGCTTAATTGTATTTCTGTACATTTGCAATAAACAGTGGAGAACAAATCTATTCACAATAGCCAAAAAGGAAATAAAATACTGAGGAGTAAATTAAGCAAAGGAAATTCAAGGCATATACACAGAAAACTACAAAGCATCCTTGAGAGAAATTAAAAATCTACATAAATGGAGAGCTATCCTATGTTCCTGGATCAAGAGTTTCATTAAGATGGCAATTGTCTCTGCATTGTTCTACATATTCTGTGCACTCCTCATCAATACCAAAGCTCTGTTTTTGCAATAAATGACCAACTGTTCCTAAAATTCATGTAAAAATGTAAGTGTTCAGTTTAGTCAAAATGAGCTTAAGAGAAGAACAAAGTTGGAAACTCAGATTTCTAACCTAAAAGCTTTATTACAAAGCGTTTTATTGATAATTTGGATGATGTCATTGAATAAATCATTATAAAACTCATAGATGACTTTAATACATAAAGTAACAAATACTTAACATGTAATAATGATCCAGGAAGATATTATTAGGTTGTGAATCTGGACTGATATAAAGGAGAAATTAACAGTTATAAGCCTAAGATTTGTTTGCTCGTGATAAATAACAGAGATCGAGAACTCTTGTCATTCAGAATGTTACACTCCGACAATATGATAAATTTTGTAATGGCACACAGATCCTAAGGGAACATGGCGAATATGGTATTATCTCAGAATTGGGGTCAATGAAACCTTCCAAGAGAAACTGAATCCAAAAGAGCAAGTTTAGGAATAAGCTGGGTATAAAATATTCAAAATTGAAAACACTGGCCTAACAACACTTCATGTGCAAAAGCTCTGAATCAAGAGAATAAACATCTGAAAATACCAATCAACTCAATAAAAGGAGCACCATATCCAAGGATAGTCCTTAGGACTCATTAAAAGGAACGCTCATATTTAAAATGACAGCCTACAAAGTAAACCACCACTAGGGAGTTGTGCTTAGCTCTGTGGACAGTATTTTATGATGACAGCTTACAGACTGTCATTATCCAAAGGAACTGAAGATGCCAGTGAAAATACTTACTCTGAGTACCTACCTGACTAATAATATGAATTGGAATTAGATTTATGTTACCTCTAAGTAGATCTATGACCAAGGAGATACCTGTTTCAACATCAAAAATCTTTCAGCATTAAATGTGTCTGAAAGTATCATGGATTAAATGCTGAAAAAGACATTTTAGTGTCTTCAGATGTGTTACAACAAAAGATGAGTAACCATTTCCAAAGAGCTTTAGCAAAGAAATTCATCTGTGTTATGAAGAGATTAACAATTTCTTTAACATTCTGAGATTACAAAATTCTAGAATAGATGGCATTCAAATACTTACCCTTTCTCTACTTGGAAGCCTAAGTCTGAGTTATATTAAACTATGTGCCTTCTAATGGTGATGATGATGATAGAGGCTATTCCAAATGTAAATTTCTGGGCTCCTTTTACTTAAGAAACCAAATGCAGCTGTCAATTCTTGAGCTGTTCATATAGATATTATTTATCAAAAGCCATGATTCCCTACTGTAGCTGTCTCATAATGCTACCAGTGGCACTTGACAAAGTGACATGTTTTTATTTAGGGTTTCAACATCCAAGCAGTGTTATCAAAAACATAAGAATGGAAACTCCCTCGAGATTTTCAACCCTTTGTTGATATTCTCGTCAGCTCCCTTATGTATAATATTCTCTCTGGTATTGAAATAATAATCGTTAGTTAGGTTAAGGGCTAGAAATTAAAGCCAGACATTGTTCTAGAAGATTTTATGATAGCACCTTTCTGTCTGGATATAATTTCTGAAATAAATAAAACAGTAAAAAAAAGCAAGCAACCATGGGCACAACAATCAATCATAATTAAAGCAATTTGGTTGTGAAGACATCTTGTAGTTTTGCCCAGACCTATGCTGGGCACTCATACTTTGCTGCCACCTCTAGAAAGACAAAAACCTGTGACCTAGCCATAATGTAACAGAGGCAGCTCCATGTAAAGGGACTTTCCACATTTCCTGCAGCCTAGTGAGCTGAGTGGCCAGCGCAGCTCTCTATTTATGGAAGGCAGGTGAGCTCAACTTGGAGAGAGACAGAGGGGGATACATGGAAAAGGACCCACTGGCTTCTTGGCTTTGGAGTTGCACCAGGAACTTGGGGCACTTGGAAGAGGCATTTGGGTGAGAGATCTGTAGAGAGACTGACTATGGTAGCCTTTATCTTGATTTATACTTTGATTTTGCTCCATTTGTCCCAGATATGTCTGGCCTCTTCTGCCCCTTTCCTATGGACCCCGCCGGAAAGCGCCTTAGACTTGTAGCAAGTTTTTGGGCCTCAGCAGTCCCTCTTTGGATCAGCCCTGTTTGGCTGCACATTTACCCCCAAGAGGATGGGTGACTGAGGGTGTTTCACTGGAAAGTGTTATCCTTTCTTCTCTCTCCGTGCACACTGATCCTATGAAAGTTCTTTTATACTAAGAGTAATGCTTTGCTTTTATGTGGTAGATGGTAGGATCCCTTTTAAGCATGTAAATTTGGGGCTTCCAGGGTACCCCTCAGTCTGTACACTAACACACAGATGCGTCTGACCACAGAAATAATGATCCCCTGAGTATAATGAACCCCCCATCTTACATACGCCTCTTAGATGACCAGAAAATCCCCTCTAAAACAAACACTTTACTACAGAATAATTAATGTTGACTTTTCTGTCTTACCTATTCAAGTCCACCCTATTCAAGTATTTAACCTTAACCTGGCTCAGGAGCACAGGCTCTCTCCTGGGTGCTGTCCACTGGCCAACCCACATTTTGACTCTGAAAACTAAGCTCTTTTATGCACCTTTCATCATCACACTGATGATGATTATTCTAGTTGACATTGTTGATGGGAGTTTTAATTTTACAATATTATTTTGCTATTTGAGTAAATATAAGATGGTGTCCTAGACCACATTGTTATATTAAAAAATAGTATTTGTTTGGTTTGCACTTGTATGAACTATGTATTTCATTATGTGTTTGAAATTATATAAGTATGCTGCTTTTTCTGCTCAGTCTTAACCAATCTAATTTTTTATTTGACTGACTATGAAAAATATTTGAGACATTCTAAATTACATCTACTTGTCCTCTTTTTTTGTGTGTGTACAACTTACCAAATTCTTTCTGTAAAATTGGCACCTGTGAAGTATAATATATATAAAAGTCATAAATATAGCCCTGGATCCCAAGGAGGCTATAGAACATAATATAATGTTACATATGTAATATTTTGACAGTTACCTTTGAAAATGGAAATGTAGTTTATGTTTTGTGGGAATCAGGTCAGATTTTTGTAGAGGAAATTTGACAGGTGAAAAAGGAATAAATTATATTTCAGGGAGAGGGAACAGCATATCTAAAGGCACCAAATCTTGATAGTTTAATATGGAGAAATGACAAATAGCTTGGTAATTTTGACTGAAGGGGAAAACAGAAGGACATTAAGGTCAAACATTTAAATAAAGCTGGATTAAAAGATCATCAGATAATTGTATACATATCTAAGTGTTTATTTTTTTTCCAGAATTAATGGAAAGAGATAAAAGATTTTAAAGCTTAGGGGTGATGTACTTTCAAATTGTTAAAATTCACTACAAAATGGAGATCAGACTTAATGATTCCTGAGCAGCCAAAAGTCTAAGACAATGCATTAGAACTAAATTTAGCTTATTTCATGAAAATGAGTGATAAGCCAAGCTTAACCTGGTTTCTTGTAAATACCTCTGATAATCATAAAAAAAGTTAAATTATCTTCCTGAAAATGGTATGAGATAATCACTTTTAATCAATTCCCTGCTGTTTGACCCCACTCTCTGCTATAATACTGTTATAGGGTAGAGTGAGGGGTACCCCAGGAACCCGAACCTACTTCTCTAAAAAGGTTCTGCCATTGCCACATCAAGAACAAAACATACTCTAGGGCATAAGACCCTTAATGGAAAGGAACTTTAATACAGTTAGTGTGTAATAAAGAGAAGATAAAGAATAGATAAAATAGTTTCCAAATAAGCACCCTAAGTTACCCATCCCTTTGTGAGTAAATGTCCAGCCAAACAGAGTTGACCCAAAGCAGGGCCACTGAGCCCCAAAAGCTTGCCACAAGTCTAAGGTACCTCTTGGTGGGGACCTATAAGAAAGAGGCAAGAGGGGTCCAGTACAGCTTGGACAGAAGGAGCAAAATCAAAATCAAGATGAAAGCTGCCACTGTTGACCTCCCCACAGGTCTTTCACCCACATCTGTTTTAACCAGCAAGAGCAGCTTCTTCACGTGTCTCTCTGCTCCATGTGCCTCCTCCAGGTCTCCTTCTGGCTCTCCATCTTTCTACCTTCCTTCTTCTAGTCTCCTCTTCCCCTTAGTTCCACCCTTCCTTGGGTGGGGCAGGGAACCTAGAACCTCCTCTTTTCCTGGGGACTATCCCATTACAATACCAATCATTGTATTAAAAAGAAAGTTTCATTTTCACATTATAAACTATCCTGCAACTTCATATCCCAGAGTTTTATATCAAATCGATTTTGAAAACTTCCAGTTCACAGACTTCCAGTGTTATGCACAATAAACACTAAGTACTGTTTATTGATCTGATGGTTTTACCATTGCTATTTCTAGAGTCTTTTATACTACCAACAGATAAAACTGACTTTTAAAAATATTTAATTTTATTCAGCAGTCTTATTTAAAGAATACATCTTATTAGGTTACAATATAATAATCATACATTCATTATAAATTCATATCAGAAGAAATGTTCATAACCCAATCAATTGGATATAATTTAATCCATTGTTCAATATTTTGATTGTGCCATTTTTTTCCAAATCTTCTAAGTAGTACAGTGAACATCTTAGTGCATAAATAATCTATGCAGAGATTCATTTCTTCCAAATGATCCAATGATTTGCAAAACAAGATTCCACTTCTGTCCCTGCCTATCCAAATGAAAATACCCTGAAGACTCCTTAAGCCAGGGGGAGCCTTTAATTCTCTGCTAAGATTGGAGATCTTTCTACATCCACCAGAGGGCAAAAGAGCACAATGTCAAAATATAAACGCTGTGTCCAGGCTGGAGCCATTTATGTCTAGAGCTACTGATTGATTAGATTATATCACAGATGAAAGATGCATCCCGAATACCTACTGTAAAACTAATCTATGCTGAGGGAGAAGATGACAATAGTTGCCTTCTCCATGCAGGACTAAAAAATGCAGAACAGTCAGAAGATTACTTAAAGAGGTAAAAGAGCCTGTACTACTCATTCATTTGAATCACAAGCCCAAAAGGCAAGGATAGGACAAAAATTAAGGTCTTCATCCCTTCACTTTTCAGGGCTGGCAACGGAGACCTCACCCACTTATTTGGAGACCGCACCCACTAATTTAGCTTATTCCAGTTTGTTGTGGTTGGTCTCAAGTGGAATCATTGTGACCTTGGACATCCACCATTTTGCATTCCTTTGATGTGATAAAGCAGACAATCTAAATACAGCCTGGTGGCACACAGTCTAAGTCTCCCAACCCTGTGCTCGCATTACAGTAACTGGAAACTGGAGGAAGGGGATTAAATACTTTTCCTGACATATTGATCAAAGGGAAGTTCCAAGTTCTCCAGTTCCTGAGGTTGCTAAGAATCAAAACATCAGAAAACACACTTGTGTCCAGGTATTGCAAATTAGTATACAGTTATCTTAGATCCATGATAAATTTAAAATATACTATTTAACATACCTAGTATGTTTATTTCTCTTTTATCAAAGTACACAATCATATAGAACTTCAGGAGAATGTATAAGGCTTAGCAGCCTCCAAAACGAAACAGTTTAACTATATTGAATATAAGCCTTTGAGGTGTTTCAGACACAGACCCAAAAAAGAATCCTTTGCCCTCTAGGGAAAGAATTTACCAGAGAGCACTAGGTATATTTGAAGCAAATAAAGTTTTAGTAAAGACTCACGCAGGAGCAGGGCAGAGGGGTAAGGAGAATTTAACCTGCTCCTCAAAGGGCTTTAGGAGATACTTAAATGGTAAGCACTCAATGTGGGAGGAGAGCAGCAACTTAGCTCCTTATGGTTGGGTTGTGCCTGGGTCCAAAGGGGCTTGCCTTTGGGCCAGCAACTGCTTCTCCTGATGGTCATTGAACCACTGAAATAACCTGCTTAAAAAAAAAAAAAAAAAAGATGTTACTAAGGACACGGTGAAGTCATGATATGCAATAAATGGTTAAGCAATGATTTATAGGCACTATTGTTGGTACTCTTGTTTCTTTAAGAGGAACTAATCTTCAAGTACTTGTCTCTAGTAAACACAAAGTGACTAGTGTCACAGGGCATGCGCTTACAAGTGCACTTGGAATTGACAGTGACAGTTGTAACAAGGCCTGAGAGGCTTGTGGAGAATGTTTGAATTCAAGGGAATTTCTCACACCAGCCTACCCTACCCAGCCACTACAGTTATTAATAACCCTAGATACAATGAAAGTTAATTCGAATCATTTCTTACTTGAAGTCATTTTCCTCATCCTGAATTTAATGAACAAAAGAATAAATTTGGAACATAGAGGTATTCCAACTTTTCCATAGATTTACATTACCTTAATTTTGTTCTCCAAAAATGCAAAGGATATACAATTTTGTTATTGTTTTATTTACTTAATAATCCAGATCTATCCCCTAAGTGGGAGAAAACTCTCAATCAGGAAAGCTCTCAGCATTGAATGAATTTGAGAAATGCAGCTGCTGCCACAATTTGTATATAGTGCCATAACAACCAACATCCTCCCAGAAAAATGAATTTTGAAAAAGCAGAGAAATAAAACAAATAAAATATACATTCAATTGAGCAAAATAAACATGCTGACCACCCGGTCTATAATTGGCTGTGCATGACGTGCTAGGGGTAGATTTTTAAAAATCTGCTACGTTTGCTCTCTCATACATTTGAGTCCCTCAGGGAACCCCATGTCCTGTACTGTTTGTTCAAGAGACTACAGAGCAACGGTCTCCCATAAGACAGGTACCAGTCAGGCCTTGGGAATCAGTCTAAGCTGTAGTGAGGGTTAGGCTAGAGGTGTGGGGGTGAAAGAATTAACCAGAGACAGAGTAGAGAACAAAAAAGGTGGATTTATTTAAACACCCTGCAAGGGAGCAGGTGGGCAAGACAGAGAAGTGTCCTAAAGAAAAGGATTGAGGTTCTCTTCTGTAATCTGTTTTTGTGGGCTTTCTTACTAGGGTTTCCAGGTTGGGTTAGTTATCTGCTGGATCTCCAGGCCCTGCTTCTACATTCCTGGTCCAAATGATGGGCTTATGGCCTGGTTCCCGCAGCAACCTTATCAAATCCCGTATTTATTCAAGGGGCCCAAACCAGTCTGCTCAGCAAGGAGTGGGAGTTTAGTTTTTAACCCTATTAAATGGTGCTGAGACATAAGTTAGTGAGAAAAAAAATGAACAAACAAAAAACTCATCCTAAAGGAATTCAAGTATTGATAAACAGGAAAGGAGTCAGAGGCTGGAGCCAGGCAATGACAAGAACAGAAATAGAGTAGAAGCATAGTTCCAGTAAGTAGACATGGATCTGGGATGCCTGCCATGAAGAGCATTACATGCTGCCATTTGGCTTGCTAAGTAGTTTGGTAGGCAAGTGACAGAGTGTTGCACTCAGATACACTTATTCCATGAAAATCTGTATGAACTTTAAGCAAAAACATTATTACATATGAAACTGCAGACTGTGTCACAATGTAAAGAAAACATTTTTATATGAGGGAATCTCACTCCTGTCAAGATGATCAAAAATTAAGAGACAAGGGTTGGCAAGAGGTGAAGAAATTACAAGCCTTGTATGTTGGTGGGCATGTGAAATGGTGCAGCTGCTGTGAAACACAGTATAGTTAGTTTCCTAAAATAAAATAAAATTAAAAATGGAACTATTACTTGATCCAGCAATCACATTTTTGAGTATATATCACAAATTTCAAGACTTAATTTTTTTGCCTTGTATATATATTTCACAGTATTTTACAAAGTACATAAAATGACTGGGTATATGGTAATAAATCTACAAAGACGTCAGTATTTGGCCTACAACTTCCCCTCTGGAAAGCACCAAGCTGTTTTCTATATGTAAGAGCTTGTCTTTGTTTCTCTTGTGCGTTTGCTGTGTTTCTTTATATTCCACATACGAGTGTGATGTTTTTTGGAGTTGTTTGGGTTCAAAGAGCGGGGTCCTTGGGTCTGCTCTGGTGAAACCTTTCCTAGCACCAGCACCCTTTCACTGACACCAGCAAGTTTTCCTGACGTGTTTCTCCATGACACAGATATGTATCCAAAAGGGCAGACTTATTATAAAAGGGAGAAAAGAATAAAGGACACTTGCATCGACACAAGCGGGCAGAAAGGGCTGCCCCAAAGGGGACAGGTTTGCTAAGAGAGAGGACTGCATGGTCACAGGCCAGTGGCCTGGAGGAGAGGTGTCTCTGCTGAGGGAGGCTAGCCAAGAGGAGCACAGGCATGGTACAGGTCATGGGCAGCAGGTAGGCTGCTGCTCTGTGGAGGGAGAGAATTGGAGAAAAGAAGCACCTGCACAGTAACAGGTGGACCGAGGACTGGTAACCCATAAGAGTGCAAAGATTGCACTGAGAAAGTCTTCTCTTTGGAAGGGGCTCATTTCTTTGCGGAGTGGCCTGTTTGCTATTGGTTTGGGATAACTATATAGGATTTGTAAGGTAATGATATTCTACAATGGCCTCAATCTCTGTATCTTCACCTTCTGATCTGCGCTCCTAATGTTCCCTACAGCAATCTAATATCTGCTTGGGCCTTGTGCTTTGTGATCTAGGCATCGGAGCCTAAGGATCTTAGTTCTTATAGCTATGTTAGTGACTATGTTAATCCCTTCCTCCCTACCTACGTCTGTGAGTCATGTTGTAGTCTGTGATGCCTCCTTTTCAAGTTTTCTATTTTCCTCCATCAAGTGGAGTCACATGATATCTTTCTCCATCTGATTTATTTCAATTGGCATAATATACTCTAGATTCATCCATGATTTTGCAATTGGCAAGATCTCCATTTTTTAAAAAAAGATTTATTTATACATACAAGAGCTGGGGTACAGGCCAGAGTCCAGGGTGGTGAGAGGATTCATCAGACAGAGTGGGGAGCAGAACAGGCAGATCAACTGAAATACACTGCTGAGGGGAGCAGCAGGCAAGGTAGGAGAGGTCTGCTGCGCCATGTGGGTCCCCTCCCTGGCCGGCGGCAGGGATCGAACTCGTGCTGCAGTGGCTGCGGTTTGCTTCATAGTGTGTTGCTTAACCCACTGCACCACCAGGGAGGCCCAAGATTTCCATTTTTTTAATAGTTGAGTAGTTTTTCATTACAAATCAATATTTTGAAGAGCTATTAATACTCTCATGGTCATTGCAGCGGTGTTCATAATATCCAAGGTATAGAGACAACCCAAATTTTTATCAACAGGCCAATGAATAAAAAAAATATTGCTTATGCATAAAAAAAGACTATTCAGCCTTGAGAAAGCAGGACATTTGGAAACGTGCACCAACATCAGTGAACCTTGGAGGACATTATTCTGTGTAGCAAACCTTCTGCAAAGAAGGACAAACACTACATGATTCTACTCAGAAAGCACCTAAAATAGTGTATAGGATCAAAGACTGAAGTGCTGTTGACAGGAGCTGTTGGGGAACATAAATAGGTATAATCAGTAAGTGGGCATAAAGTTTCATTTAAACAAGATGAATAATTTTTAGAGATCTGTTGTACATACATTGATTCCAATGTGTAATCCTACAGCACCATTCCTTAACTGTAAACTTGGTTTTATCAAAAAGAGGACCAAAGAGCAGACTTATATATTGGATTTAAAACAGAATAAATAATAAAACAAACATGATTAAATCTGTAGGGAATCAAAAGGATGGTCTCAATTTGTACCTCAAATATTATCTCGAGATTTAAAAGCTCAGGAGAGAAGAACTTGCCCAATGTCATGGATTCAGGATAAGAATTTCTATCTAAGTTATGTTGTAGTGATTCTGAGTCAGGTCTACCTCTTTCCTTGACATTATTCTTTTTTTTTTTTTCCCTCCAATTTGTACTTTAATGTTTTTTTTCTTTTTTTTTATTAAAATATTTTAAAATTTACATATACTTGCCATTAATTGTAATCCCCATGTATTCCCCATCACCATCTCACCAGTG
>JAGFMF010011443.1:7389486-7556153 GCA_019455555.1 Galemys pyrenaicus | reverse complement strand
GTATTCTAGTTTCATTCTTTTGCATGTAGCAGTCCAGTTTGCCCAGCACCACTTATTGAACAGGCTGTCTTTATTCCATTGTATATTCTTTGCTCCTTTCTTGACATCATTCTTAATATTTCATGGCGACATACACACACATAAAAACACACACACACTATTACACATTTTCCTTGGGAAATGTTGCATCTATAATGGGATATATATGATTGGGCAGATTAATTGTAAGGTAACACAATTTTTTGTTTCCATAAAAAAATGGTGAACACTGTGTAACCAAGATTTAGAGCAAATTATTTTTCAATGAAAGTAAAGATATAGCAGAAAGTGCTGAGAGAAAAGAAAAAAATGAGAAAATATAAAGTGAGAGAGAGAAAATGCAAAATAAGTAATAAAATTGCAGATGTACACCCATGAGGTAAGCAGTGTTCTGGTCTCAAATGCAGACTAATTCTCTGCAGTTATTCTGGTATTAATCATGGATGTTTTGCTGGGTCACCTTCCTAAGAGAGGGTTCTACAGATTGGCTTGCTCCTGTTTCTGAGACATATGTTCTTTCTATCTTTTACCTTTCAGTCAGTCAGTCTGTGTGTGAATAAACTCCCAAACCTGACTTCATTGAGTCTCCGGACCTTTCTGTAGGCTTCCTGAAGAAATAGAGTGGGCATCTCTAAAGAACCAGATTAGATTGTTATTCATTCATTAATGTATGGATTAATTAATTTTAAAACTATGTAGTTTATTTCCACTTTTTACTAATAATGCTACATTTTTGTATAAACATGTTTCAAGGTGAAATGCTGGAATCTAGCCTGTAAGCATTTCAGTTTTAGTTACACACAAAAGAGAAAGAATATGCATCTTGACATGCATTTTATTATGTGTTATATTATCTTAAATATAAAGCTATATATCAATTCTTGCTTACAGCCTTCCTGCAGTAATAAAACTAACCTACATGCAAAAAGCCACCAATAGAATCCATAAAATCTAATAGTATTAATTTGATCTAGTAAATATTTTTAAAAATCAATTGATGCTGGCTGAATTTAATCAAAGAAATCATACATTTATATATATGAGTTGTGTTTTGTCACCATGATTCTATGATTCTAAATATATTAGATCATCATTTGAGCATCCTTCTTAGCTTTGTAATCTAAAATGACTTTCAAAGCTGATCAATGTATTATTATTGGCCAATTAAATTTAAGGGAATTACAGCAGTTATTTTGAAGTAAAATCATCTATTCCAAGTAGTCTCCAGGCTCTGAGGACATTTTCCCAAGGAGAAGGGTGTTGGATGTCAGGGTGGGGACCTCAGAAGGAACGGGTTGATTTCAGAACATTGCATGTATCAGAAGAGGTCAAGAGCAGGTGTATCAATGTGGAAAAATGGACATTCTTTCTCACCAACACTGTAGTGTATGTTAGTTCCAGAGCTCAGGATCAACTCCAGGGGAAATAAAAGCTGAGGACAGAAAGCTCAAAACTGTGCAACTACGATGTCATTATCTTCCAAGTAACTAGAATATTTTCCCCTTCTGTTTGGTAGAAATCGAGGCTCAAGACAAAAATAAACTAGGTTAAGGAAGTTACATTTTAAATATCTGTTTAGCATATGAACAATAGTTTACCCATGAGGTAACCTCTTGGTTGAAATCACTAAATTGTGACTCTTCGAGAAATCAGACAGTGACATCAGTTATATGCATATACCTGGGTGTGTAGCAAGGGCTTGAGAGTATGGTGGCTGCCATTACAAGTGGAAGATAAGAGACTTCATTGCACTTAGTGGACTTTGTGCTATTTCACTGGAAACATTTTCACTGACCTTAAAGCTTATACTTCATACAGAGTAACAAGCCCACCTTGGTCTGTTGCTGAGTCACAGGGTCCTCTCAAGGTCTCCATAGAAACCAGATGAAGGAGAAAGGAGAGCCTAATTAATTTTAAGCCTGCTGCTTCCTTTCCCTTAGGTCCTGATATCAGAGCCAATGCTTTTGTATGGTTTATGCCAAATGAATATGAATATGCTATGAACATTTTAAATACTATAAAATACTATACTATATAAATACTATAAAAATAATGTGTTATGTAGACGCACACACATGTATACAGATATATTGCATATACACACCATATTATATATCACATATACATACATATATTATATAAACATACATTGTCTAAAAGATACAGTGCCAGTTTATAATAAGATATTATAAAAACATAATCTAATACTAAATATTTAGTATTTTTTTTAACTAAAGAAAAAAATAATGGCTTTTTTTCTTGTCACTTCTGTGTCTTAATCTCTCAGAGCTGTTTTCTTCTAATGCCTGTCCTTATTCCCAAACTTCTAAATCCTACCAGCCAATAAGAAATAGTTTATATGTTGTTTCCTTCTTTATGCAAACCCTGATATTTCCAGGTCAAATTAGGCTTTTTTTTTTTTTTTAAATTAGGCTTTCTTTTAACCAACTTCATATTTCACTACTCTTGTGACAGATTATATGCAATTTGTCTCATAGTTAATTACATATCTGATTCATTTTTTATTATCTGTAGTACCTAGCTGCTTAGTAGATCCTTAATGAACATTTGCTAAGTTAATTTATTGCTTAATTAAAATGGGGAAAAACCCACATAAGTTTCAGATCCCTTGATGGAGAACAGAATTCCCATTTTAGAACACTCATTTCATTTCATGTGCTCATTTAGTTATAAAGGCCTTGTCTCGCTTTGAGGAGAAGGTTTTTTTTTTTTTTTAAAGATTCTTTATTTATGCATACAAGAGCTGGGGTACAGACCAGAGGCATGGGAGGTGAGAGGATTCACCAGAATGGGGAGCAGAACAGGCAGATAGACTGAAATACACTGCTGAGGGGAGCAGCAGGCAAGGCAGGAGAGGTCTGCTGTGCCATGTGGGTCCCCTCCCTGGCCAGGGATCGAACTCGTGCTACAGTGCCATGGATGCTTCACAGTGCAGCACTTAACCTGCTACACCACCAGGGAGGCCCAAGGAGAAGGTTTAATATTAGGAATCTTTGAGATCACTTCTAGCTCAAATGTTCTATTTTATAATCATGACATAAAAATAATATAGTTATGTGGGGCCTAGTCTAAATGTTCCCTTTCATTTCTGCTCACATTGGCTCCCAAATAGATAGACTTAGTTCTATAAATAATGAAATTGACACAGGAGGGAGCGGCCCTGGACATAAGGATATCATTTACAAAAGGATGCCCAATTCAGTATTACAGATAGTGATATACTTTCAGTTATGCCTACACCCTTTTAATATAACCACTGCAGGGAAAATATAGATGGGATTAGTGACAGAAGATAGATGGGACATACTGCCTATTTTCAGGGAATTTCCAATCCATACGGATAAGACAAGAACAAAGATGATCATAAGAACTTATTCTAAAGCAGATGAGATAAACAAAAGATTTAAATCCATAATTAGACACCAGTGCTTTCTTTTAAGTGAAGTGACATTGAATAGTAGAGTATATTAATTTGTTCTCACTGTTCTGAGTTGTATTTTATATGTGCAGTTTTGGCCTCTTTAAGTCTTATTATTTCATCATATATAAAATGAGATCATTGCTTATATATTTAAGATCCCATCCATCTCTTTCCTTTTATGTCTCAAAGAACATAGGAATTTCTCTCTCTATTTTGACAGAGATGCTTTTTTTTATTGAGGGTCTTACAGGGTTCTTAAAACAACAGATTTCTTTCTACTGGTATAGTATCAAAATTATTGTTATTCCCTTTGATTATATTGTGTGTGCTTTTCCCTTTTTTAAGGTAAATATTTCTTTAAAAATTTTTAAATAGTGTATTTTTAAAAAATTAAGAATGTAAAGTAGTTCTTAATTTTGCATTTATGAGTAGGGAAAGCTGACATGAAATATATCTTCACAGCAAGCACTGAGGGAAGAATCAGCAAGCATCCAGTTAATTTAAGCCATGAGACTGTCATGGTTGATAAATTGAGCCTTCTGCATTACCTCTTGAAACTCACTCTGAGTTTCAAATTGCATGTGGCTCAGCTGTTCAGTCTAATTTCCCTGTTTTAATTCTCCTAGACAAAGCCAGCTCTGAGCACTGGAATATGATTGACAGATTCCAGTGATTCTTTTTTTGAGAGTGAGAAGAGTCGACACTCAGAAGGCATAGCCATTTGAAGTGTCGACATTAAAAACCTTATGTTTCCAATGTTCTGTCACATTATTTAATTGCATCATAACTGATGAATGGCATTTTTATCACCAACTCTTATAGAGTGGGAACATCTCTCCCCTCTTCTTTTAAATGCAGTGATTTAGGAAGATGCAACCTCTTCTTGAAAATGCTGGAAAACCTAGTGTGAATGAAATTGTGCATGAACATATGTATGGAAACTAGCATAGGGCTAGTTATGTGTGCTATGCTAGTTGTGTGGTGTGTGTGTGTGTGTGTGTGTGTATGCACATACAAATATATGTAATACTCAGTTTTTCTTTGGAATAATAATTGTAGACAGAACCCAAGCCCAAGATCATAAACACGTTAACAAGCTTTCTTTCAACTCTTGAGCTAATTCCCAGTCCTATTAGCCCATGTTGCCCCATTACACAGCTCACAAGTGGGGACCAAAAATCAGAGGGTAAAAAAATAGTAATGGGGCAAAAAAATAGTAACAGTAATCATCAGATCAGTTCCTTTGAGATTAATTAGTGAAAAACTTCTCATCTCAGTGCTTTCCTTAGAGAAATCTTACAACTTGATGTAAATGGCAAGAAGTTTTTATAAGTGGATTTCTTGTCTGGCATTTTCTATAACCTACTTTAAGAAGGAAGGACTATTTTCTAAATTTCAACACACAGTGTTAATAGGAATGAACAGAGAAAAACATGTCAATATTAAGTAGCACAAGTCACACATTATCCATAGTGTGAGCTCGGCTTGGAAATATTACTCAGGTTATCACAACAGAATACTATGAACTGGCTAGTAGAAATAACAATTTATTTTCCCACAGTTCTAGAGCCTAAAAGACTTATCTCCAAATTTCATCCTCTTATAAGAACTCTGGTCACGCTGGATTAGGTCCATTTTAGAATTTTAGAATGTGCCTGATCCCTTGTACAAGGCCTTGTCTCCAAATCCAGTCAGCTTCTGACGTGCTGGGGGCTAACATTTCAACATCTGAATTCTGGAGGGGTATAACTGAGCCATAACAGATAAGAAGACAAGCTCAAGGCTGAATGTTAGTGGCGCATGTTAGTAGAACAAGTTGCCCAAGCTCTTCATCTCCTTTTTTCCAGTCTGTAAGATGAAGATAATAACAATAAACACTCACTCCACTGACTTATGATGAGAATGAAAGAGAGAACAGAGCCAACTGTTCAGTGCATGGTGAATACTCTGTAAATATCAGTCAACCATGGCAAAATCTTACTTTTTTTGGTATCGCAAACATTTCCTGATGCTAGTTTAAGTTTATCCTTTTCATCAATAGTTATCAATAGTATTGACAACCATCAGCTTGCCTGTCATCTAAGTCTTAGCTATAACCTTGTATTTCTGCTTTTTAAAAATTGTTTCAATGAATTCCTGATTTCTGGTAGTTACAAGCAGCAGTAACTATTTTTTTTAACGGAAGTAACATTGCTGAAATAAGTAAACACCTGAAGCGTCAGGTGTGCATTGCTGAGAATCAATACGCGTATATACTACAGTTAGCCCACAGTAAGAATCCAGTTCTATCTATGCCCATACAACTGACCCCCTTGGCCCTGTTAAACTCATCCCCTTCCTCCTTTGCAAACTATTTTAATATTAGTTTGAATTACAGAGAATTGATAATTTGTTGCTACTTCTTGAATATTTATTGAGTTCTTTCTTGAATTTTAAGCATTTATTCTTAACTGAAAAAGGCATCTCCATCCCTACACCATGTGTCTCCACCTTTATTTAATGAATGTGTGCCACTGCTTCAGCCCTGACACTGGAAATTACAATTTATCTCTATAACCAGGGTCTATTTTATTGAGCCTGATTTTTGGATGAAGTGTTTTTTGTTTGTTTGTTTTTGAATGGCTTTCCTTCCTACACTTTTTTTCCAAGGCTGAGATTATACTTATTCAAATACAGAAGTGTTTTGTTTGCCCATTTTTCTATACTCAAAGCAGGTAGCAGTTTTGTCTTGTTTTTACATTTCCAGCTCCTCCTTTAATTTTTATTCCTTATTAACTTTTAGCATAATGTTCTTTCACTTTTTTTCTTAAAAGTGGAACTACTTTGTGTGTGTTTTTCATACTCCACCACACCACCTGTGCCTTTTCCTTTGGTAACCATTTTATTCTTTTGGCTGAGTTCAAGATTCAGTCCTACTATTCTTTGCCTATGATTTTTTCCCCTTTGGTATTTAGAGTTCACAGATGAGTGACACTATCAGATATGTCTTTCACTCTTGGACTCATTTTCACTCAACCTAATCACCTTGAGGTTCATCCATTTTTTTCCAAATGCCACCAGTTGGGTCACACATCACAAGACACATTTTGTGTAACTGAAGTGTGGCCTACTTCAGTGTGTTGTAGTTAGTAAGAATCTGGGTTTGTTCCTGAGCTTTGCTGATCATATCTGGGTCTCTGATGACAAGTCTGACTCTAGATAGTACAGTAACTTCTCCTCCTGTTATGCCACTAACAATTGAAATATCATCTCTGTAAAACTGTTAATTTCACCAAAGATTGTATCAGCCAGCAATGTTTATATTTAAAGACAGAGAATGCAGGAATGTAACCATTGTCTCTAAATAAATTCCCTGACTTTAGGCAGTCATTCTTACTTCCTATTTCTGATCTATCTTGAATTTCATCCCAAATGCAGAGGCTTGTTTTCCACAATGCTGTGATTTCCTGTGACTCCTGATGGGTGGTGGGAACACCCGGGTTTAGCATTCTAACTCCCATTTCAGTTGTTTGGACTCCTCTGGCTCATGAGGTGCCACCTGCTGAAACAGCTCCATAAGCATAACTGGTGGGTGATGGGAGTAGATCATCTTTACCTCAATTTTGAGGAGTTTTAGTCTCAAGATTAGAAGTTTGTAATAAGTTCTTGTGCTTCATAAATGTATCTTCAGGAAAAGTAAGGAACTAACTATCACAAAATTCAGGAAAATGATGACTTTTAGAGGGAATGAAAGGTACGAAATCAGGTTGGGGATTGCTGGCAACATTCAAGGCACTGACATCACGGCTCGCTTTCTAATTCTTGTTGGTGGGACACAAGTGTTATTGTATCGTAGTTCTTTATGCTTTACATGGTTTTCAGTAAAATCATCTTTTAATTATTTGGAATTAAAAAGACATTTTCAATATATCCCTCAGGACAATGAAGGATGACATTTGGTGTGCTTGTGGATTATTATCAAAACAATCATAAACATATACTTTTTAAAAAAAGAATATAAAAGAAAGGGATGCTAAATTAGACTATTTCTTACTGATTAAGCATTTTGATAATCACAGGCATTATCACTCCTGTTACCATCCATAGCGAACTAGTGAAAGATTAAAAAATGCTGTTCTCTTTGCTTGATATTTATTATTGCTTATAATGGTGACTAAAAACATTCCTTTGTGACTAGTTATTCATTTCAGTGCATTTGATGTAGAGCAAATCAGTGCCAGCGAAGGCAAAGAATAAACAGAACAGGCTCTGGTCCTTGGAAACCCCTTTCCACAAGCCCCCCATGCTATGAGTAGACACCTTCTCAACTCTACCTTAGTGGCTATGACATAGGTTTCGGCTGTAGTTGCCCCCACCACTGGTTCTCTCTCAAGGCTACAGGGAAAATAAAATACACAGGTGAAATTCAGAATAGTTACTAACTGTATAGCAAATTTAGGGGAGAGCATAAAGGAACAGCGACTGGAGATGACAATGAATGTTGCAGAAAGTGTTGGGGGTAAACAGAGAAATCTTTTAAGAAACCAGAATGCACCTGCACCTATGTCCGATCTTGAATGTGACTCCAAGACCATGTTTGATCAGTATCCGGAGAAATGCTTTGGATGCACCTTGCTCTGCCCAAAATATGCTCTGGAACTCTGCTTCAGTATTCTTGCTCATTTGACTTCCCTGGTGTTGGCGCTTGATACTCTATCTTTGCTCCGCCCCTGTGGATTAGACATTCTGCTCAGCGGTCGCTATGATTTGGCTGCTGTCTGATTCTGAGAGGTACAGATGAGGAAAAATCAGGTCTTTGCCTCTGCCCATCCCTCCTCCCTCACCCTCTCCCAGTGCTCTTTCCGTGTCACTGCAGGAGCAGACTTCAGAGCATATTCCCCAGTGTGTTGGGATTCTCAAAGAATTCAGTCATGAAAACAATAACTCACTGTATTGAAATAATACGTTTTCATTCTTCGCATATTCTCAGCCCGCCCCCTCCTCCCAAAATAAAGAAGCATAGGAATGAGACCAAAGTCAAATTCTTTCAGTAAATGGAAATGCCAAAGACACCAAACCATGACAGCATGGATCCAGCATTGCTCACTGGTTATACTGAACAATATGGAGTCACCTCCAGAATCACAGCACAGACACTCCTCTTGGTTTTCCCATCTGCTCTTTCCACATTCTTGTTCACATGCTACAGTCAGGACCTGCCTCCAAGTCCAACAGTGAGAGTTTCCAGGTGATATAGCCCACCAGCCCCTCTGCTTCACTCACAGAGAACTTGCCCCAGGTCCCACCTGGAGTTCTCTTTAAACAACTTCGTTAGGATTTTCCAGGATGCTACTGGAAGCTTGGACACATCCTTAAACAAGTCTCTTTAACTCACTTTAATGCTTAACCCCCATATTGTAAAATGGAGAGAATCATTACAATAAAAATATTTTGAGGAACATTTAAAAGTATCTTATAAGCTATGAAGTACATTTGAATCATTAGCTTCTCATCTTCTCTACAACTGCTCAGGGAGGAAGCCCAGTTGATGTAAGACCTTCCTCAGGGATGATTTCACCTCCTTATTCCTCAGACTGTAGATCAAGGGGTTCAGCATGGGGGTGACCAGGTTATTCAGGACTTGAACCGTTGCATCCAACCAGGGGCTGGGGGTTGGTCTTAAGTAGATGAGGACCACCGGCATGTAGAAAAGCAGGATAGCAGTGAGGTGGGCACTGCAGGTGGAAAAGGCACGGCGCCGGCCCTCTGCAGAGCGGATCTGCAGGATGGAGTAGACAATGCGACTGTAGGAGGTGAGGATGAGAAGGAAGCAGCTGAGGGGCATGAGGCCCACGGCTATGAAACCCACCATCTCCAGGGCTGAGGTGTCCGCACACGCCAGCTTCAGCATCACGGGGATATCACAGAAGTAATAGTCCACCTCATTGGGGCCACAGTAGGGCAACTGGAAGGTGAGAGTAGTTAGAAAGATGGCCTGAATACAGCCAAAAAATGAAGTCCCAAAGGCCAGGAGGGCACATATCCTGTGGCTCATGATTATCGTGTAGCGCAGGGGGTAACATATGGCAACAAAGCGGTCGTAGGCCATCACGGTGTACAGGAAACACTCGGTGCAGCCCAGGAAGTGGTAGAAGAAGAGCTGGGACACGCAGCCGGCATAGGAGATGGCCCGGCTGTTCCCTGAGAGGTAGAAGAGCATCTTGGGGGAACTGACAGAAGGGAAGAATATATCAAATACAGACAACTTACACAGGAAGAAGTACATGGGGGTGTGCAGTCGAGTGGAGGAGATAATTGCTAGGAGGATGAGCAGATTCCCCATAAGAGTGAAGATGTAGAAAGACAGAAAAAGGAAAAAAAGTATGGTTTCCAGATCTTCTGTGTTTGGGATACCTAGCAGAATAAACTCAGTCACCACCGAGTAGTTTCTCATAGCTGCCAGAAAGTCAGATAAGGAACCCAAGACACCTATGTCTGAGTGTCAGTCTCAAATTAGTAAGGTTTTTGCTGATGAGTGCTTTTACTATGTTTTTAAGCAAGAGTCAACCATCGTTCTTATGAAAGACAAGATCTATATAAAAATATCAGAAATGCACATCTCCGAGCCAGAGTCCATCCAGGCCCTGGAAGGAAGGTTTGGAGAATGGGTACCAGTCCTCTATGAAGAGATCAAAATTGTAGGGATAGATTCAGATGTCCTCTAGATGGGTGACAAATTGTTTTTTACTTAGTCCAATAATTCATTTATTCTCTTGGGTGGGGGTCATATTTATATTTTGAGCCCTAGTGATATCTTTGAGTTCCAAACTGCCTCTACACATTACTTTGTGATTAACATCAGGAAAAGATTACACTGAAATCAGAATACAGAACACTTCACTTGAATCCTGGTTTTGCCTCTTTACTAGCTATTATAGATAAAACAATTTATACAACATCTTTCTAAGACATCATTTCATCTTCAACACAAATAAATTCATAATTGCTATATCAATAATAAGAGCAATAACAAAAATACTGATATCATAGTGACATTTACAAAATGTTTGTGAAAACATCTGACAAAACTCTAAGTCCCAATGAAAAGTATTCCTTTATGTATCTCAGACTTACTTTTTTTAGTGTCTTTCTTTACTGTAAGTATTCTCTAACTATCTTCAAGTAAGTGCTTTATTGATAACATTGCTTAGATTTAAATCAGATCCTCTTCAGATTACATCCTTCCAGACATGGGAGGGCTAATACCCGCTACTCTTTCAGGAGCTGCTGCTTTGGTTCTTCTGGGTCTTTTCATCTTTTCTAAGTGTACTTGAGACAACTCTAAAATATTAAACAGAAGAAATAGTAGCATTAAGGAAAACACCAAACTTCTGTGACAAAGCACAATGACCTACATAAAATAAAGTAGGTCATAGAAGTCAAGAGCAAGATATGGTGCAGGAAAACACAAGTGACCTCTTCCTGGCTCACTACTCAGTATTAGCAATGATACACATTTGTATGTATCTACACATATATGGATACAGCATATGTATTTATATATGAGGTCACTAGGAAGGGGTGCGCTCTAAAGTAGGAAGCTTTGCTGTGCCTCCAAGTTTGTTTCCATGGTAGAATGGGTTCAGTTCTAACTCTGTCCCTTCTTAGGGTTACCCAGCGATAGTGTTTGTCTCATCGCTTTTGAAGTGGTCTCTATACACATATGTGTGTGTGTGTGTGTATATATTCATATTAATGAATATTTACTGCATTCCAATAATTGGGCTCAACACCTTCAAATATGATTCATTTTTTAAAATAAACTGTAAGAAGTTATTATTACTGTTGCCATCTAAAGATGTAGAAACTGAAGCTTAGAAAAATTAAGCAAGTTGCCCAGCGTGGTGAAGCTAGATTGTGACAGCACCAAGGTTCAGACCAGTTTCATTTCATTGTCTGTGCCCTTTGGGAATAGGAAATTCTGCCTCTATTTGCATCTGTATTCAAAGACAGACTGTTCCACTGTTAGGCAATGAACCCTCTTATGTAGATCCACATCATCATTTTATATAATAGTGGAAATGTCTTCCTGTCTTACTTCTTCCTCATCAGTTCCAGCTTTGACTGTAGAGAACACATAGTTGTTGTTTTAGAGTTCAGACAGTAGGCTTTTCCCATTTCTTTGACTCTAGATCTTAGTAGCCATCCTAATATAGGGACACTCAAGTTACAGAGCCACATTCAACATGGATTTTCTAACCATAAACTATGGCAGATACCACTGAAATCATGTCTAAAGAGAATAGCCTAACCAAAATGAATAGTTTACCTCCCACTCAAGAATCAGGCAAAAGCGAAGATGGCAAAGGAGAAGCGTGTCATTCTTAGGGCAGAATATTGCCAACGACCTAAAGTTGTGATTACAGCCTCACCTGAACAGTGTTTCTGAGCAATGCAAACTGACGTGAGTGCTGGATCACCTCTCTGTGGTCAACAAAGGCTCTCCGAGGTCTTTGGTCCTTGTCTATGATCAGACGACATGATAATCCATGATTGCATAATTCTGGTCCATGTTTAAGTCCACTTCAGGAGAAACAAATCCCTAGGAAGAGGAAGTTCCTGCTGTGTGGACTGTTCAGTGTGTGAAGAACTTAGACTCCTAGCAGCGAGACATGGGCAGAAGTTTGAACCTTCACAGTCACACCATCCACAGTGTTACACCAAGACCTCACATGTACCGTTTCCATGCAGAGCACAGTGTGCTCAGCCACAGGAGCTTCACTTCTCTCATTTATAAGACCTGAGTCTCACAAGGCAAGACCTGTACACACGCACTCTCCCTGAATCATTTCCTTAAACCCTTTTTTTCAGATCCCCTTAAGCCCTGTTTGGGACTTAGTGATAGCTCTGAGGGAGCAATTAGTCTTCCAGATCTTACCATCATCCAGCTATGAAATAGCAGTAATGAGGTCACCAGAAAGGGATGCTCTAAAATAGGACATGTTTCTGTGCCTCCAAGGTTGTTCGCATGGTAGAATGGCTTAATTTCTAACTTTATCCATTCTTAAGGGTGCCTTTTTACCTTCATGTTTTTGCTTGTGGCATCATTTGTCTCATTGCTTTTGAAGGGATCTCTACACAGAAGTGACTAGTTATCTCTAATAAGCATCACTCTTCAAGACAAACCTCACCAGTTAGTAATTCTTTATTATGCATCAGTCATCTATGTCATTATGTCCCTTAAGTCAGCCCCCTAAAGAGAAATATTCACGTTCTAGGCACAATCATAGGAGAGTGATAGTTATAAAGGTGTTAACAACAACCCCCAAAGGAAAATAATTGATTAAATAGCTAGTATTTGAATAGCGAGTTAATAATTCATTTTAAGCACTAATCTCATGCTAATTGCTATGCTAAATTTTAGATTAGTTATGACAATCTCCAAAAGAAACTCTATAAAAGTGACTGAGCTGAACCTCTTTAATTTCAAAGCCAACATTTTTTAAGTGCTACACTCTGATGAGTTAGAGATTTGGGTGAACCTGAGATAAAATGCAGTCTTTGAATGCTTGCAGGCTGGTAGCTAGATTTGATATATGCTGTTTCCCGTGTTGACTCAGGAATCATGTACATATGTGGTAGAAAGATAGAGTTATTGCAGAAAGCAAGTATTTAATTATTAGAAAACATACACCAGTGAAATAAGCCACTTATGGGATATTTAATACTTTTGCCACTGGAAATATACACGAAGATATACACAGAATCATCTTTTAGGTATGCCAGATAGGGTTTTCTTAATTTGAATGAATAATTAAGTTCTTATAAATTGTGAAATTATTTGATTTTATTGAACAATAAAAATTTCAATGGCACTAACATAATAAAAGTGGAACTTTAATGATGCTAATTCTACTAAATCTCAGAGGAAAATATATTATGAATATGAATGACCATAGTGGTTATAAAAGCATCATAATACCTACACTGCTCTGAAAGCATTTTTAAAGAGGAGAAACACACATCACAAAGAGTTCAGGTGCTACACAGACAGGTTCTCACAAGGTGAGATTGACCAGCTGGGATGTCTTAGTGAATCAACTTCTTCTAATAATAGTTAACGTTTACTGGATATTTGCTGTACGTCAGAATTGTGCTTTCAATCTTCACTATATATCTATTTGGCAGATAGTATTATTTCCCCTATTTGTAGTAGAAAATTTTTAAAAAATTTCATCTCAAAGAGTTTAAGCAACTTCATTGTTGTCATAGAGCTGATTCATAGAAGAGCTGTATTTCCAATACAGCTTTGTAACTGTATATAACTCTGAGTTATAAAGAAAATTAATGTACTAGTCCCGATATTCAAATACACAATCAACCTTTGTCTTAGCCGTGTGGCTTTATTTTTGCTTACACCATTCGTTTTTGTACGATATTTGCTTTCTCCCCTCAGCTATAGACCCAAAACTTCCACCCACCACCACATCATGAACCATCACCATAATCCTTTGTGCTCTTCCACCCTGTTTCCACTCTTCCCCTCTGTCCCCCTCCCCGCTGGATGTCTCAGATTTATTTGCCTGATAGGTTTTTTTTTTCTCTGACCCCTTGTTTCTCTATATTCCTCTTGTAAGTAAAACCATCCAATAGTCTTCTTTTTCCTCCTGACTTATTTCACTGAGGATAATTCCTTCCAGCTCCATCCATATTGCTGCAAATGGCATTAGTTTATATATTTTGATTGCTGGCTAGTATTGCATTGCATGTATATACCACATTTTTTCTTGATCTGGTGTCTGTTTTGGGGCATTTTGGGTGTTTTCACATCTTAGTTATTTAAATAGTGCTGCAATAAACAAAGGAGTGCAGGTTTCCTTTTTAATTTATCAATCATACATTTTTTGAGGAACAGGAAATTCCTGGTGTGTGTATCTGTTAGTGTGTGAAGAACAGAATGAGTTAGAACACTCACACAGTCTACAAGTCACACAGTCCATGGGGTCACACCAAGACCCCACGTCTATTGTTTCCAAGCAGAGCACAGTGTGCTCAGCCACAGGAGCTTCACTTCTCTCATTTATAAGACCTGAGGCTCACGAGGGAGGGTTGTCCAGAGAGACCTGTACACACGCACTCTCCCTGGATCTCTTCCTTAACCCTGTTTTTCAGATCCTCTTAAATTAAGCCCTGTTAGTGGATAGTGGTTGTTTGAATTTTCCATTGCACTTTAATGTTGTGATTAATTTTATCAAGAAGTATCTAAGGTAGCTCTCATTAAGTCCATTTTCTACATAAGGACATTGGAACTCAGAGCAATTGAGACGTCCCTAAAGTTAGACTGGAGAAGAGTCCAGGCATTCCCAAGCTAAGCTCTTTGCACTACATCATCACCGCTTCCCAAAACGACTTCATACAGAAAGCAGCTGTCCCTCTCTGAGAGAACTATTATTAATAGACTCATCTTTGAAGTCTATTTGGAAGAATCTTCTCCATCTCCCTAAAAGCATTACTTTTTGTTTTTTATATAATTTTTAAAAATTTACATATATTTGACATCAATTGTATCCCCATGTATTTCCCCATCACCATAACAGCAGTGCACCATCACCTCAGTCCCCCATGCTCCCGTCTGCCCTCCACCCACCAAGTGTCCCCAGTTTGTTTTCATTTTTGGTTTTTGTTTCTTTCTTGTTATTATGATTATTATTATTGTTCTTATTCCTTTCCTTGATCCTTATTTGGTTCCCTTATATTCCTCCTAGGGGAAAAACCATCTGGTATTTTTCTTTTGCCTTCTGACTTACTTCGCTGAGCATAATCCCTGCCAGTTCCATCCATGTTCAAGCATTACTTTTAATTGTATTCTTTGACATAATTATTACCTTAATTTCAGAAGAGACACCAAAAGCTTATCCATTTCAGAGGGAACAAGTCCCAGAAATTTCAGTAGAGATTTCTGAAGATAGCTGTCTTGCTATTGTGTATATGTGGGGCAATCTTCATCTTTGATTTTAATCAGAGAACACATCTTGCCTGTTTAACTCCTTTTCCTCTACTCTGGAAATTCAAGTATTGGTATATTTTAGCAACCGCTGATTTGTCAACTTATCATTCAGTGAAACTTTACGACTGTAAATTGCAGGTCAGGCTAGGTATTCTTAGTCCAGTGACAGACATCTTATTGTTTGTTGGCAGGGCTAGGGTCTGAGTAGACAAGTGGAAGTTACTTTATCTGTGAAAAACTCAGTGGGGAAGAATTTCACTGTCAGAAGCGGAAGAGGGTCAGATAATGATAACTTACTCAGTGATACATTTCTTAAGATATTTTCTTCCCCTTCCTTTCCTTTTCTTTCATTCTTCCTTCTGCCTTCATTTTTTTTTTTCTGGTGGTTGAAAGTACTCAATTGCCTTAATTGCCTTTCTTAACTTCCTGAGTGTTTAATAGTCTCTGAGGAAGAGGTGTGAGTTGCCTAGTGAGAAGTTAAATAAAGGAACAAGGCTTCTATGTTGTAGAAACTTCATGTTGTAGGGAAAAAAAATCAAGCACCGTCTGTTCTTTCAAAAACTGATCCTGGCAAGGAGCCTAGGAAAAAAGCTGTTGTCATCTTCTGTCAGTCATCTTTACCCTCCAGTTTTCTGGCTGTTGTAGACTTGACCATGAGAAATATGGCAGCTAGCAGTGCTCCACAATTCTCCCGCTCAAACGGAGCTCAGTTTCTTACTGGGAGAGAAAGGAATGGTAGAAATACCAGAAACTCCCTGGAGTCAGTTGGAATCATCACCACTCCTAAGCGATATTTCATGCTTTGTGTGGTCTGCACTCTCACTATCAGCCTATAAGCTAATGGGAGACAGTTCAGGGAAGCATACTAGGCCAGGAACAGCCCCTGGATTAGACGGAGCAGACCATGTACTAGGGGAGCACTCACTAACCTAATAGCATCTGAGATACAGCCCACTTTGTCAAGCAAATGACAGTACCCCATTTTCATTGAACAAACCCAAACCTTAAGTCAGATAAACAAAAAAACTCCACATTAAGGTCTCTTTAACTCAATTCTTATTACCTAATACATTGTAATGGGAAAAAAATATTGGGGTGAGGCTAGAGGTGTGGTGATGAAAAATTCACCAGAGATAGAGTGGCGAACAGAAAAGGCGGATTTATTGAAATACGTTGCTAAGAGAAGCAGTTAGCAAGATGGGAGAACTGCATGCAAAGAAGGATTCGAGGCTTCCTTTTATAACCTGTTTTTGTGGTTTTTCATCACTGGGGAGTCGGTTTGGGTCAGTTCTTTGCTGGGAGGTCTGGTCTTGGGCTCTGACCTTTGACACAGGATGTGTTCTGGTCCTGCTTCTGCATTCAGGGCCAAAGCGATCAGTCTTGTCACCTGGCTCTATAACAACCTTATTCATCCCCTTTCAACCCAATGACTGGGCTGGAAGAGGAACAGCAAATGCTAAAGGTTGGAATCGGGGAACTAGACGATGGGCTGATCAATAGGTTTACACAGAAGAGGATGCTCTGCACCAAAGGCCCTGGGCTCAGTTTGAGAGGGAGAGTCAGTCGTGGCACTCTGCTGTCTGCATCTTTCTCACGGTCAAGTCTATGGAAGCCAGGAAACAACTGGAGGGCGAAGATGACCAACAGGAGATGAGAACAGCTTCTCTCCTGGGCTCCTTGCCTGGATCAGTTCTTGAAAGGACAGATGGTGCTTGATTTGTTCCTACAATCTGAGGCACAGGCTTGACAGGCCATCAACAAACGTGTGAAACATACTTGTTGATTACGAAAACCGACACTTGTTTAGGTTTAAGGAATTTACAGCTTGCACAATATTTTATCAATGAGAACTCAAAAGGAAAAATCTATCAATTGCCTGTTGTTGGTGCTGCACAACTCTGTCTTGGTTTTGCATTTTCAAGGAGACAAAAGACTGTTTCTTGAGTTTTGCTTTAGAAGTCTCCAAGCCTTGGTCTACTGGAAACTGCAGGGTGAGAAAGGATGACGTGAACTATAGATGTGATACTGTGTAAATGTTCTGCATAATTCATGAAAGGGCCTTCTTTTGTGGGCACAATCATGAATCTGGGGAAGCTGTCTCTCTTCATTATACCAGTAGGGCCAGCTAAATGGCAGATTTGGATTATCAATCTATCTCATGAAAAGAATAAACTCTCACACCTCAAACGTCAATGTGTATATGAATTATCTGGAAATTGTTAGAAACCTCAAGCAGTTCTTGCTGGTGCCTAAAATTCTGCATTTCTAACAAGCTTCCGGGTGATGTACACCCCCTACTGCACAGTCACATCCACAAAGTCCCAGGAGACATCTTATTACATAAGCCAGTTAATCACCAAATGCCAGTTCACACACCACTTAATGGAACTCAGGTGGAGGTGATTCTGAGTGAGATGACATCGAGGGCCTGCTCAGAATTCTTGAGTAGCCTAGTTGAAAGTGATAACTGAGTTCAAGTTTAATGACTTAGTTTTACAAGTGGGCATACTAAAAACTCCTAAGAGGTTAAGTCATTTGTCCATCATCAAGTAACTATTACAGTGTGTGGTCAGGGTTCTAAGAGTAGTTTTCTGACCAGTGTTCTTTATTTGCTTCATATAATATAGGACATTAGCCTATAGCAGAAGATGTGGGTAGGGATGTGTATGTGAACAGTGGATGCATCAGAAAAGTTGGACTGAAAACACAAGGGATAATAAAGGTTTGGTATGAATCCATAAAAGACCAGATATTACTATGTGCAGTGTACAGAGAGTTCTTTTAATACTGATAGAATAATAACATGTTTAAAGCAGGATCATTTCCACTAGAATAGGATTTTGGGACAAAACTATGAGACCCAACCAAGGGAAGCATCATTCTTCCTTATGAGGTGAGTGATCCAGGTTCAAGTCTCAGACGATGCTGCCTTTCAACATGACCTTCCTTTTACAACAGATCAGACTTAGAGACCTCACAGATTCAGGTTAAGACTAAAGATTCCAGTGTGTCCTATAAGGATGCTGAGTGATAGACAGCTGTCTCCGACAATGATCACTCAACCCAAGTCCTCCAAGCAGAGAATACAGGTCAGCAAAGTCCAAGCATGACTCATCACCATGGCCCCCAACAGTGCCAACTCTCACAGTGGACACCTTGAATCTCCCTCTGGTATGTTACGATTATATTGATGCCTAGTATTGGTTTTCAACCTCTTCTCCAGCTCTTGCTCTGATGTAAGGATGGAAAACTGCTCAGCTCACCAGTCTGGGGTCCAGATAAGTACATAAAATCAACAGTGTACAAATGTAATGCAGAGAATTTTCTAATTCAAGCATCCCAAACATCAAAGTTGCCATCTGTAGTCCATATTACCTATTTTCTCATGTGACCCTTAAGGGAATAGGTTTGGGGCCACTGACACTAGGCTGAAAGTGTGAGAATAGAGTAAGGTAAGGCAGTCATCATTTATTTTTGTATCAGCAAACTGATAGGCTAGGTGTCAAATACAAAAACACAGTGCAGCATAGGAGAGGCACCTGGCTTTCTTCCATGGCGCCCTTAGAGGACAAAGATGGCAGGATCCACAGGTGACTTTAGGAAAGCAATCGCAGCTTTCACAAGTTTGTCCATGATGGAGCCTGTAATAAGGAAAGAAAATTTAGGGCTTTGGGACAGTGATGAGAGTAAATGCTCTCCTCTCAGGATCCCCATAACTTCCCTGTTCATCTCTTTCAGGAATCCTGCTTTTAGCTTTCCTCAATATTCCGATTGCCCTGATTTCCTTAAATCTTCCCTGGCTCCACAAACACTCAGCAGTAGTATGGCTATTAATACCCAAGGATTAAACACTCCCATCCCCTCTGTATTTACTTCTTCCCCACCCCTAGCCTGTCAAGGAACAAAGGAATTGGAAGAAAAGATCTGAACCAGGAAGGCATAAAGAGAGGATCCTAGAGATTCTCTTGACTACCCTCTACCAGGCTTGGAGGCGCAGCATCTGGCAAGATGACTAGCTTCCTAAGGAGGAAAGGAATGGGGATTATAGGATTGTGCTCCTACCTGCGTGTTGGTGAACCCAAGCCACAGCCTTTCGTTCCAGAAGCTCCCACTCACACTTCAAGTCCTGCCCATTAGCATGCAGCCAGAGCACTGCCAAGACTGTGGCCCAGCTTTGAGCATCTGCATTCTGTGCAAAACAGAGTTCCCAGAAGCCCTCAGGAGGATGCAAAGAGCTCATCTCCTCCTCACTTGCCAATCTAGTACTAGTGGGTACTACAGTGGATGTGTGCAGTTACAGGCACACTGCTATCTGCAGTATTATTTATCACCTATCATCACATTTTGAATATTCAGAATAGTAATCATTTTATATAGGCTTTTGGCATTTGTCTCACACTGAACAGTTTCTCAATTAAAAGGTTTAGTAGGGTACCTTGAAATCCTGGAATATAATTTGTCTTTGCCAGCACAGTGAAAAACATTTGCAATAACTAGGTCATCTCTATTACTAATTTACATACTCAGTGCAATTTTGTTAATTTCTGGATCACTTCCTTTAATGTGAAGAGGAACAATAACGTGGGTTCTGAGGGAAAGTCCTAGGATTGAATCCAGCTCTGCTGCTGATTGGCTGGGTAAACTCAGACATATTACTGTACCTATCTGACTTTCAGTTTCTTCATCTAGAAGCAGCAACATGAATAGAATTTACCTAATACAGTTATTGTGATGAATAAATAAGGTCATGAATGTTAAGTGCTTAGCTCCGTGGCTTAGTTAATGTTTACTGAGCAATTTCTCTATTATAACTAAAGTCATTGGCTAGGAATATAGTTAATAATGGAAGAGGATTTTTTATTTCCCTTTGCTATCCATCAACTCTAAACCATCAGTGTGTCCTAGCAAGAACACTAGGTCATTGTCCTTTCTGTTCTAACATTCCCACAAAACCTTTCAACCTTTACTAGAAATTGAGTCTGTGGCCTATATTCTGCTTCCTCAGTTCACCGCATTTCTCAATATTGACCCTACCCCTTCAACTCTAAATATTCCTTTTTCTTCTCTTAAACTCACCTTCATAGGGACAGCAGCCTGTATGTCTGACAAATTCATACCTAGGACAATGGCCAAACCTTCATCCAGATCCCAGGAGCCATTTGCCTTTTGGAGAGAAATCAACTGCACGAGGTAATTATCTCCAAAGACTGGGAGAGGAAAAAGGGGATGAGAAGTAAAGGCATTACTGGTCTCTGGCATATCTAAGAGACAGATCTGAATTCAGAAACAGGTTATAGCGAAGAGTGCAGAGCTAAGCAGACCCCCATGTCAGCGCTTCTCCTAGGAGTCACACATAGTCTCTGTGATGATGAAGGTCAGCCCGGTGACGTACTGGCTCTAAGAGAGATAGGTTTACAAATTCAGCAAAAAAGGACAGGAGCACTAAAAAACTCACAGAACAGTGCTATTCAAACTCTTACCTAGTGCTGTTAGGCATTTAAGTTTTAGGTGCATTAAAAATTCTAGACAAATAGAGCTTGAATTTAAATTATCAAAAATTTCAAACAAAAGTAGATATAAAGGAAGCAGTTTGTCTCAAAGAGCAGTCTGGTATTAAATCCTGGTGTTATGAGAACTTCTTAAAGACCACATGATAGTCATAGAAACCATCTCACATCTGGCTATCACATGGGGTGATGGTACTTAGAATAACTTAGAAATTAGCAGGCAAAAAAATAACTAGAAAAACAGTTCTCTAATGGGGAAAGAAATCAATACCTTAATTTGAATCTCCACTAACACTCACAGTGTAATACTTAATCAATGGGAATCTTTGTAAATTGAAGGTAATAGTGCCTAGTGCATGGAGAAGTAAAATACTTGGAAGGCCCCTAATTGGCTTCCTAGAAATAGTAGTGTTAATTAACTCACAAAAACTAGCATTATCACATTGCTGGGTAATTTTTTCTCTTTTATGCTAGTAAAAGAATTCATAAGGGAAAACTGCTTAAAGCAGAGAAGCCCTACAATATTGGGCATCGGATGCCATGGAAAACCAGGAGAAAATCTGTAATCTGTGGACAACACTAGAAGCATGACAACCCTGTGGGGTGAGTAGCCAAGCAGTTGAGGTAACTAACGCTCTAAGAATTCTTTTGCCCACCAATTCACGGTAATTGGGAGTACAGAATCCACCTTATACCTCATTTTTTTCTTTAAGTAGAAGCCTAAGGAGAATGGACAAGTAGAGAAAGTGAGGCAAAGCAGTGTAAGCAAACAATTGCATGCTACAACTCTTGCTCTAGAAATTGTAAAGACCAGAAAGAAGTTGTCTTTCAGCCTATTTAGTAGAAAATGCATTCCTTCTTCAGTAGTAAAATGTCCCTTAACTCATTTTGTACATGAGAAGCCCAGCTGCTCGGAACACAATACCCAAGGAACACTCTGATGACAGTCATCAGAGGTATCAGGAAGGCAATTTTCAAATCCAACTTGGGAAATGGCAGCCATGGCAATGGGGGCGCAAGCATGGTGGCAGCTGAGTTCTGCAGCCTGTAGGCAAGGCTGAGATAGCAAAGGGGAGTGCCTAACTAGCACTCGACCTACATGCCACTGGAGTAAGTTTTAGGGTACTGGAGATTAATGAAGCTGGGCTGACCCTACAAATACAGGGACTAGATAAATCTCACCCTCTGCTGCTTACAGACAGATTCCCTCCTTGGTAGCAAAGCCCCCAAGATAGCAGAAAATTAAAGATTAGTTCTCCACTCCCCATAAATCAAAAAGAACTGATGCCCACCTCACCTTTTTGGTGAGATTCCAAATTGGTGCTGTTGGTGGAAGAACAAGCACTTGAACTGCCAGGAATGCTGCATGAAAAATACTCATCTACATCCTCATAATCGACGTCATCTAGTTCCTGAAATGTGTCAGTACTACATTGGGGTAGGAATACTTCTCTAGAAAGAGGCTCACTTAGGTGGTATGGGAGCTTGTCCTTCTTGGCCGCACAAGTACGACGACCTAGCCAGCTTGAGCCACGGTAGGTTGGCACTGGAGGTGGATGTGCAGCAATATGTAAGGAGGGTAAGCGCCTTTGAGGAGCTGAAAAAAAGACCAGTACAGACAGTGTGACTGAGATACCCTCTGAACTCTGCTGTAGGCAAAAGGCCCTGGTAATCTGACACACATACCCTGATATCCATATCAGCCTGTCACCATCTTTATTGTGCATTTCTTCTCCCAGGAGTCCACATTCCACGCATGTTCTCACCCTCTGAGTTCTTTCTAGAGTGTGCTCTGGAATCCTTGATACATGACAGTGACCTTCCTTGTATCTTTAGTTTCATTACAAGAGGCCTCTTCTATTTATCTTCACTTAAAACTATGTTCTTTCCCAAAAACTATTCTGCCTCTATTCTTATCAAATGGTGGTTGCTGGAAATACCATACCTCAAGCACCAGGGTTGGCAAATTCTTCAGGTCTAACTGTCACAATCAGCTCTCTACACATCCTCACTTACCTGGATAACTTTTCTCATATTCTCATTGCTGTCGGACTCCAACCTCTTCATCACTTCCCATCATTCACTAAAGTATCTGGGAGCTATAGCACAGATTTCTACTTCCTTGCAAAGTCAGCCATCATCTTAAGATAATTCAGTACCCATGTAAATAACCCTAATTCAAAATGTCTTAAATCCTTATTTAACTTCCTTAAATCAAAGGGCTTCTACCATAGTCACTCCCTTTCCAAGCCTGACCTTGTTACCAAGTAGAATTATTCCACCTGTAAAAAAATTACGAAACAAAATCCTACTCTTTAAGCACAATATCCAACTTTTCAAGCATCCAAACTCACTTACTTTCCATTTTACCTGGTCTTTGACCTCATCTGGATCTCTAAATCCTTAACTTTTCTGCCTTTTCTCTATATATCAACTTCCTTCTGTCTTTTCTCTTTTCTTCATTTTACCTATATCCCAAGTCTAAAATTTTACCACTCATATCTTCAACTCCACATCCTCTAACTTCCTCTTTATCACACCCAACAGGCAAAAGCTCCATCCTTGCAATGAAGCCAACATGCTATCTACTTTCTTAGACCAAAACGCTGAGTATGGCTGAAATGAATCCCATAAACGATGATCCCCTTTAAGAGTTTGGTGCCACTAAATAAAAGCCAAGGCAACAAAGTTGAGAAGGACACTTAACACTCCTTGAAAAATACTCATTTTTCTCCCGAGGCGTTTTGCTCTCCAATAGCCCACGGTGCTTATTTCAAATACTCTCATCAAATTCTCTATGCTAACACTTCCAGGTCATACTCTTTCTCTAAAACTGTACAAAGTCTAGCAGAGAGAAACTCCAAAAACTTGCCTCAGCCTGAAATAACTGACCACTCTCCAACTTCCTGGCACTGTGTCTCTTGCTCTCATCCTCTCATTTCCTCAAACACACTTGTCAATCGGTTACTCCATTCTCAGCAATATTTTAAACCCTCTCTACTGGCACTTTTCTATATTTTTAAAATATTTCTTTATGCATACAAGAGCTGGGGCACAGGCCAGAGTTGCGGGAGGTGAGAGGATTCACCAGACAGAGTGGGAAGCAGAACAGACAGACTGAAACACACTGCCAAGGGCAGCAGTAGGAGAGGTCTGCTGCGCCATGTGGGACCCCTCCCTGGCCGGCAGCAGGGATTGAAGTTGTGCTGCTGTGACTGCACATTGCTTCATAGTGTGTTGCTTAACCTGCTGCACCACCAGGGAGGCCACACTTTTCTATTTGTATTACATAGAACATCCTCAAATCTTAAAGAGAGAAAACACACACAAAACCCAACGCCAACCTCTTCTGGATGCCACCCTGCCCGCCTTCCTCTTTTCAAAGTAACATGTATAGTGTCTGTGTAGACCCTCATTTAGTCAACATTCTATGATATGGATTCTTTTCTGATCAAATCCAGGGAAATTGTTTTCTATTAGAGTAGCAAGGACTGCTTGAAAATTAACCTGTTATTCTCTTTTCTGTTTTTACTTTGACTCCCCTGTAGTATCTGATACTTTCATAATACCCACTGCTATATTAATATTACCTAAGTGCTAAATGTTGCCAAGTGTGTATCTTCATCTCTGCCCTTCCTTCTGAACACCAAAGCCTTCCTTTCTACTAGACATCTTCATATGCATATTCTATAGGCATCTCAAGTTTTAACCCCTAAACTTGCTCTTGTTAGTTACTATCTATTTAATAAATGATATTGTCATCCACTCCATTGCTCAATCAGAAATCTGGTCTCACATTATTAGAACTAACATAAAATATTACCACCCAGTCACAGAATCTTGCTCAGGTAATTCTTCTACCTGATCCTAATCCTTGGGACCCCCATATCTCTCATCAAGCCTGCTTGGCTTATCACAATCAGAACCCATTCTCTAACACTCCCAGATTGTCCATCAGTCACCTGTGCCATCGCTAGACAGAAAAGCTTAACACCAGCCAGAAATGCCAGATGTGGGAAGACAGGGAAAAAAATGCATCTTAAGGCCCTGTCATAAATATTTCCTTAAAATTATGTGTCTAGATATGCAGGAATTTTATGAATTAGAATGGGATGAAACTCACCGACTCCGCGAGACTTTGGTTTTGCAAAAGTAGCTCCCAATAGCATTGGCCTTGGAACATCCCTACGAGTCAGGGGCCCCTGGATTGGCTTATTGGCCTCCTTGTTGACGACAATGAAAGATGTGTGGGAGCTGATGACACCACACTCCATGCTCACTTTCAGTATGTCTTTCTTATCTTTGGCTGGAGTGTCCCTGTAGCCCAGATCCTTGGACTGGAGAAAGGACTTGGCAGCAAGGCGGTGAACTGTGAGGCTAAAAGAAACACATTCCTGTGACTCAAGGAAAGCATACCTATGCCAGTTATTCAGGGCAAACCAAAGTTAAAGATGGTAGAGGGAAAAGGAGAACAGAGAAGGGGAGAGATCATATTTGCGTGACTAATAAGGAGAAATGATTGCAGGGAAACAAGTGAGCCCAGAATTAAGAGAAGGAAAACATCTGGAGGATGACAAAATAGAGAGGAGAGGGAGGGAAGGAAAGAAAATGGAAAGTTGATAGCAAAGGATAAATGAATTCTTACTTGGCATCAAACTTGGGCTCTAGAGAAAATGTCACTTTACTGCTCAAGCTCTTGCCCTGGAATGTGTACCTGAAGCACACTTCTCCTGTTGCTGCTGCAGGCTATAAATTAGAGAAGATGGAAGGGCATGCTCACCAAGAGCAAGGTCAGAATTGGGGCAGATTCCCAAACCACATTAAAATTTCTGACTAGGGGTTCTCTCTGGTGGTGCAGGGGTTAAAGACACAGCACTATCGAGCTATGTCCAGGCACTGTATCAAGAGCTCCATCCCCAGCTAGGGAGCTGACCCACATGGCGCAGCAGACCTCTCCTGCCTCGCCCGCTGCTCCCCTCAGCAGTGTACTTCAGTACATTCGCCTGTTCTGCTCCCCACTGTCTCTGGTGAGTCCTCTGACCCACCACACCTTTGGCCTAGACCCCAGTGGCTGCATGCATATATATAAAGCTTTTAAAAAAAAATTCTGACTAGGAACAGGTAATTTAGGAAATCAGAGACCAGAAATGATGGAGAAAGGGGTAGGCAAGCTGACTCCATCTGGCAGGCACTATCTTTCGATGAGATCTACCATTTTTAATGAAACATCCAGTGCAAGGTTTAGGTCAGCTGCTACTCTAAGCACAAAAAGGAACAGGAACTCACCTGCATCACCCCATTCAACTGGGCATACATAATTAACCTCTGACCCCTAAAGATGACAGTCTGTTCTGGGGAAAGCATTTTAGCAGATAGACCAGAAGGCAAAGCCCAGCTCAGTGCAACATCCTCCACCACAGGCTGCAAAGCACGTTTCAGGGCCCTAAGAGCCTGGGGGAGGAAAGAGAACAGAACATGGATAAAAAATATCAACAGCAACAACTATTATTAATTATTTATTATGCATTTCACGCCTAATCTTTAATACTGTTCTAGGAGATGGGCATTATTACTTTTAATTTACAGTTAAAGCTGACAGATTTGATACCATAAAAAAGAATGAAAGAAACATCTGAGAAAGGAAACCAAAGGAGAAGTAGGGGCTAAATAAGAGATAGCAGCAACTGAGGAAAGGGAACTTAGAAATGTAGTCCGAGGGGGTAAACGCCTTTCTTTGAGCATACTCATCAACTGGTACATCAATGTACCACTTTCTCCAATCTACCAGACATGCTATGATTATTCCTTCTCGTTCCCTGTATTCTTCGCATGGAGGGTAAGATTTAACACCAAAGAGGCTAGAGCATATACCTAGAATCTCAATCATGACAATCAAACTCAGTTTCTGTTCTTAAACACAATCCCTAACCTCCTCTAGAATTTCAGCTCTGGGTTTCCAACAAGTAGGCTGAATGTCATAATTATGAGGAGGCCCCTCTTACATTGGCCAAAAGTATGTAGTACATGTGTTTGGGATAAAGAGAAATGAATTCTGGAGGCAAGGGTTGCTTCTGCCCCGAGAGCAATGTCTTCCCCACATCACACTCGCTGTGACTCACGGCCTGTGGACACCTGGTCTGTCCCTTACCTTAGACTGCACTCTGTCCTTGCCTGTAATAAATTCTGAAGTGCCCCCTGATGCCCGGGCAATGCCTTTTATTAGGCTGGTGGAGGCTCCTTCTCCAATACCAAATGAAAAACATCTGCAATTGTAAAAGGATAGAAGTTAGAGATAGGAAATAAAGAGTAAATCTATACAATAAATAGGTAAGGATTCTACTTCCTTAACCAGAAGTCTAATAACAGCCATGTATTGAGTATGTTCTATATTTCAGGAGGGCAAATGCCGTAAAAGTTAATAATGCAATTTAATCATCACAATTCTCTTTAGAGGCAGGTTTATGTTTCAGATAAGGAACTGGGCCTGAGCATTTTTTAAAACTGCCCAAGTTCACACACCTATCTAAATGGAACAGATGGCATTCGAGCACTGATACGTTTGAAATGAACAAAAACCACACGAAGACCTCTGCACAGAGAATTATATAGTTACACAGAGATCCTGTGTTTTCTGTTAGGTTAAAAAAAAAAAAACAAGAAAATTTACTGATTTTATGGGCTACTAGGTTTCTTACCATGGAAGAAAGACGACAGATATGAAACAGGAGAAAAAGAGAACAAATGTTAAGTTACTCCTTGGGAAGATGGGTATCAATAAAATACTCTTTTTAAAAACATTTGCTAGTTCTGTCTGATGAAAATGCTTAGAAATTATCCCAGTAGCAGCAAAGAGTTACAACAAACATTAAAATAAAATACTGACTTCTATTCACTTACAGGAACAAGGCTTCTTATAAAAATGGAAGACTACAGGACTGGTAAAGTATAGGTGAATGTGAAATATTCATAATCCAAAAATACATGTGAAAAAGACAGGAGCAAGTTAAAAAAAGGTGCTCCCATTGGCCTAATGACCTTCTGAGGTGAACAACAGTAAAATGTATTTTAAGAAATTAGAAAAATGATGACAAAAGCAAGCAAAGGTGGGTTAAAAGGAGGGAGGGAAAGCTCTTTTACAGTATAGGGTGCCAACTCATAAACATGGCTAGCGATCTACTTATCCAGGCATGGTCTACTTAATTACATTTTGGTCGAGGTTAGTCAGTGGTGATCCCAATAGGCTACACCATACAGCCTAGGTGTGTACTTTTACCAAGTAGGTTGCTGTTCACACAACAAGGCAATTACCTAACAATGTAGTTTTCATTTTTTTCCCCTTCTTTATTTCTATATATTTGACATCAGTTGTGGTCCCCATGGATTTCCCACCACCATTTCATCAGTGCACCATCACCTCAGACCCTTGTGCTTTCTGCCCTCTCCCTTCCCTCTCCCCACCAAGTGTCCCCAATTTGTTCTTTTGTTTCTGTTGTGTTATTATTCTTTTCCTTGACTGCTTATTTGGTTCCCTTATATTCCTCCTAGAGGGGAGACATCTGGTATTTTTCTTTTGCCTTCTGACTTATTTCATTTTTCAGAATATACTTCTGTTGCTAAGTGAGGCATAACTATACATATAAATGTGCATACATGCAGTTATATGTACATACAAGTGTGTGCAAAAAATACACATGCAACAATATACTAATGTGCACTATTTTTAACTGCTGAACCAAACCAAAATCAGCAGTAGAATCAATAAAGTATGGCATAACAGTTTTATGGGATAGTTTACACTTATGAAAATTTACTGTTTCCATGGAAAGTAGGTATCTCATATTACTGGAGGAAAGAACCAAGATACACCAAAACAATGACTCAATTACTTTCATTCAAAACAGGAACACCCATGGTGTTGTAAGTCACGCAAACTATTTCCTTTGGAGAGGAAAAAGCAGGTAAAGATTGAAATAGGATGTCATAAAAAACAGTTGAGCTGGAGAGGAACAGATAGCAATCACGTGGTAACGTGTGATGATTACTTGCATGTGTGTTCATTCTGATAACTCACCCAGCTATAGTCATATAATTTGTCTGTTTTACTTTTTGATCAAGATGTTTATGGTAAACATGAGTGTTTTACTATTCAATTTTTATTTCTATTGTGGCTTAAAGAGAATAAAGGAATGATTTTGTGTAGCTGATGATAGTTATGAGTACTTACACCTTTTCGTAGAGAAGGGAAAGTTGTGTACAACTAAGGTCCTCGAGTCACTGTGTCATCTGAAAAGACTGTCAATGGGTATGACATGGCAGTGATCACCCAAGACTACCTTTTCCATACCTGTGCTTCAGACGGCTGCTCCTGACCTCGCTAATGACACTGAATGTGTCAACGACTTCTCCATCTGTGAACACAAAAAGCTGCAGAAAGACAATCAGCAAATCTGTGGGAATTTTGCTTTGGATCCTTCCTCTCTCCCTCCCTTCTCTTCCGACTTTTCCTTCCCTCCCATGTTATTTCTGTATTTTACCTGTAGAGGGTGGTCTGGAATGGAAGGCCTACTGTAAATGGCCTGCAGTGGCTGCAAGATTTCTGTACCTCCCAGGTCAGCTTGCATAAGCTTTACTTTATTCACTGCCTCTTCCATGGTTTCTTGAGTGTACTCCACACTCTCCCTGAGGAAAAAAGAATACTCACATGCAGCTACCATCCAGATCGAGCTCCTAAGTTGAAATATCCCCACTAGAAACAACCTCACCTGAAATCCCCAAAGCCAAAGTCAATTTTGCAGTAACCCTTTTAACAATTGAATGTTTTTATTCCAATCTCTTTGTGGACTCTCTCACTTTTTAAGAAACTTACTTAAAGAATGACTGAAAGGAAGATCCAAATCCATAGACATTGAAATAACATCCTATGGGCAAACTCTTCAGCAGCAAAATCAGTGTTTCCTGAAGGAAGAGTGTATGAAGGAATAGTGAGAGTGGGTTCTCACATTCACACAGACCTTGACTGGCACGGGCCATGCTAACTCATGCTGTCGATGGTCCGGGTATGAGGGGCATTGCTGAGATGTCGGGAAGCTCCCAAAGCTGGCCCCTGCTGGATTCCTTTGTTTTGGCTATTCTTATAATTGCAATTCTGAGAGTCTCATGATATGTGTTTACTGAAAGTTAATTCACAGGGGTGGTTGTAAAATGGGATAGTTTGCTGAACAAAAAAAAAAACTGGTTGCTATGCATTTTGATGACGAATTACTGATTGGCAAATACTGTACCACAAATTCAAGAAAGCCGATACCGTAAAACCAGGTAGTATAAAACTTAACTGGAATATGGTTGTTTTACAAACTCAAAAGTTAGTTATTAGATAATTTCCCAGACCTAAACATTTACTATGGGAAACTGGCCTTGGGAACGGAAGAAAGACCTCTGTAACTTGGCCCGTTGTGCCCTTAAGGCTCTGTATCTCCCAGGTGATAAATGAGTCACATGAACCCTTCCTACCCTCCTCCCCTCTTTTCTGCCTCTGTTCTACTTAAATCATAACCACATATATAGAAAGACTCCCTAATAACAAAAAATATTGGCACTGTTTAACCTTGTGACTAGTAATCTTATACTCGGAGTAAAAACAAAATTATTAGTTGTGACTGTGCAAAGCTGCTCTGCCTGCCTTAACATTGAGAAACTAGTATGCTGATAGAAATATGTTGTCTCCACGCAGGTAGGCTTTACCTTGAAACAATGTATGTTATAAAGACCCCAAGATGTTTTTAAGAAAATTGTAATAATGATTGTTATCTCTCTGCTATATGTACATGCTGATGTAATCCCACCGCTTGCTTGTACTGTATAAATAAAGACCAGCTGAAACTGTCGGCAGATGATGCTTGCACCCTAAAATGAGCGACTGTGTCTCCTCACTCCCCTCCACCTTCTCCTCCTGTGGGGACCCTGGCCATGGCTGGAGCTGGACTTCGGCACCTGACAATCTAACTCTTGAGGGTAGGAATTTTTACTTCCTTCATGCTTCCATGCCCTTATATTCTAAGGTTAGCCTCACTCAATATGTTAGCTGTAGCTCAGATGGGGAACTGACCCACACAGCTCCTTATGGAATCCAATTTAACCCCTGCAATTCATCCTCATTTGAGCATTCGATCAGAGTAAGAAAGAAACTAATTTTACCTTGGCTGCCTCAATGCGCAGTTGAGATTTATCCTGCTTACTCATGGGGCACTGCATACTTCCTGAGCGGTCCATGAGGAAAACGAATTCTCCACATGAAATTGGTGGTTGAGCTTCTGGGATATTTGGGTAGAAACTCACCATTGCAGATGGAGCCCCCATCAAAGAATCTAACCAGAAAGAATAAGGATACTGTGAGGCAAAGTCATGCTTCATGGTCCAGAAAGTTCCTAAAAGTGACATGGATACCAGGTATCCTCACAAGAAAAAGTGTATGTACACATGTTAAGGAAAATTTAGAAAGTAAAGTAACACAAATACACAGAATAAGAAACTAAAGTTAGTCTTAGAATTTAAGAAATTAAGACTAGATGAAAAAGTTCTGGAATGGATGTTAGTGATGGTTGTCCAACAAGGTGAGTGTACTCAAGGCAACAGAACCAAATACTTTTTTAAAAATCAGAGTAAAATCTACATAACAAGTACTGCAAGTAAAATCACATGTAGATGTAGTGGATCAATCAATAGAAGATATTAGACAAAAAAATTAAATAATCTTAACCAAATAACAATTACTACTTATATACCTCCTGTTTTAAAATAATTTTTTCTCAATGTAGAAGGGGTTTTCCTGTACAAAAATCTGTATAAATTACTTTCTCTTGCCTTAACATTCTTTGGAAGTGTTTTTTTTTTCCATATTATTTCAATCTGTCAACATATGTTGACTTAATAGTTGCATAATAACTAATCAAATAAACCAGCATAGTGAATTTAGCCACTGTAGACATTTTGTTTGCTAGTCTTGGTATTATTAAAATGATAAAGGACATTTTAGTGGATATGTTAACTTATATCTAGATTCCTTTCCTTAGGGGACATCCCCAAAATTGGAATTACCAAAATCAACATTTATTTAGACACTTAAGACCAAATTCTTCTCAAAAGTATGGAACCAAATTATTTTCTTCATGCTACCTATGAATGTCAAATTCACCATTCCTTTCAAAGCATGTAGTATTGCCAGATCTGGAACTCTCTGATAATTTGAAAGGTGAACAAGTCACATCGTCACGTATTCGTAGGTAGCTGTGTCTCATGAATTGTTTAGTCCATAGTCTGATTATTTACTGATGCTCTTAAAAATGCCTATAAGACAAAACTGTCTAAGTCATTAAAAGGAAGCATTTATGCCTGCCACAGAGTAAGATGCTGTACATTCATCATTTTTACCCACTACTGGAGACAGGGAAAGAGAAGTGAGGCTGATTACAAGTTGAGGAGTTACCCCTACCTGGCTTTGAGCTAGGTTTCCCCATCTCCACAGCTACACTGGGGGTATGCACCTCCCTGTAGTAAATCAGGAATTCCACATCGCGATCAAACTTGTGTCCATCGGCGAGAGAAACCTGAGTGTGAACAGGCAAAGACCCACACTGGGACTTTCATGGCTTGCTGCCTGGGACTATGGTCAGAGCTGAGAGTTATAGGACTTTTCCACAAATAAGCATGCCTAGGAGCAGGGCCAAAAATGGAGAGAAAGCTCTGGACAAGGGGACAAGAGAAGAACACCGTTTGATCTCCTCCTCCAAGTCAACAGGGGAAAGTAAGGAATCTTAAGGGAAGATTGAGGTCAGAACCCAAAGAACAGGAGTGTGGGTAATCATAGTGCTTGCCCATTAATTACCTGAGCAGAAGTCTTATCAGCTTCAGGGTATTCAATGGCACTCAAGGGGCAGTTGCACTGGATCCTCTCGATGCCATGCTGGGAATGGATGGACGCAGCCATGCTGAGGGTATAGGGCAGGTCGTCCAAAGGAACTACGGGAGTCTTCATGTTAAGGCAACTGTCCTGAGACGATCCTAAAAAAAATTACCTGAGTTCTCTTTATCTTTCTCATGCTTTCCTGCAGCCCTCCAACCTCCAGGGGATTTCGCCACTCATTTTCCACAGGAGAGAATACTCACTAGAGTTCTGGTATCGAGGATTCAGGATAGCTGGGAGCACGCAGCGCAGGGCCCCATCTGCTTCCAGGGGCAGCTCCTGCACGTACCTCAGCGTGAGTGAAACCTTTGATCCAGGCTGGAGGTTCCCGACATTGCAACAGAAGACATCCCTGGAGAACATGTCCTCTTCCAAGAGGAAGGCTTGGTAGCCATGGCTGATGGCAGTGTCATACTTGGCACTGGCCTAAGGAGAACAGGGAAAGAAAAGGGGCATCAGAAGTGATACAGTTGATGATGAAGAGACAAGTGATAAAGAAAACAAGGACTGATGAAGAGGAGCTGTGGCTGATCTTGTCATGTTCATCATCATACTTTTGAGCGGCTCTGACTGCATTTTCTCTCTAAAATGATTTTAAGAAAATAGCACGTAAGAGGGGAGTGGAGGAAAGAGTACTCGACATCAGCATTTTTAAAATTGCATTTGTTAAAGAATATTCATTCACTAAGGAAATAAGAAGGGAGGGGATGATGTATTCATCTCTAGTACCGTCATCCTCTCCTGCAATTCTGCCATAATTTTCTTCCCATCCACCATGGCCTCAAAGGTGTAGACAGCAGAGTCTTCATCCATGGGAAACACAAAGAAGGCCTCCACAGGAACTTTCTCCTCATTTTCATAGTTTAAGGTTGCAGACACACCAGCCACAAACTCACGAATGGACAAGGTCACAGAGATGCTCTTTAGGGGCACTAGGGAAAGAGCCCAAAAGTTAAAGAAAAACGTGACTAGATTGCATCCTGCAAGCCAGCCCTTGTGTGAGGCACCACAGGTAGAGTGGCGAGTAAGAGGCAGGGAACAGGCTTACCTGGCTCCTCCTGACGGGTGAGTAGGCCACAGGACCCCACCATGGTGACACAGGATTACTATGGGAAAGACACAGTGTGAATAGTGACAAGTTGGGGGTTACCCATTCAAGTACCAGTACCACAGGGGCTTCTCTCTAGCATAATAGTGACTCAGTGTTAATGACAGAGCTAAAAGAGGAGAAAGAAGCCAGAAAGGAGATAAAGATGACAACAGTAAGGCTATAAGATTCACTGACTACCCATTAAACAGAAAATCTCTGACATGCCCCAAAGATGGTTCAGACATCACCTCCACTTTTTCCAAAGTGTATGTTAACATATCCCTGCTTAAGTATTTACACAGGTGAAATTAACGTAACTCCCCAGAACCTCAGTATTCTCTAAGATGACCAGAATGCCTGTAAGTCATGTATGTACATATGAGTTAATGTATGTGAAGTCCCAGGATGTATCTGGCCTATGGGAAGGATTTAATCAACTATGATAGACCTTAGTATTATTCTATGACAGTCATTACGGTTGTTACATAGATCTCTGCTGTCACTTTGTATCATGCTATCCTGTGACCTTCATGTTGATAGAGAAGTCTAGAAAAATTCAGTATAATTATGCCCCCCCCCGAAGGAACTTTCCTGTGAGAACCCCAAAACATCCTGCTTAAGCAAACTTTTCTGACTCCCTCACTCCCTGCTCCCTAGGCCCACCATGAACTCTGCTTTGACTGTCACATACGAGGAACTGTAAGAAGGTATAAAAGCTTGTTTCCCTACACTCAAGGTCCAGTCAGAGACTTGGAGATTACTCCCCTGGGCCCACTGGTGTTAGTAAAATCTCCTGATCTCAGTTTTCTGAGTGTTGCTTGGTTCTTCCTCGGGTAAGGGCCTTGTGCTATAACAATGTCACCCTCCATATGGGCTTCATGCCTGGATGGACCAGCTGCCCAACCCAGAATGGGTCCCTGCACCTTCACTTTCTTGTGGGACTCCTATTGAAATTACTCCTATTTCCTCCAGACAAAGCTGTTTTAATATCTAACATATGTGTTGTAGTCTTTCTATCAAGCCATATATATATAGCTTACATGTTATATTATAATATTAGACAACAATTTCATGTGATATGATAACCAAGATACATTTATGTATCTGCAGTATAACTACTGACATTATGGTTCTTTCTTCCACACAGTGAGCAGTGGATTTAGTCACCATCTTTGGCCCTAATACCACTTGAAGTTGCCCTCCGACCATTCTGAACCAAACCATTTATAAATGTCTTCCTCCCTCTTCTGTCAAACGGTGACCTAAGCTGCAATCTCCAGCAGCAATGTCGCTGAAAACAGGCATTAAGGAGTTGAGTTGGAATTGCCTGATACACAGAGAAAGCTGAAGGGAAGTGAAGCTAATATGCTTATCCTGAGTCACAGGACAGAAGCTGTCTAGGATCATTTTTAGGGTCTCAATGCTCATCCCAGTTACCATTTAAAACATCACACTCTACCTTTGAGGGGCTAGCCCTTGACAAAAAGTTAGGGACCCTGGGAGACATAACAGGAAGGATAAGGACTGGGACCCCAGGAGACATGGGATCCCCAGGAGACATAACGAGAGAAAAGTCAGTAACAGGGGAAAAGCCCGTGACTATCACTGGTTAATCTATGTTAGGACATTCGCCAAGGCTGACCAATCGAAAAACTGCATGATCACCACAGTTCATCCCCCGGACTCTAAACATGAGCACAACTATTAAAAAACCTGGAAGTTGTTTTCACCAGCAGCTAGGTGGAAGCTGCACTATTATCTGTCTTTGCATAAACCTCAGGCTTGCATGCTGCTGGCAGGAGTTAGCCTGCTTCTTTAACCCTTGTGGTTTTGCATTAGAGAGTTGGCCTGTGTCTTCAAACAAACTTCCTTTGGCTTCCTGTTATTTGCCTGCAGTTCTTTGTTACACCAACTGTGATTTCTGGTTTATCGTATCACCTCACATCACATCCACAACCTACTTGGGCTAAGTTTCTTTGCCTTGCTGTTACAACCACCAATACAACATCTTAACCCAAGCAATAGTCATGGTTGCTCGCCTACCTGATATTAAGTTTCTGCCCAGACCTCACAAATTAGTTCCAGTAAATCAGTCTTTTCTTCTGGGTCTGTTATTTTGAGGAATTAGGAAAAAAACAAGTGTGGCAAGGTTCACACTTCGACAGAAACACACAAGGCAGGGGCGGCTGAGGAGAGGATGCTCTGGAAAAGGGTTTCTATGCAGACACTTGACTGGGGTAAATTCTCTGGCTGAACAGGCTGGGGCTGCAGTAGGGATTTTTTTCTAATATCGGCAAGGAGCTTAAAGCGGGAACCACAGAGACATACAACTGAAGCAGTTCTCAAAAACTGTCAGCCACAGAAGCCTAAGGTGAGACAATACTCACTAATTGTGGATTTCAGATGGAGAGAGAGACACTGAAGGGTATCTCCTAAAAACAAAACAAAACAGCTTCATTTCCTGGTTGAGGAAAAATCACAGAACAAATCCCTTCTTGAGGGCAATCTGCTCTTCTGCTAGGTTCCCCAGCTCTTCCAGAACAAACAAGGCTGGGTCAGACAGAAAGAGTTCTCTGCCCTGGGGGCAGCACCTTAGAAGCACAAAGGTAGGTCAAAACTGGCTAGAGCACTTGACAAGTTCAAAGCCTTGAATCTGAGGTCACTGGGTAAATGGAGGGCTTTAGGGGAAAGCAAGAGTTACTGAACTGGGGTAGCAGGCCACACCCTTGCAGCCTGTTGCAGGGCAGAAGTAGAGAAGACAGATTCAGCCAAGGAAGAGATTTGGGTGTGGAGTGAGGGCTGGAGAGAAAAAGGGAGTGAATTAATCTTTAATGTTCAGACCTAGATATCAATGTTATGTGTTAACAGAAGGGATCAGAGTCCTTGAATTTATACATATAAGGCTTTAGAAGCTTAATTAGACGGGGCTGAAGGGGAGGGTTAATTTCCACATAATAAAATAGAGACAATATCAACCGTTTACATGAGAAGGAGAGACAAAAATCAAGGTAAACAGATTAGGAAATGGTTAAATTTCCTTCCAGCCACCACCAGAGGCCAATTGCTAACCCGGCAGAAACCCCCAGGGCTACCACATCTGGACTAACTTCCCCAACCTTGCCCTTGCAGTTAAGCCCAAAGGGAGTTGCAGATCTGGAAGCTGAGTTAGATTGGCTGATCTTCATCCTCAGGGACCAGGATGGGAAGCAGCCCCAGGGCAGACAGATGGGTCACCTACCTCCTCAGGCAGCCCCAAGTGAAGTGAGTCAAAGCAAAGAGAAAAACAGCTGCAAGAAAAATTACGGGAAGACACGCCCCCTTCTAGGGACCGATTATAAAGTAGTAACTGTGACTAAGGGACCGACATGAAATTCTTAAATATTCTAACCGTCACTTCTGCTTTTCTGAATCAACGGAGAATTCTTCAACTCTGTAAGGTTTGCTTTTCGACTTAGTCTTCTGTCCCCTAAGTAACAATCAGACCATCAGCAAAAGGAAGGAAGGCGTGGTTTCTCTTCCCCCCCCCCCAAGCAAAAATGTTGTAACAGTAACAGTATCACAATTAATATAAACAACTAGATATTTCTGTAACATATCTCATTACCTATGGTTTACTGTGTGCTAGTGAGTTATAGGGCAAGTGGAGAGCGATTAGGGTCAGAATAGAATAGGAAAAGCCGCTGAGGTATAGGAGGGCCCCAGAAATAAGGGCACAAATTCCAAAAGGAACTAATCAAACACCCCATGACTAGAGGGCAATAGGACATTCCAGAGCAAGGATAATAAAGTATGCTAAGGTCAGGGCTGGGACTCAGACTTAGTTTTGGGCACAGAGAAAGAGTGCATGAGACCACTCAGAACTAACCAATCACAGAGAGACTGATGGAGCTTTAGAATAATTAGGGAAAGAAAGTATATATTCCCAGAGGCACGCCTCCACTTTTGCTTCTTCGTCCCTCCCTGGCCTGGTTCTCCTGATCTGGGATCCCACTTTAATTCTGTTCCTTTTCTCCTTAGTAAACTTTGTCTTTCTCTAAACAAGTCTGTCTCTTTTCATTTGCTTGCCTGAGAGAAGTCAGCCAAGCTCCTGCTGTGGCTTCAGCTTAATGCGACACCAACCCATCGAGGTTGAGTGACTGGAACTCAGTACTGTCGCCACAGCCGGGGATCCATTCCTGGCTGGGAGACTAGACCTAAAAACCTGAAGTTACTGAATCACTAGGTCCTGCTTACAACCCTTCATTCTAACCCTGAAGTTCATTTCTGCCATTCTATCTTTATTATCATGGACTCTCTATTTTAGTTTCCTGTGAGATTTGTTCTCTTTCCTCTGACAGTCCCATTGCAATTCATCTAAGACTTATTATTCTTATCATACTTAAGCCTTTTATGTATTCTTAAGTTTAAAAAGTTTTAAGTTATAAACTTTTAAATAAATGCCCAAAATGCACATCATTTTTTTAATTAGGTGTTACATGAGAATACTGATGGCTGTACTCTTAGGCTTGTGATTGCTATGCACCGTAGATAATAGTAAAAAAGATAAATGAAAAATGTTCTCAGAAGTGTATACATATTTTTATTACCTGACCTATTACTGATAACAACTACAATTAATAGGCATCATTTTATGTGATTACTGGTAATTTACACATTTTGTGTTTGGAGAGATCAAATGACACTGGGGCACAAGAACTTAACACAGATGGGGAGTTGATAAGATGGAATAAAAAAATCCTTATCTACTGTCACTTTTTTAATAGAAATGAAAGCTAATTATTTTACATGGTAAAACAAACAGCTTTATTTCAGATAAGAACATTTACTCTGAATGTTAGTTTCACTTTCCCTGTCTTGCTTTTTAACCTTATTACATCCCAAAATCTTATGTCATGAAATTTCAGACAACATGCTTTTATTATAAAAGGGAACCTTAGATCTCTTTAATAGTGTCTTAAATCTAGAAATATTACTTTGTTTCTTTTACCATCTCTTTCCTATAAATGTTAGCACTTAAAACAAAATCAAACAACAAAAACACAACCAAAATTAACTCACCTTTAAAGTGAGATGGGAAAGAATAAGAAAAAAAGGGAAAAGATTCTAGCAATGAGAAATTTATGCTTTCTGCGAGCTTAATAAAAATTATAGGAAATAGAGGATGTGCCAGGAACTTTGTGAGCACTACCTCACTCAAACTTCACAGTCACTCCATGAAATACTAATAAAACTCCATTTTAAAATTATAATATTAAGGTTCAAAGAGAATCACTGACCTTCTCTAGAACATATAACTAATGAGACTTCTTTCACACCAGAAACTAGCTCCAAGTAGTACATTGTGTTACAGTTTCTTCCAAAACCACAATAAAGAACAGGTTAAACTAAAAAATGGCTGGTAAACAGATCAGATACCTGAGATCCATAGAGAACAAAGGGTCTACAGGCTCTATCCAGAACAGAAATGGTGGCCAGGAGGAATGGATAAGCTCAATCTTCAAAGGAATAGGCAATCATCATCTCGATTCCTATACTACTTTCTTACTCCCAAATTCTCTCAGCCTCCAGCATTTAATTGTTCCCTCTGCTCAGAAGCTCCTGGCTCCCTGTGTCTAGGGGATAGCACACGGGTGGGTCTCCAGAGAGACTATGAAATCATTCAAAATCCTGCAAATGTAGGTCTTTGTACTTTTCCTTATTCTGAGGAAATCAGCCTAGGTGACAGAACACCCATTAGAGGTACAGTTTCCACATTTTCTGTGTAATTTTCAATGCAAAAAACATTTGCGCTCTGCAGAGGGAGAACTCAAGTCCAATTCCATGGTGTCTAGGGGAACAGACTCCCATAACTCTAGAAGAAACTGAAGATAAAAGGGCTGGAAAAAATACTTGTTATCCTTACTTGGGCTGGTCATGAGCCTTTTGATCACGTAAGTTCAGAGTGTCTCCCCATATTCCATATTTCTCCTTTTTTTTTTTTTTTTACTATTTACCCTCATTCTAGAGTTGTTGGTGACAAGGATGGTTGAGAGAATTCACAATAAGGATTTTCCTCTCATTTTAGGCGATCACTAGAGCCTCTTTTCTCTACTCTACCAAACAACATGAAGAAATACATTTATTGATTCTGCTTTTGTTCTTTAATTATTTATTCAGTATCTATCACATTTCAAGTACCACACATTACTTAGGATTAAAAATTTAGTTAGATATATGTCCTGTTAGGGAGAAATAATAATCTCTATGTTATTACAAAAATATGTAGTCTACTGGTCTTTTCCAAATTCTTTGAAGAACACAGATATTTCTTCTTAAACAGCTCCTTTTCCTTGAATGGAGTATGGCTCAATGTTTGACCTCCATCCCTATGTTGTCCTGACATTTTTTCTTGTGACCTTCAGGCTTAAGACAATGACTGTCATCTCCATAGGTAACTACTCCCCAAATTCTTTAGCATGAGCCTCTCTGTAGAAATATTACAATACTGAACTATATGTAGCATGTTGTATATATCAAAATCTATCATGAAGTCTGTCATTTATAAGGAAAAATATCTTTAATACATGGTATATATAACCAGTCTAAAATAGTATTCTCTTCATATTACTCAGTTTTCAATTTCTCTCTTATAGAAAATGTCTATACTGCTTTTTAAACAGAAATGTGACTCACATTTACATATACCTTGTAGAACGATACCTTACAGATCACTGTATCACATTATCATGATTCATATTTTAAGTACTTTCAGTGAACTGGAGACTTGGGTGCTTTCTTATAGAGTAGGAAATGTGAGAAAGATATTTAAACCATGGTTCTCAAACTTCATCATGGTGTTGTCTGTATCTCAGTATTAATTCAGAGGAGATCACTAGGTCCACGGGTATATTTTCGAAACACTTGCTCCAAACTGTGAGTTATTTGCCATTAGCTATATTGATGTCAATATTAAGTCAGAGCATTCCATGAGTATTTTTATTATTGCTCAGAATAGAAAGGTAAATAATTTCTAGGAACCTGAAATGTGACAGACATGAGAGTCTCACTGTATTATCCTGCTTAATCTACTAACAATCTTGGATTTAATGCAACCCTGTTTTAAAGACAGATAAACAGAAACAGCAAAGTCGAAATGTATAAGTAAGCAAAACTTTAGGTTTAAAATCAAATCTGACTAGTTCAAAAACTTTCCTTATTACCACTCCCCTATAGCAGTGACTCTATTTGATGCATTATACTGCATTGTCCTGTTTAATTGAAAACAATCTTTATGGAGCACTTATACCAAAAAAAAACTTTTCATGCATTCTTTTATCGAACAAATATTTACTGCCAGCCATTTGCAGTCACTGTGATCATATTTCAGATTCAGTGTGTTTTCTCTCAATATAATCTGATAGAATCTGAATACTGTTCTGTCCAATTTCTTTTATATATTTGGATAATATTACCCTATCTGAACATTTCCAACTGGTTTAGAAGGGGCTATTATGAGTCAGTAACTATTAAGATATTTGGAGGGACTGATCAGGAATTGTATACAGAAGCCAAGTCACTGTAATTAAATAATTTTTATATCTTTTGAATATCAAAAAGAGTTAAAAAAGGGAAAACATGTTTTTTAAATTGACAAGCACCTTAAATATATTGTGAGAGCTGACTACAGCGCACCCTAGCGGCACTTCATGTCCTTTGCATATTCATTCATGGGACATTTTCCTTTAAAATAAAATATTTGTCAAACTCAGAGGCAGAATGCACAATGGTGTTTGCCATGGGCAGGGATGTGCAGAAGTGGAGAGCTACCTAAATAAAAGCATGTAAAACTTCAGTAATGCAAGAGCTAAATAAATTTTAGAGATCTACTATACAATACTGCACCAAAAGTTTAAAATATTGTATTTTACACTTAAATATCTACCGAAAGGGTACGTCTTAACAAAAAAAAATTAAGACAGCAGAAAACACACTGAAAGAGTTGCATAATTTTAATGCCTCACTGTACTAAGGATTCAAAAATTCTGATTTCTAACAAAGAGTAAATACTCTATTTTTACACCTTTAGAAAAGACATAACTTTACTAAAATTAACCATCTATATGCCACAATGATCTGTTAGCCCCTAAAGAATTTAAAGCCCCAGGATAATATCCAAGTCTACCACTATTAGTTCTTTTTAAGTCAAAGGAATAATACTAAGAAAATGTTTAAATAAATAATCCAAATGGAATGATAAAAATGCAACCTTATTCAATTATTACTTCAATCTATCATAATCCATTATTGTCATCACAGGAGTTTGTTGCTCATATTGACCTTTGGTCAGTACTTTGGACATTGGATCAATTATTAAATTAACTACAGATCTACTCTGAAAAGGAATCAAATAGGACCAGGATTAGACTTCCAGGGTGGTCTAATCTAGTGCACTTTTGTTGCATATTTGGTTATGAATATGCGTCAAACTATGTTCATCTGTTTGGTATAAAAGGTTTTGTTCTCATGTATCCAATATATACAGAAAGGATGTATATCAAATGTTTTGCAAAATTTCTATTTGTTAACTTCAACATGTTTATGTTTAAAGAGTGACTGCTGCTGCCAATGAATGTATTTGTTTTTTTCTGTCACAAATCCAAGTCAGTCTTCATGCTTTCATGTCTTTCATATCCATCCAGACCACCCCCCACGAGCATGAGGAACCACACGGAGCTGACTGAGTTCATTCTGCTGGGCATACCTGACACACAGGGAGTGGAGACTTTGTTTTTCATCATTTTCTTAGTCATATATTTCATCACCCTACTTGTCAATTTACTCATCCTTATTGTAGTTGTTTCTTCTCCTACCCATCACACGCCCATGTACTTCTTCTTGGGAATCCTCTCTACTTTTGACATGCTGTTCCCATCTGTCACCTGCCCCAAGATGCTGCTCTGTCTCTCTGGCCAGAGCCACACCATTTCTTATCACGGATGTGCTGCCCAGCTTTACTTTTTATCATTTTTTAGGTTGTACTGAAAACTGCCCGTTTTGTGTGATGGCTTATGACCGCTTTGTTGCCATCTGTCACCCACTGAGGTATAATCTCATCATGAGACCTGGTGTCTGCGTAGGTTTGGTGCTGGGAGCCTGGTGGTTGGGCTGTATTCATGCCTGCATCCTGACTTCCTCAACGTTTAAGTTGAGTTACTGTCGCTCCAATCGGGTGGACTATTTCTTTTGTGACATGCCTGCAGTTTTCCCCCTGGATTGTGATGACAACTCTCTGGCTCAGACCGTGGGTTTCACTAACGTTGGTTTTTTGGTTTTAATGTTTTGGTTCAGTGTTTGTGTCTCCTACATGCGCATTGAGATTGCCATTTTGAGAATCTGTTCAGCAGAGGGCAGGAAGAAAGCTTTCTCCACCTGCAGTACCCACCTGGCTGCAGTCCTCTGTGCCCTTGGACCTGTAATCATCATCTACCTGGAGCCCAAACCCAAGCCATTCACTGACGCTGTGGTGCAGATATTAAATAATACTGTTTCGCCCATGCTAAACTCATTAATCTATTCTTTGAGAAAGAAGTGAAAAGGTCCCTGGAAAGAGTATTCCACAGAACAGTACTTACTTCTCTGGAATAAGTTACGGGTTTGTAATCGAATTTGGGGTTTTATTGTCTCTTGTCATCCTTATATTACCTGCTCATAAACAAGCAGGTAATAGAAAATCTTCCTGTAAATGATTGTTATTAGATTTTTTCCGTTAGATTTTCTTTTCCTATTAGATTTTCTACTTTTAATGTGTCTCTGTAGTTCCTGAAGTCCATAAATAATGCTAAATAATATTATTTTCAGCATCTTAGTCCTGGGTAAGTAATCTAAGGGACATAGCAAGAGTCTGGAGACAGATTTCCTTTCCCAAATTTGGGCAGGTTTGAGACTTGTTTGTAGGTTGATGGTAATGAAGATCTATGGCAATCCAAGAATTACACTTCAGTAGTTCATCTCTGTGCCAAATCAAACTTCACTGTATTTTACTTACTATGCTTATTATAGAGCCTGTAAATATTTTTCGCCTGTGACTATTTCAGTTCCTCCAAGTTACCAGGATTAAAAAAATAAAATGCAAAAAAAAAAACCAAGAAAACCCCCCAATTACCAGGCATAGTATTAACTCCTGGTATTAATATTTATTGAGCATTATTTTTTTTCAGGCAATGTAATGAACATTTTGCAATGTCATCTTTTTTAATCTTAAGATTATCCCCATCTGTAGAGTTTTCATTGTGTAAAAATTTTGTTTAAAAATAAAATCTTTGATGATTAAACATTTCAGTTAACTGATCTAAGGTTGAACATTTTAAAAAAAGCCAGACCACAACTCAGATGCACTTAAGTACAAAGTTCCTATTCTTATTCCTTTACTATATGGCTGTTCTAAAAGACATGCATAGCAATTTACTCATTGTCATTCTCTCTCAGAGCACATGAAACATAGGTGATCAATAAATGTTAAAATATGAACTTACACAAGTCATGTTTAATTCTTGTTTTTACTGTGATCTCCATCTATTCTGTACCATAATCCCTTGCACCCATCAGTAGATGTAGCACAGAGGTACAATATGTCTTCCCTTGATAACACATCTAGTTATGGTAAAGTCGGATCAGATCAGCCCTCTTAACTGTTACTGGGATGGTCTTCTTACTGTCAATATCCCAAATTACTCTGCAGTGTGAACAAATTTTGGAAATCTTCCTGTCCAGTGTTAAAGTATATGATAACCTAAATATGGGGTTAATGCTCATCTGATTTCTACCAAGTTATATTGTCAAACTTGGCTTCCAGCAATACTAGAATTGAAGATTACTTCTGCATTCTTCTGAATCCAAAGAAGAAAGGGCAACATTTTCTATAGAATCTATAGACATTAGTTTCATGACACTAGTGTTTTTAGTTTTTAGACTCCTCTCCTATTATTGATGTTTTTATCTTATTTTAAACTACAAAAACAAAGAAAAAAGTTGAAGTCCCAAGTAAAATAAATTTCTGCATTATAAAAGAAGTCTGCTAAAAGGACAAAATGAAGCCCATTCTACCTTAGCTACCCAATTTAGGGTGTAATATGAGATTCTACTGTCCCTGCTAACATGATTAGAAAAATCAAGATCATAAAGAATCTTAGTACTGAGGGAGTAGAGCACTAGTTGGCAAGAGAGCTGGCCTGCAAGAGCTGGTTGTAAGCTGGCTGGCAAGGGCTACTTGTAAGATAGCAGACTGAGGCTGGGTGCTTGGGGGAGCAGAAAGCTGATAGGCGAAGTCTGCTAGCCACTGAGCTAGCAGGCAGGGGCTGGTAACCACAAGAGGCATATAGAGGCACACAGTAGGGGGGCAGTGGAAAAGCACCAGAATGAGAAAGAACCTATGAGAGATTATAAAAGTAAACCTATCCCCAATAGTTACGGGATCCTCTCTCGAGTTCCCTCCTGCTGTCAGGAGTCTCTCTGGGTTTGCTAATCTTTGGTCTTCTGTGTCTGTCTGTGATTATTCCTCATTGGCTTGGACGCAAGCACTCCCCCTGCCCCGATCTGCAACATTATTACATTTTGTGACTATATACCTTAAAAGATATGTTGCACTCAAGCAATTCTAGTGTATGTTTGTTGCACTATTAATTCTTGGAATTGGCCGAAGAACCCACATTCTGTGGTATTTGGTAAAGCCTGGGGTGTGTCTGTGGATAGACACTCGCCACGCAACCAGGGTTCACTGACTTCTTTGCTATACAACAGGAAATTCCAAAAGTGTAGAGATCACATTTGTCTCTCTTATTCAGGTAAACTGTATATTATTGAGGGTATGTTGATTTATGACACTGTATATGATTTATGGGTCCAGGTTCATACCTCTTCACAGGTATATTATAACATCCTGTTCACTACCAGTGCACCTATATTCTTCCACTATAGTCCATTTGGGTCCATTCTTCCACTATAGTCCTGCTCCTATGCTCCCTCTTTAGTAGCTTCAGTTCTGTGGTCTGATTTCAAGGTGTTTTTGTTTTGTTTTTTTAATTTGGTTTTACTTTCTTTATATTTCACATATATAAGTAAAAACATTCATACTTGTTTCTCCTTCTGGCTTATTTCACTTAGCCTAATGCCCTCTGTTTCCTTCAAGGTGTAACAAATGGTATCCACAGTGAGTCCCAGGGCAAGTCAGAGTTAAGTAGGCAGCTACAGGGTCAGGGCAGACAGGGAGAGTTAAAGAGGCTCTGGGACAAGGACAGTAAATTCTAAGAGGTGCTAACCAAAACATATGCCAGAGATGACAACATAAAGTCCAGGTGGACTAAATAAACATGGACAGGATATCTTGAGTGAGTAAAGACCTTGGACAGGGGAGGTAAAGGAGAAACGCTAAGGTAATAGCCAGGGAAATGGGCACATCGGCCCTGAGTTTGGCACCAGGAGGGCACGCCAGTCACAAATTATGATGAGAGTTTAGAATGGAACAAAACAGAAGTTTAAATACCCTTAGACACAGGCCCACAATGCCTTCTTTGTCCCTCCTGGTACAGGACAACTGGGAGTCCATGCTCTCTTCTCTTAAATAAACTGTTCTTTACTTTCTTCAATAAAGTTTGATTCTTTCTGCTTGTCTAAAAAGCCTGTAAATTCCTTTTTATGGCATGGTGGGACAAGAACGTGTGGTGGTTCAAGGGCTAAGGTGCACACTGGCTTCAAGAGCACATACTCCAGTGACATAGTACGTGTCGATGGTCAGCTAGCTGAGTGAATGAACATTACTTTGGCATTGAAATAATGATGAATTTTTACCTTTATTCCATAAAAAGAGGAACAAGGTGATGCGGGCCACGCTACTCATGCTGTTTGACAAAGTCCAGGTGTGGGGGAGACTCCTGAGAAATCAGAAGGCTCCACAGTTGGCTCCCGCTACTTCCTTCCTTTTTTTATGACAATCTTGTAATTACGGGATTTTTCTATGAGCTTAACTAACAAAATGTATGCTAACATCAGTGCGGATTTCAATAATGCCTATTCCCGTAATCCTAATGACACATATTCCAGTATAACTGGTCATGAGACAATTTCCAATACTTCTCAGTGTCATTTACCATAAACTATGCTGAGCTCTTTAACAAATTACGCCTGAAGAAACGATTGGAACCAAAACCAGTAATGGAAACCAAGCCTGGTAAAAGTCCCCACTAAAGAAAGTCCTAGAACACCCCTAAAACGTCAAGGTCTGAGAAAAAGAACATTGCGTGTTGTTCCCACAGTTCTGGGACCCCCAAATGTTGCATATAAAATAGGAGGGCATATCTGGCATCCCCCTCAAGGCAGATCCATGACTAGGATGAATGTCCTTACTCCTACCCCTCCCATTCCTTATACTGGAATTTATGATGAAAACATAAACAAGTGTTTTAAAATTAATGGTAAAAAGGTTATGTCACCTTCTGTTTCCTCATGGGAAAAAATAAAGAGATCAGGGCCCCCTGGTGCCTTACGAGTAAGGACCCCAAACAAAGGCTTACTGAAATGTGGAACAAATATTTTGATAAAGTAAAATGTAGCTACTGTAAATTGTCTCTGGATGACATATAAAACTTGTGATCTAGACAAATAACCTCTGTACTTTATGCCTGCTTAAGGAAACAATGTAACAATTACGGTTTGTCATTTGTTTTACTGAAAACTTGCATAACTGCATAGATCATGCTTTATCTAGCACCTTCTTCCTAGAAAAGGAGTTAATAAGGTCTAGTTATAGTAAGGAAAACTGAAAAAGTATGCTTGTAATAAAAAATGAGCTAAGAGAGTTCCAAGAAAATGTAAAAAATAAAATCACATGATTCTCAAAGATTGGAGAGTCAAGGAAATATTCTAATGCATAAATAAAGCCCCACTGAGGCTATCAGCAAGAGATGCACCCTGACCGAGTGTCTGTGTCTCCTCATTCACCTTCACGACACTGTCTTTTCCTTTGTGAACCCTACCTCGGCTGGAACTGGACTCTGGCAACAAGGTACATGAGTAGATAATTGGGATTCAGAATAACATGCACTAATTTAAATATACATCCTATTTGCCACTTCTTAATCAGTGTCATATTGAGAGTTTGCTATTTTTAAAACCCAAATTAGAGTTTAAATTCTACATTTAAAACTTTAGTAAAGCATAATAATGTGCGCACAATCTATACACAAACCACGTCTTAAAATCTTACTCCATCCATAACAAAAGGAAAAAATGTCAGAGAAATTAAAGAGACATTTCTTCAAGAAGTCATATGAATGGATAACCAGCATATGAAAAGATGCTGATATCATTAATCATTAGTAAAATGCAAATAAATGCACAAAAAACATCAATCACACTAATTAAGGTGGCAATTATTGTAGGGAAAAAAATGCAAATGTGGAGAAACCAGAACCCTTGTGCACTATTGGTGGGGTGTAAACTGGAGCAGCCACTATGGAAACAGCATGGTGAGTCCTCAAAAAATTTAAAAATAGTGTCACCATGTGATCCAACTATTCCAGTCCTTGGTATACAGACAAAAGGGTCTTGAAGAGATTCACATTTACAGAATATTCATAGTAACATTATTTACAACAGTCAGGAGGTGGAAGCAATCCAAGTGTGCACTAGTCATGAATGAATAACAAAATGCTTATGTGTACGCATATACATGTAGGTACGTATACACACACATACATGGGGTAGTATTAAGCCTGAGAAAGCAAGAAAATTCTCTAATTGCAATGTGTGTAACTATGTTACAATTTTTCCATAATGTAAGAGCTGTGGGAATAGGCTGGTAGACACTGCGGGGAAAAGATAAGCAGGGATGTGGATACAGAGAAAAAGAGAAAAATTATCCACCCCTCTGGGTTCTTCTCAGGCTAAACAAGCAATTAAAACAGTGTATGACAGGTTAGCTAAGGAAAATTCTATTTGCTAAGGTTCAAGATGGGGAGAGCCACACTGATTATGTAGGTCTCAATTGCAGTTGGAGAGAAAGGGATATAAACCCAAATCAAGGTGCCCAAGTCACCAATGTTTAAAGGAGGGGGAAGACTTCACGTGTCCACAGAGGAAGACTTTATTTTTACTCTCCAAGATGAGATTCTCAAATATGGAGGACCTATTTCCAGATAAAAACACCTGGATGATAACTCCCAAACTACATTTTTCTAGGTCATAAAAAGGAAAGCAGTTGATTGCTTCTTCAAGTAGGGGAAGGGTAAATGTTTAGAGAGCAACAGCCTTTTCTTTGCCCATTAGGGAAGGGTGAAGGACTCAGATAAAGATAGAAGCTTCTCAGCATCTAGGGCCTTTGTTGCTCTTAACTCAAAATAATCTGCATGCTTCTAGAGGAGGTCAATCCTGGGAGTCTTGGGATGGTTTGATTTGGGCACCTCCAAGGGTTAAATCCCTGAGCTCTAGAGAGAACAAAAGGGGCCCATGGGATGTGCACCTGGATAGAAATATAAGTAGTTGGGGATAATCCACAACTTCCCCAATTCCCAATTCCTTTAAAGTTTATCTTGATTGCTGTAAACCATTTGCTCACTATTTTCTTGATACTCAGCATTTAATTGTTCCCTTTACTCAGAGGGTTCCTGCTCTTGGAGTCTCAGGATATAACCTGGATGGGGCTCCCGAGGGACTACGAGATAATTTCAAATTGAAAAGGTAGAAGATATTTTTACTTCTGTTAATTTGGAGGACATTACTCTAGATGACGGAGCAAATATCAAATATATAGCATCCCTTCTCTGTTTCTGAATGAAACAGGCCATTTGTGGTCTGGGTTTTCAGAACCTAAGTCAACTCCATGGCACGTAAGAAAGAAGTGTGATTGGGATGAAGATCTCCATGACTCTACAGAAAATGAAGTGGAAAAGTAATTGTTTTCCTTACTTGAGCCTCTCACAACACCTTGAGCACATAAGTGTTCAGAGCATCCCTCCTCTATTTTACTCGACCCTCACCCTAGAACCAGCCTAGCAAAGGTTGTGGAAGAAATCACAATTAAGGCTTCCTTGTCTTTCTATACAATTACTAGAGTTTACCCTTTATTAACTCAAGCAATGAGCAGGTGGGGTTGTTATTCATTAATTATTAAGTCTGCATTCCAAGAACCATATACTTACTAAGGTTGAAAAATAAGTTGGCTGTATTATCTGACACAGAGAAAATGTTTCTATGGAAATGGTATAAGAGCAAAGATGGAGGGAATAATAAACTTTATGTTACAATGATATGTAAAAGACATTCTTCCGGTCTACCCAAATTCTCAGAAGAATATATGTATTTCTTTTTAAATGACTCCCATTCCTTCTCCTAAAATTGAGTGTAATTGAGGCTACCAAAGGTCAGAAGTGGTTGGGGGCAAAGGGAGAAGATGCACAAAGGACTATGGTGGAAGGTGATGGGTGCTTTGGTGGTGAATGTGACATGGTAACATCTACCTGGAGAGGTGTGAACATTTATCTCTGATTTTAATAGTGTTTTAAACCAATACTACCTCTATCAAAATAATATAAAACTGAGTATTTCTCTAGTGATCTTCTTCAGGTTTAAGACACTATGATTATGATACAGACAATGACTTCCCCAATTTTTTTAGTATCAGAAACTTTGGAGTAAATATTGTAATAATGCACAAAGGTCCCTGAAATTCAACACACTTAATAGTGACTTTCTATAGAGACTTGATACTTTAAGAAAATAACAGCAAGGTGAATCAATTGCATTAAAATATTATGATAATGCTATTCTACTTCTGATTATCAAATGAATTGAGATGTATAATCTCACACATGCCTGTGTGAATAATTTTGATTTATTTCAATTATTTTTACATTAATTCCTTTTCACATCCTTTTATCTTAGTTGCATAAGTTTCCACTAATTATGACTACTCCCACCAATGTTCACATTTTTCTCTCCAGCAAGAAGCAATTATAAGTATGTTTAAGGCTCATCCTATCTTTTCTAGCTCAGGAATTAGATATTCTGCAATTTTATGAAATCTAAATTCCTTTTATTTTCATGGAATCTGAAGCCATATTAGGCAGACTATAATCACAGCTTCCCAGAGTTAATAAAAATGCTTAATACAGTCTAAAAACTAAAGGAATCGCTGCAGAGCATTTTAAAATTCTATGTAAGTAGACACATTTTTCTAAATTCTAGAGATATGATGAATAAGAAAGGACATGATCTTTTCATGGAATTTACAGTATATCCATAAATTAATTTCTAACTTTCTGTTCATTTGTCTAATGACAGCTAGTCACAGGTACTGCAGATGCAATGACAAGTGATAGTGTTTACTCTCAGGCACCTCACAGTGTAGCAGAACCTAAATTCAGTTCTATCAGAATTTCCTTTGTATATATAGTTAGTACTAACTCTTCCTAGACTCTCACTTTGTGTTGAATATGCTTAATTTTAAAAGTCGGTAACTATTAGATATAAAAGTATCAGAGCAACTAATGAAGAATTATAGTTACAAATGACATTTGTAATCAGATATTTTTCATATAATTTTGATCTCAAAAAATAAAACCACAGAGCATAAAAATAGAAAGTGAAAGCATTATGAAAGTGCCTTTGAACTCAAGCCTTGTAATGCACAGTTGATCAAAGCACAAACTCGGAGTATTTTCATGTTTCAGCATCTCCACTTAGTGGATTTTTTGTTTTAAAATATGGCAATCAGCAAATGCTTGGAAGCGGAGTGCAGACAGTGGTGTAGAGAGAACAAGCAGTCAAGGGCATGCAGTCTCAAACTCAATTCTAGAAACCTGCTGTAGCACACTTCGACAGTCAATGTTGTACTGTACACTGAAATGGTGTTGAGGGTAGCATTCACATTAAGTGTTTTTTTTTTTTCCCGGAATGCAATAAAATTATTTAAAATTGACATTAAATTATTTCTTACCAGAATGCCAAACAATGTTTCACACTGGAATGCAATAAAATTAAAGAAAACACAACAAAATTGCAAAACACTAAGCAATTTAAAACACTAATATCCAAATGTGTGGCTGTGAGTTTCTTTTCAACAAATAAGATGTGCTATTAAGAAAAAGCTCAAACTGTGAATTAATTCAAACAGAATGATACTAATCCTAAAGTTAATTTCACTTATCAAAATCCATTGTTTTCATCCAAAGTGTCCAAATTGACCTTGATGGATTTATACTATACATATAATCTACATTTGAATGCTGTAAACATTCTCTGCAAAGAAATTAAGAGGAGGCTTCCAGGATGGTCTATTTTAGGGCACTTAACTGTTGCGTTGGTTGGGATTTTAATAAAATTATGTTCATTGGTTCATACCTCAAAGCCTATTCAGTAATTCAACATATGAACATTCAGTTTCACATCATGACTGAATATGGTTATCTTAAGCCATAAAGACAAAGATTTACTTTCATAGCACCTGTGTTTGGCAGAATTCCTATTTCTTATTTGCATCATCTTTAAGTTTAAACTGAGATTGGTGGCCATGAATGAACTGGTCTTTGTCTTTCACAAATCCTCCTCCGCATGAATCAGTATCATTTGTTTCCATGCAGACCGCCCCTGCAGGAGCATGAGGAACCACACGGAGCTGACTGAGCTCATTCTGCTGGGAATACCTGAAACACAGGGAGTGGAGGCTGGGCTCTTCATCATCCTCTTATTCATTTACCTCTTCACCCTGCTTGGAAACTTACTCATCCTTACAGCAATTATTTCCTCTTCTACCCTTCACACGCCCATGTACTTCTTCTTGGGACTCCTCTCTACTTATGACATGCTGTTCCCATCTGTCACCTGCCCCAAGATGCTGCTCTATCTCTCTGGCCAGAGCCACGCCATTTCTTATCGCGGATGTGCTGCCCAGCTCTTCTTCTACCATTTCCTGGGCTCCACGGAGGGGTGCCTCTACTCCGTGATGGCTTATGACCGCTTTGTTGCCATCTGTCACCCACTGAGGTACAATCTCGTCATGAGACCTGGCGTCTGTGTTGGTCTGGTCCTGGGAGCCTGGACTGTGGGTTGTCTTCACGCCAGCACCCTGACGTCCTTTACCTTTCGGTTAACCTACTGTGGCCCCAACCAGGTGGGCTATTTCTTCTGTGACATCCCTGCTGTCTTACCCCTGGCTTGCGATGACAGCTCCCTTGCCCAGAAAGTGTGTTCCACTATTGTTGACTTTATGGTTTTAATGTTTTGGTTCACAGTTTGTGTCTCTTATGCACGCATTGGGATTGCCATTTTAAGAATCCGTTCAGCAGAGGGCAGGAAGAAAGCTTTCTCCACCTGCAGTGCCCACCTCACTGCCATCCTCTGTGCCCTTGGTCCTGTAATCATCATCTATCTGCAGTCTACACCCAACCCCTTGCTTGGGTTTGTCGTACAAATATTAAATAATATTGTCTCACCCATGCTGAACTCCTTAATCTATTCTTTAAGAAACAAGGAAGTGAAACGGTCCTTGAAAAGGGTGTTCAAAGCAGTACTCACTTCTCGTGAATAAATTATGGGTTTGCAATGGAATTGGAAAATTTCTTTTAACATCCTCCTACTTCTTCCTCTGAAGCGTTACATTTATTTGCTTAATAGGATTTTAATGTTTATGTGTCTCTCTAATCCAAGGGACTCCATCATTAACTCTGTAACCAATATTAATATCAGTATCTTATTCATGGCTAAGGAATCCAAGGTACATAGAAAATGATTAGAGAAAGACATTTTTCCTCTCTTTAAAAATCACTTATTAATTTTTTCTCTATACAATATAGTCATTAATCATTTAAATATGTGACTTCACTAAAAACCAGTTTAACACTTTTTCTCCCTCCATACACATCTTATTTCATTTTCTTATCACCACAAGGCAAGAGTTCTAATTTTCTAATATATATATATATATAGGAATAGAAGTTTCAAATAACTGCCCCAATACTGCACATAAAGCAACAAACCTGTTAACTCCAAAAGTCCTTTTCTCAATCCCTCTACAACAACATGACTACCCTAAAGGACCTGCTTGACAATCTAACTCTCTGAGGTCTCATGATACATAGAAGGCAGTCAATAAATAATTGGTACACTACGCACTGACACAGGTCATGTTTGTGTATTGATTTTGCTGGGATCCCCATTTATTCTGTGCCATTACCGTCCCTAAACAGTGGCATGGAGATACAGCAGTATGTGTCTTAGGGTTTACAGGACATCTAGTTCTAGCAAATCAGGCCTAGACCCAAGCCACCTAAGCTCTGCCATAATTTTCCTTCTGCTCCATGTTGCCAATGCCCCTAATATTTTCTTAGTGTAAAAAGATTAGAGAAGCCTTCTTGTCCAGTGTTAAAGATGCTGATGGTTAAATGGTGTTTCAATTACTATGCTTATCTGGTTTGCCCAACAAATTACATTTTCCATCTTGCCCTCCAAAGATAACTGGTGCTGATCACTATTTCTACATTTTATCCAATATCCAGGGGGGAAAAGGTACTATTGATTGGAGATCCTACTGACATATCAGACCTTAGTTTCACAGCATTTCATGATTTGCAGTTTCTAGATTCAATTTTTACTTTCCATCCTGTTTGAAACTATTAACAGGAAAAACCCCAAATAAAATAATCGTTGCCCTTGTAAAAGCAAGAGGGAAAAGGCAAAATGAAGCTCATGAAAGCATAGATGCACAGAACGAGACCCGTGGGCCCTGCTAACCTGACCTGAAAGATGTGAGACCACAGGATCTTGTTCCCACTTTCAGAATGTCCATCTCTGATGGCAGGTTGGATCCAAGCAATCCTAATATTTGTTTGCTGTCCTGTTCATGCTGGATACTGGAAGAACCTCTATGTGCCATGGTATCTGATAATGTCTGGATGTGTCTTGTCATACTAATACTGAAACCTGTTCAATAGATTTCCTTTCTATACAATGGAAACATCTCTTAACAGCAGAGACCATATTTGTCTTATTCACTTTTGTGTCCACAGAACATGGCCAGTGATGTAGGTAAACAGCCTAAGTAAGTTTTTGGATGAAGAGCATTTTGCCATTCAAATTTTGATGCAGTGGCAACACATTAAAAATGAAATCATTGAAATATTTAGGATACAGAACATGCTCTAGCTTTAACACGCATCCTCCTTTTAATAAAATTGAAGCTATATGAAAGCAGGCATTTGAATAAAAATCTGAGCACTGGTTTACAAATTCTAACTCATTGTATAATAATTGTTAGGCATTGGGAAAAAGCTTCATTATCAGAAATTCCCTAGAAGATACTATCCATTTTGCTTAAGAGTAATAATTGTCATCAGCTCCCAGGAGATATGCTTTTGATAAACAGATATGCTTTTGATATGCTTTTGATAAAGAAGCATAAATTAGCATGAAAGGAAAAAGGCCAAGGAAAACTCAAGTTATACATCTCTGAGGACTAGTAAAGTGTGTATCGTCCACATCCAGAGGGTCAAATTGGTAGACAAAAGTAAGAACTAGGTTCTCATGCATTATTAGCATGACCATAGAATTCAATCTGTGAGTCTTAGAGTCTGACCTCCATTTCTACCGCTAGTATTTAATATTGTGTAATCTTGGGAGGGGGGAAAGCTTTACTTCTCTGAGTCCATGTCATCATTCATAAAACTTAGCCACAATACCTACTCCTGTCTCCACATTATATAATAAAAGTATCACTTTTTAAAAATGTCAAAAGAATGCCCCTTTCTAAATGCTAGTCCCAATTTCCCTTTATTGGGTAGGTCAGGCTGAATCCTGAGAATCTGGAAAATCTTAAGTAATTTTTAGAGTTCATTTAGATGAGGATATTACTGAACATGTGAAAATGTTTTTGGGATTACTAGTAGTTTTTCTAAATCCTGATATACTTCTTGTTGGTTCTCTTTCCTTACAATTACGAGTAGTAAAAAAAAAAAAAATCCCAACCATCACACAAAAGACCAAAGCAAAGCAAAAACTTCCTCATCTTAAAATGGAAAGAGAGAGGGAAAAGAGAGGGAGCAAGTAGTATCAGGAAGTTTAAAAGCATGGCATGTCATATGCCCAATCATTCTATGAAATACAATTAAAACTCCACTTTCAAAATACAGTATTTTAGGCTCAAAGAGAACAGAACTGCTTAAGAACATACAGATAATGAGAAATAGCCTTGTTCTTCAAACATACATCCTTCTGTTTCCCAGAGGTGTTCTTTTCATTATGTCACAATATCTCCACAACAAGACGACGTTGTGGGAAAACTGGCAAAAAAAAATAACAGATAAATAAGCAGACCAATCCCTTGAAATCCACTGAGAAGTAAAGGGATCAACAGATTGCCCAGCACAGTCAAACAGGATGACCTGGGGGACTCTATACCCTCTTTGATTCCTGGTTCCTTTAAAGACTTTGATTGCTGTGTGCTATTTCCTCACTCCTAAACATGCTCAACATCCGGCATTTAATTGCTCCCTCTGCTCACAGGGCTCCTGCTCCCTCTGCCCTGGGATACACCATAAATGGGACCCCAGAGGGAAGATGAGATCACATAAGATCCTGCAAGGGGAAGAGATATCTTCTGCTAACCGAGAAATCGCCCTGGGTCACAGGGCAAACATCAGATGTCCAGCAGCATCTCCTCTCTGTGTGATTAGGAATGAAAAGGACCATGTGAGGTCTGTAGCCCAAGAAGCCCAAACTATTGCCACGATCCCTAAAAAAGAGAGAATGGGAATGGAAAGCTCTGAAATAGCATAGAAGAAACTGAAGTAAAAAGCGGAAGAAAGTATTTTTCTAACTTAAACCAACAATGAACTTTTTGACCATAAAGTGTTCAGAACATCTTTTTATTTTCTCAGTTCTCACTCTGGATTTTGCCTAGCAAGGGCTGACAGAAGAAATCAAAAATCAAGAATTTCCTTCTTTTATGCAATGACTAGAGTTCTTGCTTCCATTCACTCTACCCAACATTGCAGCATGCAGGAATGCATTCACTGATCCTTTTTTGACTTAATTTTTATTTCCTTAGTCAATAACTCAGCATCTGTCACCTTTTCCAAGTATCACAGTTACTTAGGGCTAAATATCCAGTATAATATCTCCAGACACAAAGAAAATAAATTTCTCTGTCATGGAGAAAATGATCTTTCTGATACAAAGGTATGTAAAGATAATCTCTGGATGTCTCCCAAATTCTTTGAAGAATATACGTATTTCATTTTAAATGGCTCCCTTTCCTTCTCCTATTTCTAAAATGCAGTATCAATCAAGGCTTTGGCCTCCAGCCCTGTGTTGTCCTTCCTTTACTGTGCCTTCTCTGACCTCCATCAGGATTAAGACATTATCTGTCATCTCTGTGCAGGTAATTACTTCACAAGGTCTTTAGCAATACACTCTCAATAGCAAGTATTATCATAATGAGCCACATGTAGCATGCTACTTTGTATCAAATCTTTCACGAACAGCATTACCTTTGATCTTTACAACAATATACCCTCATTAAAACAAAATTAACATTTACTGGATTTTACTACATACTAAGCACAATTGTAACAACATCCCACATTTTTATTGAGTGTCAAATATAGACTTGTAGAACATAATTAAGGGGTATAGTACCAAGGAGACTATTCAGTGGTTTGATGGGACTTTCCTATTTTACCTCTAAGGTCTTGCCTTAATTATTAGGTTCTCTCAAAAGTATCCCAGTTATGGTAATAAATTCTAACTGAGTAGTTGAGGGGGAGGCTACTGGTACAAGGAATCCTTTCTGCTTTTTCAAAAATGAAAGTTGAGGTTTAGAGAAAGTAAAATTACTAATCCATAGTCATGCAACCAACAATCAGAATTTGAACTTGGGTCTTTAGACCTCTAATCTTTTCATTATATTCTATGTTGTATCCTTCCTAGACAAATGTTTGTTTTGAGCTCAATCTTCTAGGAAAGCTGATTTAATTTTTATTATAGGTGTCACCATAAATGACTATTTGAATTATCATTCTAGCTTTTAGGCTTGTCTTGTATGTCTATGAATCTGTCTAATTATGATTTTAGGCAGAGGACATTGAAATTTTAAGAAGAAAATATTTGAAGTTATAAGGACAGAATTTTAGAATATTTTTCAAGAATTTAGCATGGTAAATACAATTTTAGTTTGAAGTGGTGTTATTTTCATGAGATAGTTCTTATAGCCATCTTTAATAATGGCTTTTGTCTTAGATAAAATAATATTTTGCACTAGAACTAGCAGAAACATATCATGTTTCATTCTATATTTCACTGATATCATATTGGCATGATTCCTATTTTACTAGTTTTGAATGGTCTGGAGGGGGAATTGTTTGCATGAAGAAGGGCCAAGAAATATACTTAAGTCATAGTTCCCAAACTTGTCCATACATGTTTTATCTGCTCCTTATAGCATAACTTAGTATGGACTGCCAGAGTTCCCCAGGGTTTTTCCCAAACATTTCTCCAAACCCTCACTGTTCAGCATTAGCTATGCAGATGCAAATGTCAAATCAGTATATTCAGAAGTGGCTTATTCTTGTTCAGAGGAAAGGAGTAAGTAACGGTTGCCGGGTACCTCCAATCTCATAGACTACATAGATGCCTTATCCTGTTTATCTTAAAATAGTATATTTACAGAGACTTGCCACCATATGTAAAGTTTTCATTTACTCATTAATATAATACTTATATGACAACTATTCAAAAGCACAGTGATAATACTGCAGATTAAATGACAAATTGCAGTGTTTACTCTAAGGACTTTACAGATTAACAGAACCTGACTTCATATATACAAAAGAATTTGAGTAGTTTTAACCTGTCTTACCACTTCCTATTTTTTTCTAGTATAAAATATCAGTAACAATTATAAAGAGGATCAGGGAAATTTATCAGGGATTACACTTGGAAGTCATTTATAATTAGACAATTTTCATATATTTTGAATATCAAAATAAGAATTTATAAAATAAAAACAAAGTGAAAATATCTCTTTTTGCACAACTCACTTGGCACAACCATCCAGGTTGATCTATTTTGGTGCATTATTATTTATAGTTGGTTGTAAGCCTTAATTGTTATGATACTATTGGTCTATTATGATACTATTATACTATTATGATCTCATAGTCCATGCAGTATTTCAGCATACTGATGTTCACTTTCCTTTGTAGTAATATATACTTATGGACACTCATAAGGAAGATGCTCTCTTAAGCTAAAAAGGCAAAGATTTGATTTATAGCCCCTAAATGTTTTGGTAGAAATCCTAATTCTTAATTTCAAAATAATTTTTATTTTTAAATAAATATCAGAGATGATGAATGTAGTTGCAGTGTTTTCTTAACAAATCAGGATCCACATTCATGCCATCTTGTCTTTTGTTTCCAAGCAGAACACCCCCAGATCATCAGCAGCATGAGGAATCACACAGAGCTGAAGGAATTCATTCTGCTGGGAGTACCTCAGACAGAGGGACTAGAGATTGCTCTCTTTGTCATCTTCTTATTCATTTACCTCTTCACCCTGATTGGCAATTTACTCATCCTTACAGCAATTATTTCCTCTTCTACCCTTCACACGCCCATGTACTTCTTCTTGGGACTTCTCTCTACTTATGACATGCTGTTCCCATCTGTCACCTGCCCCAAGATGCTGCTCTATCTCTCTGGCCAGAGCCACGCCATTTCTTATCACGGATGTGCTGCCCAGCTCTTCTTCTACCATTTCCTGGGCTCCACGGAGGGGTGCCTCTACTCCGTGATGGCTTATGACCGCTTTGTTGCCATCTGTCACCCACTGAGGTACAATCTCATCATGAGACCTGGCGTCTGTGTTGGTCTGGTCCTGGGAGCCTGGACTGTGGGTTGTCTAAATGCCACTACCCTGACGTCCTTTACATTCCGGTTAACCTACTGTGGCCCCAACCAGGTGAACTATTTCTTCTGTGACATCCCTGCTGTCTTACCTCTGGCTTGCAATGACAGCTCCCTTGCCCAGAAAGTGTGTTCCACTATTGTTGACTTTATGGTTTTAATGTTTTGGTTCACAGTTTGTGTCTCTTATGCACGCATTGGGATTGCCATTTTAAGAATCCGCTCAGCAGAGGGCAGGAAGAAAGCTTTCTCCACCTGCAGTGCCCACCTCACTGCCATCCTCTGTTCTCTTGGACCTGTGGTCATCATCTATCTGCAGTCTACACCCAACCCCTTGCTTGGGTTTGTGGTGCAAATATTAAATAATTATGTGTCACCCATGCTGAACTCCTTAATCTATTCCTTAAGGAACAAGGAGGTGAAAAGATCCCTGAAAAGGGTGTTCGGCCGAATAGCACTCACTTCTCTGGAATAAGTGATGGTTTGTGATAGCGTTTGTAAATCATTCTCCATTTTTTGGATGTTGTTAAAGAAATAAACACATTATTAAAAAATGCTTTCTCTAAAGCAATATATTTTGTTTGTTTAATAAGATAATCTATTTTGTGTATCTGTTATTCCTGGGAGACTACAACTAGCTATAATTCACATTACGGTCAGCGCCTTCATCCTGGGTAAGAAATTCAAGGGGCACCGCAAGCAGCTTGAGACAGATTTCTTTCTACATTAGGCAACTAAGTTTGCCTCGCTGAGGGAGTGAAGGTCTCTGGAAATCCAAGAAGCACCCTTCATAATCCAGCTCTATGATGAGTCAAACTTAACCTCATTTTCTTGTTACACTTAGTATATAACTGTTCTCCTATTTTGTCTATAAACATCTCACTTCCTGCAAGATGCTAGGAATAGTATTAGTATCGACAGAACTGTGTTAGAGGCCCTGTGACGAACAGCTCACAGATGCCACCTTATTTCATCTTCCTGTCACCCACAAAAGGAGAGATTCCATTTTGTGAAAAGGAACTTTGAGGAACAGAGACTTCATGTAATGGTCTCTATTGCACATAAGGCAGCATCAGGACCTGTTAACTCCAAAGCCCCCTTTTAAAGTCCCTCTACTACATGACTGTTCTAAAATACCTGTTTGGAAATTTACTCCTCCTCATTACCTCTCTCAGTACACATTCTACATACACAAGCTACTCAGTGAAAGCTATTGTCACTTGATTCCACCATCAAGTTACATTTGCCAACTTGGCTTCCAACAATACCAGAGCAGATTTTGCCTACATCTTTTCTACAGTCTGTGGTGAGAAAGGGACATCACTTTATAAAGCCCCACAGATGAACTGGCCTTAGTTTACATGACATTTTAGTGACTGGCAGTTTTGTATTCCATTTTTAATCCCCCAGTTTTCCATCCTAGTAGAAAACCATGGAAACAAAGGAAAAAGCAATAACCCCAAATGAAGTAAATTGCCTAACTAAAATCATGAAGCAACAGGACAAAATGAAGCACACTAACATAGGTGGATCGACCCAGGTATAGTAATGCCCCATACCCCCTGCTATCCCAACTATCAAAATCTTTAATACACAGACTCCTACTTCCAGAGTTGGAATACCTACCCTAGAGACTGTGCCAACTCCCTATTATGCTACTGTGTGCTTTTGTCCTGTTAATGCTGCATTGAGGTAAGAAGCTAGGTGCTGTGGTGTCTGATCATACCTGGATTGTGTTTATGAATATGTACCCAACACATACACTTAAACTCCTTCAGGAGATTTATTTGAAAAATTCTATAAGTATAGAGATCCTACTCAGTGGTAAGTCCCCTGGATGTAGCCCATAGTCAATGTCTTGTCAGTTTGTTGAATGAAAAAGCGAATAGTACTTTGCCTTTCAAATTATGATGCAATCTCATATTTGCTACTGTTTAAAAAGGAACATGAATGAAAGAATTAGAAAACAGAATAATGTGCACTACTTCAAATATCTACATACATTTACATGAGGTTAAAGATGTGTGAAAGCTGAAATCTGACTGAAATTCAACTAGTAAAGGGTATTTTGTTAATCCAGAGGGTCAGAAACTGTAGAGAAAACTGGCAAGCAGGTTCTGGTATATTAGAATTAACTTGTTCTACCATAGAATTCAGTCTATGAACTTTAGACTTAAAGAGTTTAGTGGCCACTTCCTTCACATACAATTTAACATTTGTAAACCTTGGGGAAAAGACTTAACTTCTCTAGAGATCGATGCCATCATGCAAAGCACATACCCTATATGCATGTTGCAGGAATTAAAAAAAAATGTAAACACTAATTCTTAGATAAGGACAAAAATTTTTAAGACATCACTCATAGTGGCCACTCTTTACATGTTAGTTCCACTTTTTCTTTGCTGGATTACCCTGGTTGAATTCTGATAAAATGGGAAATTTTAGGTCATGTAGTCTCATAGAGAATAGGCTACTATAAATAAAAGGATGGAGATTTCTTATACTCATTTCTAGCAATAGAAATATTAATTTGTTTTGTTTCACCATCACTTTTCTCATAACCACCAAAAGTTAAGAAAAACAAGCCAAATAATGAGAAAAACAAACACTGAACCGAATAAAATAACTTATCTTTAAATTATAAAGCACAGGAATGGGGGGGGGGTGGGAGATGAAAGGCACCTAACAAAGATGAGAAATCTGTATTCTAAGTAACATCAATAAATTTGGAGGAGCAAGAACAACCTGTCAAGAAGTTCACAATCATTATCTAATTTAAACTTCCCAATATCCCCATGACAAAAAAATATACCCCTGTGACCTACAATTATAACTGTTTTACAAACCAATTACCTTCTCAATAACATATAGCTATTGAGAAACACATATTTCACCCCAGACTTTTTAGCTCGTAAGTGGTACGTTACAATTTCTTCTAAACCAAGAGGCAAGGGACTAGGTAGAAACTGGAAAAATGACAAGCTGTCCAAGTCCCTGAGATCCCAGAGAACAAAGGGGTCCATAGGACGTCTACCCAAAGGAAGTATATTATGTCTCCAGAGGGAATCTACACTCCCTCTCATCCCAATTCCTTTGAAGACAATCGTCATTACTAGCTACTATTTTCTTACTCCTATACTCTCTCAACAACCAGCACTAATTGCTCCCTCTGTTTGGAGGACTCCTGCTCCCTGTGTCCTGGGATGTATCGTGAGTAGGACCCCAGAGGGACAATGAGATCACATGAAATCCTGCAAAGGGAAGAGCTGTTCTTACTCTAACTAATCAGTGAGGAAATCACCCTAGGTGTCAGGGCCGCCATCACACATACACCACCCCCTCTCTGTGTGAGTCTAAGTGAAAAAGACCACTGTGGTCTGCAGTATGAAAACCCAAGACTGATTCCATGGTGCACAAGGAAGAGAGACATTGGGGATGGAGAGACCACATCTTTGTAGAAGAAACTGAAGCTTGAAGGAGGCAGAAAACATTTTTTTTTCTTTACTTGAGCCTATAATGACCCTTTTGGCCACGTAAGTGCACAGAACATAGTTTATCTTTCTTACTTTTAACTTTTTTGCCCTCACTAGATTCTCAGCATAGCAACTGCTATTGGAAGAAATCTCAATTAAGGACTTTCTTCTTCTTTTATGCAAAGGCCAGGGCTCTTTTCTTCATTTACTCAGTTGAACAATAGGCAAAAATTCATTCATTTATTCATTTTGTTCCTTAGTCATATTCAGTCTTTATGATGTTCCAAGTACCACATATTACTTGGGATTAAAAAAAAAACAACATAATGGATATATCCCCTAACATGGAGAAAAGTGTATTTCTATGGCATGGAGAAAATAATCATCTTTATGACACAAAGATATGTAAAAGACCTACTCCAGGTCATCTCAAGTTCTCTGAAAAATGTATCTATTTCTTAAATGGCTCCTGTTCCATTTCCCCTAAAATGGAATAGGTCTTATAGTTTTACAACCTGTCTTTTGTCCTCATTTTACCTTGTCTCCCCTATAAACTCTCTCTTAGCCTTAAGACTCAGTAATCTTTATAAGAATAACTACTTTCCAAGTCCTTTATCATGGGAGTCTCTTTAGTAAATAATGAACCATAGATCACATTATTATGAATCAACACAGTAAAATAAAAACAAAACTATAAAACAATAGCCAAATCTTGAAACAGAGTACAGAATGGTAGTTGATGGATGTAGGAATGAGCAGGAATTGGGCAGTTGCTAGTCAAAAGATATAAAGGTTCAGGAATATAAGAGAATATAATTAGAAATCTACAGTAAAACATTGTGCCTAAGGTTAACACTAATGAATTGTACTCTTCCAAATCTGTAAGAGGGTAGATAACATGTTATGTTTTCATGACGCAAAAAAATTAAAAAATCAGAAAACACACATGAAAGTCAAAGACTTGATGGCGGGGGACGGGGGGGCTCCCCTGGAGACCTAGGGGCTAAGTATCAGCACTATCACCCCTACAACCTGAGTTCCGTCCCCAGCCAGGGAGCTAATCCACATACAGTGCAGCAGACCTCTCCTGTCATACCCACTTCTCCCCTTAGCAGTGTACTTCAGTCAATCTGCCTGCTCTGCACCCCATTCTGTTTCTGATGAATCATCTCACCCCTGCAATTCTGGCTTACATTTAAAGATAAGTAAATCTTTAAAGATGAAAGACTTGATGGAATTCAAACATTCCAATTATTAGCAAAGATCAAATATCCCAGATCAACATCTTTATATATGAGATTACATTAAAACTTACCATCTACATAGACAAATTAACTGGTACCCTCTACACAATTTTATAACTCAGAATGGTAACTATATTTTCACCCCTAGTTTCTTTTCAATCAAGTGAATTTTGACAAAAAAAGAAAATGTTCAAACTAAGAAATATATCGAATTAGAATGATAAAAACACAACCCAAATATTAGTATCATTACCACAATCCCTTATACTCACCAGAGGTGTGGGCAGACATTTGCTCAATGTCTAGAGCATTGGAACACATCTTTAACTACATATTTGGCTAACTACAGATGTGCTCTGGAAAGTTATCAGGCATTTCAGGCTTTCCAGACTGCTCTACTTTAGGGCATTACTGCATAATATGTTGTGAACATTGATTAAATTGTTCATCCAGTAAGTCCTGAGATCTTTGTTCTCCTAAGCCATCAGCAGTCTACCATGCCTATGATTTGTTTTCCTTTGTATACATGTACAGCGATGTAAATTCGTGAGGAATATGGTGTCTAGATAGCAAGGTATAGATTTCTGTACTAATCCCTAACTGTCCGGGTAGAATTCCTACTCTTAACTTCAACATCATACTTATTTTTAAAAAAAAGTATCAGGGATGATGAATGTAGTTGCAGTGTTTTCTTAACAAATCAGGATCCACATTCATGCCATCTTGTCTTTTTTTCCAAGCAGAACACCCCCAGATCATCAGCAGCAAGAGGAATCACACAGAGCTGACTGAGTTCATTCTGCTGGGAGTACCTCAGACACAGGGAGCAGAGACTTTGCTCTTCGTCATCTTCTTATTCATTTACCTCTTCACCCTGATTGGAAACTTACTCATCCTTATAGCAATTGTTTCTTCCTCTGCTCTTCACACGCCCATGTACTTCTTCTTGGGACTCCTCTCTACTTATGACATGCTGTTCCCATCTGTCACCTGCCCCAAGATGCTGCTCTATCTCTCTGGCCAGAGCCACGCCATTTCTTATCACGGATGTGCTGCCCAGTTCTTCTTCTACCATTTCCTGGGCTCCACGGAGGGGTGCCTCTACTCCGTGATGGCTTATGACTGCTTTGTTGCCATCTGTCACCCACTGAGGTACAATCTCGTCATGAGACCTGGCGTCTGTGTTGGTCTGGTCCTGGGAGCCTGGACTGTGGGTTGTCTTCACGCCAGCACCCTGACGTCCTTTACCTTTCGGTTAACCTACTGTGGCCCCAACCAGGTGGGCTATTTCTTCTGTGACATCCCTGCTGTCTTATCCCTGGCTTGCGATGACAGCTCCCTGGCCCAGACTGTGGGTTCCTCTGCTGTTGGTTTTCTGGCCATAGTGGTTTGGTTCATTATTTGTGTGTCTTACACACGCATTGGGATTGCCATTTTAAGAATCCGCTCAGCAGAGGGCAGGAAGAAAGCTTTCTCCACCTGCAGTGCCCACCTCACTGCCATCCTCTGTGCTTTTGGACCTGTAATTATCATCTATCTGCAGTCTACACCCAACCCCTTGCTTGGGTTTGTGGTGCAAATATTAAATAATTATGTGTCACCCATGCTGAACTCATTAATCTACTCCTTCAGGAACAAGGAAGTGAAAAGATCCCTAAAAAGGGTGTTCCATAATGTAGTATTTACTTCTTTGTAATAAACTATAATTTTTAATGACTATTTGAAATGTACTATGTATGTTTTGTAGAAGCAAACACTAATGTTTGAAATTTATTGTCACTAACATCATCCACCTATTCTCTTCTTAAATAATCAGAAAATAAAACTTACTTCTCCAAAGCACTGCATTTTATTTACCTAATGAGATTTTTCTGTCTGTGTCTCTGTAATTCCTGACGTCTTTAAGTAACTATAATATTACTGTGAGTGCCTTAATCTTGCTTAAGAAAATCCAAGGGGTGTAGCTAACAGCTAGAGACTGATTTTTTATTCCTGTATTGAGTAGCCAATTTTCTTAGTTGATGCTGATGAGCATCTGAAGCAATCAAGGAGAACACTTCAAAGTCTACCTCTATGTTAAATCTTTCATTTTTCTTGCTCTTCTAGAATGCAATTGTTCCCCTTTTCTGCATGTGAACACTTCAGTTCCTCCATGTTGCTAAGAATAGTATTAATTAACATTCATAGAATGTGATCTGTTTTCCAGGCACTATGATGAATAACTTGGATACAATATTATTTAATCTAACATCATTCCCACAAAATTGAGTTTCCATATTGTAAAAAGAAATTTTCAGGATTACGAACTTCAAATTATGCATCTAAGATATGTATTAAGTAGCAGACCAAACTTGCAACTCAGGTCCAGTACACCAAAACCTCTTTTCTTAATACAGCTACAACATGACTGCCCTAAGAGGTCTATTGACAATATATTCATCATTTGCACCTCTCTCCAGAGCTCATGATATATAGAAGACATTCAATAAATTACTGGTAAAATATGGTGCACTATATATATTTTAATATTAACTTTACTGTGATTTCTATTTACTTATGATCCATTCTACCTATATATAGATAATCGCACTGAACACAGCAAGAAAAATCTTGCCCATTATAACATATCTAATTATGATAAAGCCAGGGCTAGACCCAACCCTGCTTAACTCACTGTAATGGTTTTTCTCCCCCCCACCCACCCACCACCTCCCACATTGCTAATATCCAAAATTACTCTTTAGTGTAAAAGGAATGGGAAAACCTTCCTGTCCAATGTTGTTAGAACAGAAGATGATCTAATTATGTGGCTCAATTACCACATGCTTTTGAATGCACAACAAGTTAGGTTTTCTAATTTGACCTTCACAATACTAGAGTCCTAAGTTATTTTTCAATTTTCCAGGGAGAATAGGGGTTACAATTTATTGGCTATCCCACAGACACATCAGCTCATAGTTTTCTTGACATTTTGTGATTTATGGTTTTTGTGTTCCATTTTTACTCTCCAATGTTCCTATCCTCCTTATAACCATTAAAACAAAACAAGTGAAAATCCAAAGTAAAATGTCTGCCTTTACCAAAGACAAAAGAGGACAAAAATACACCTACAATCTTTAGTAGCATTTCTCTGACCTAGAGACTCTTTTCTTCTTTATTCATAACCAAGTATCTCAAAACTCTATAGCCTGGTGATCTTCCTTTTCTGTCACCCTGATTATTAGTCTCTTTCAACACTGTTACCTGAACTGTCTCTTCCTATTTCCTCTCCCTGACAATACTCTCAATACAAACCTCCTTAAAACTCTCCTAAAGTTTCTCAAAGTTCCTGATAGAGCAGTCTTTAAAATGACCAACCAGACCATGAGTAATTCGCTTTTCTGCCTCTCCAGGTTTATCTCACAGTCCTTTTCTTCTCTTTCCTCAAGTTCATCAGACATACTTTCCAAAGCCTCTGCATATGCTCTTGTCCATCTAGAATATTTTTTGTCTTACCTTTCTTTGAAGTCTTGCTCTTCAGATCTCCGTTGAGACATTTTCTCAAGGAAGTCCTAGACCTTCAAGGAACACCACCTAGTGATACAAATAGGTATTTAGTGACATGAAAGAAAAACCCAGGATGAAAGTAATTTACTATTACAATAATTTAGGTATAACTGAACTTTTCCTATCATTTACTACATAAATATATACATATGGTATGTATTTTTATATATTTGATTGTCTTTCTTTTCTTACTGGACTGTAAATGATTTGGGAGGGAGAAGTCCAGACTAATTCCTATTCACTAGAACATAGGTTTGCATAGCACAGCAGCTGCTAACAAATTTTTGAGGAATAAAAAATAACCTCAGAAACATCTACATCACGCACACCATGCTCTCTCCTCTTTCAGCGTTTTGCTTGCCTTTTCTTAGCTTCTTATCTAGCTTAGGCCTTTTGAGCATTATAACTAGTGCTAAATTATTCATTTTCTTCCCTCATTGTGTCTTCCCACTCATTTTCCTGTGAAACCCTTGCCTGCTCCTTTTCTGCACCATTAGACTTAAGAGAAAAAACCACAAACAAGGCCATGTAGCAACACTGTAAATTCACCATCACCCCCCCTTCCCCCTTAAATGTCTGCTGGAAATCCTGTTACTTTTTATTGGGCTTGCCTCCTGTTTACTGGAATGGCTGTGGCTTTGGGACTGGGGGCTAGATTTCTACTTAACTCATGGGTTCCAACAAAGAAGGGAGACAGGGTTAAGCAGAAAAGGGAGAACTAAAAGATTAGCAAGAACTCAATAGTCTCCATCACAGGATTTCCTAGGAAGTTGAGTGGAAAATATAGCTTAAATTGATTCCTACTGGAAGGGTTTCATCTTTCCATATAGAATTGGAAACAGGAAGACTTTTAACCCAGCAACTACCTGATTTATCTCCCAGTCCCAAGAGTGAAAGCAGAAAACGGAAAGAACTTCTCTCACTAGTGCTCTTACTTCTTTACCCTTTCTCTGTTCTATATTGCTATGTAGGACATCATGCAACCATTTAGTTTCCTGAATGACCTTTACTATCAAGTACAATGCTGTGTGAACTATAAGCCTTTCCTTTAGTCTATAATGATTTAAATTTCCTAGAGTGAAATTTTTTTGGTATGATATTTAATGTGAAACTTATCCATCAAAGAGAATTAAAATCCTGACTACATGGCTTTGACAGTAAAAATGGAAATAAAATACTGATTTGAAAAGTTACATCTCATTAAATATAAATATTTGATATTTTTTAAACAAACAATATACATTTAGCTCAAACAACTTAGATACAAAGTTTTAGTTGTGTGAAATAAAGTTCTAGATAGTTAATGTACAGCATGGTAATTATAGGTAACAAAATTGTATTGAATACATCAAACTTTCTAAGAGGGCAGTTCCTAAGAGTTCTTATCACACACAGAAAATTAGAGAAAAGAAAATGGTCATTCTGTGACAATGGGTATGTTATTCAGCACAATGACAAATTCATCATTCACACATATCAAAACATCCCACTGTACAATTTAAATATATAGAGTATTTTTCAATTATATGTCAATTATATCTCAGTAGAGCTGTTAATAAAAACAAAGACGAATGAAAGCTGCTTTTCCAGGTTCAACTTCAAGGTCAAGAATTAAGGTTTTAGTTACCTATTACTGCATTAAATACCACAACCAAACTTAGTGCTTCAAAGCAATAACTTAGTCTATGAAAAGACAAATTGAGTCTTCATTTTAAAATGCAGATAAAATGTAACTTGCAATTATACCTTTGTTGCTTAAAATAATTCTGGAACATCTTTATATGTTTTTGAGGAACTTATAAATGAAAATAACAAAAATGTGTTATTTTATTAAAATCTGTGAGCTGATCCCTATTTATTCTGTAATCATTATCACTAAAAGCAGTGACTGGCCTTTTGAGATTGTGGAAATTGATGTTTTTACAGTGGCCATGATATTAATTTAGTGTGTACCCTGTTGCTTTTAAAACATTCCATTTGTAAATTTCAAATAGTCCTAAAAGGCTAGTGTGCAACAAAAACATCAATTGTGCTTTTTAAATAGAAATTTCAGATGACTTTGGAACAACATAATTTACCTAAACACTCCTTAAACACTTAAACTCAATAATCAAAAACCATTACCAAGAAGAGGCCAGATTCCAGCTTCTTCCAGAATAAATGCCATAATTTGGAGGCACTTTAAGTACCTTGATACTTATTTTCCTAATTTGTAGAAGACTATCAGACAAAAACACTCTTTTTCTCTCAGATAAACTCTCAAATTTTTGAGCAGAGGGACTATGCCTGACCACCTCCTCCCCAAATTTTTTGGGCCAAGTAAAATCTGGCAAATCAGTAATGTCCTGACTATCATAATTGGTACTCAATTGGTTGGTACAAATGAATCTATGAATGCAGTAATAAATGAATGAATTCATTCAATGATGAATTTATTCCTTCCTCCCCCAAATATTTATTGTGTGTGCAATGCATTTACTTAGGAATTGTGAACAGATGCTAAACAATCTAATATGGATACCTGAAGTGACAGCTTAAAATTCTTTTCGTGCCCTCAGCATATTTTTTCCTCTTGGCAATAGACCTTCCCCTGCCTTTTGGACAACTGCCCATCTCCATTCCACTGTACTCTGTACCAGGGCACAGAATAGCATATGACCCAGCTAAGGAAATCAGATTTTAATCTGGATCTGAGGCACACATCAGCAAAGAGAGCTGAGGCCGAGTCATCTGATGACCACGTCCTGAGTCTGCTCAGGTACCTGGAGCTGCCCTGTTCCAGAATCTTCCAGAGGCCTGATATTTTCATCAATTATGTGTGCTACCCCAATTACTATTGTTGGCAACAAATCAACCCTATTAGCAAAGTGTAGTAAATAACAATTTCTTTATAAAATAACACACAAGAGTAAATATAAAAATGTACTATTATGTGATATATATTTTTTGTATTATTATTCCACTGAATTATATTTTACAAAAGAAACTAACAGATTTAATCTCGAATCAGGTTTCTCTCTCTCATTCTCACTTATTTCTAAGGTCCAATTAGACCGAGTAGTTAATTATTTCCTTGCTCAGCACAGTCCCTGACTTGGGGGAATAATACCCAAAGGAAGACCAAGGTTATTTAAAATCTGTGTTTTCAGTTCAGTAGCTGGAGATGAATTTACTTTACAGAAGTTGAAGCACATTTGTATTTGAAAGTGATTGAAAAACAGAAGAATTCAGGATATAGACCTGCAGACTACAAACTGATGGGGATTTAGACAAAGAGCGCCCCTCCCGCTGGAGAAAGAAAAGAACACTCCATAACACCAGTCAGATATGCTCCCTGTTTGCTTTGTAAGTGTCCACATTCAGTCCTTCACCTTCCTTTACAACTGAGGTAACACTGTTTTACGACACAGTAGGTGTCGACATAGGATCACACCCCCTCAGATGCACCACACCATGGTCCATCTTATATCCCCTTCCTGTCATGTGGCCTCACGGCCTTCACTATTATATTTTGTCGCTCATGAGTTCCCTCCCACCCTTCTATCTCTACAAATACACACACTCACACACACACACATGCGATTAACAGGGTCTTGTCTTAGTAGTATTCATGGGTTGAATTGTAATTTAAAGGTCATACTGCTACAGAAGTTAAAATGAGTAGAAAAAGGTATCAGCATATTTCAAAATACGGACATTGGTAAGAAGCATCTACTATCCCTTTTCCTGTGTCTTCAACTGCCATAAAATCAAGATGTTGCTTAAAAAAATTGTTAGACAATTGTAGACTCTAGAGGTTACCAGATACTCATTGTTTGAAATCTAAGTACACAAGCCCGGCTAATACAATTTTCTGTACACTAACAGCAAGTCCCTTCTTCCAGCTGGTTTCTCATGATTGTCCCCCATATTGGAAAAACAATGTGCGAAAGATACTGGATCCCTTTGTATGTATTGCTTATGTGATCACAAATGATTTCTGGAGAGTTAACATCACCAAACTCTCTTTGATGAATAAAGAAAACTGTTACAAAGACATTTGTGTCCTTATATTTGTCCCTTTAGTATCAGAAAGTAGCTTCTGGAACAAATGTGATTTAACAGTGTCTAAAAAATGTGAGGAGACTGGTCCTATAAGGTTTCTTGGTGAAATTATTAATTCAGGGCAACTGCAAAGGGAAGTCATACAGCATAGCGATATCCAGTAAGGTGAGAAGCAGGCAGCACAAGATAATTCCTCTGGGAAGCATTAATCTGCAAATATCTAAGGCAGTTGCTGCTTTTCCACCTCACTGATTTAAGCAACTAACTTATATACACATTACATTTAAACACATTTTTCCCCCCACAGATATATCAGAGTTAGTTCTTCCATTAAAAATGAGAAATCACACCATGGTGACTGAATTCATCCTGCTGGGGATCCCTGAGACAGAGGGCCTCGAGACTATGCTCTTCTTTTTGTTTCTCTCAGTATATTTATGTACCCTCTTGGGAAATGTGCTCATTCTTACAGCTATCATCTCCTCCTCTCGGCTTCACACCCCCATGTATTTTTTCTTGGGAAACCTCTCCATGTTTGACCTGGGGTTCTCTTCAACAACTGCTCCCAAGATGCTATTATACCTCTCTGGGCAGAGTCAAGGAATCTCTTACCAGGGCTGTGCCATCCAGCTCTTCTTCTACCACTTCCTGGGCTGCACTGAGTGTTTCCTGTACACCGTGATGGCCTACGACCGCTTTGTTGCCATATGTCACCCTCTGCGGTACATGGTCATCATGAGTCACAGGGTATGTGCCATCTTGGCCACGGGGACCTGGATGGGTGGCTGTGTCCACGCCATCATCCTCACCTCCCTCACCTTCCAGTTACCCTACTGTGGCTCGAACAAGGTAGGCTACTACTTTTGTGACATTCCTGCTGTCTTACCTCTAGCCTGTGCAGATACATTTCTCGCCCAGAGGGTAGGTTTTACAAATGTTGGCCTTCTGTCTCTCATTTGCTTTTTTCTCATCCTTGTTTCTTACACTCGCATTGGCATCTCCATACCAAAAATTCGTTCTGCAGAGGGCAGGCAGCAAGCGTTCTCCACCTGCAGTGCTCACATCACTGCCATTCTTTGTGCTTACGGGCCAGTGATCATCATCTATCTACAGCCCAACCCCAGTGCCTTGTTGGGGGCCATAATTCAGATACTGAATAACCTGGTAACCCCCATGCTGAACCCACTGATCTATAGCCTGAGGAATAAGGATGTAAAATCAGCTCTGAGGAATGTGTTTCATAAGAGGGATTTTGCTCTGGAGAATAAATGAGGAAACCTAAAATCTTGCTAGGTGAAGTCTGATGTTTCCATTTAAGAAATTAGTCCCTAAGAAAATAAGCTTTAATTTTGTCAAAGTAAAAAACAAAGTCAATCAAATTTAAGTATATCGCTACATGTCTTTTTCCAAAAGGAACATGGATCTATATTTGTATGGTGCAAAAAGCACGTTAAAATTCTCATTTCAATACAGGTAGTAATAATAAATTGGCCTCTCTGTAGAAAATGCTTTTCTCATAATTATATCTATATAATTTTTTATCCCTTGAATCTATGTTCTATAATGCTAAGGAAACAGGTATATTTATAGAAACCATGTTATTTTGTAACTATTCTCATTTTTCTTCCCTTGGTTTTTTCTTTTTATGTCTTAACTACCAGTTTTTTATGGCTTTTCCTATAAGCCACATTATGTCCTTTTTGAAAAGAAGCAAAGAATAAATAATGTATTAAAGCCAAGAGCATAATAAAGCTGTATCTTAAAAATAAATTAGCATTTTTCATATTGGAGTGATTTTTATCTTCCTGTCTTGCCTTTAGTTCCTGACTACTAATGCAGATCATTTAGAATCAGTTCTCCAATGGAAATTATAGGCATCACACTGAGCATGGAATGAGCTATTCAAAAATATTAAATGGAATCCATAAGAGGAGGAGCCATGACCCATACTTTGTGGTTACCAGAGAAGAATCTCAGACGTACCTTTCAAGCAATTAGGTAATCAGGCTAGAAAGCAATTAGGTTGTCAGGCTAGAAATCAAAAGGGCATTAGTCCAAAATCAGACAAACTTAGTTACACTAAAGGTTCTTCCAGATAAGCAACAATTGAATTTAAATATTAAACTTGTCCAATGTGAAAGGGTAACATGTAAATAATGGCTTGATTTTCGCTTATCAACATCAGTCCACAGAATGAATAACTTCCATTATAGCAAGGCTGTTATCATTTTAGCAATCCTGTTATCTGGGAAACAATAGCCATTCCAGCTCTCTAAGCCCTGCATGATGCTGCCAACTGCATTCCCCGTTCATCTCTTTTTTTTCCTCTGGACTCCAGGGATTCACAGTAACCATTTTCCATTTTCCTGAGTGCAAACACCTGGGTTTTCTTCTCTGCCACCCTCTTTGGCAGGCAAATACCAGACACTAGGCAAGGATGCCAATCAACTGAACAACAGGATTTGATTGTAAGAAGCTACAAAACAACTGGTATAATCAGGATATACTACAGAGACATCAGCAGCTTTTCTCAAGACAGAAGGTACAAGGTTCCTGGACCTAAATCACACCACAGACCACAGGGCTGTTCATGATAATAGAGGAATAAGTTTCCCTCTGGATGTGTCGTTTACTCACTTCAGACATGGATTAATGAACATTAGCACAAAAGGCTAGACCATCCCTGTGTGCATATGGTACAAACCACCTCAGAGCAGAGATTCCTGGACAGAGGCACCTCATCAATCTCTGTATCGTGAGAGTACTGAGATGATTACAGCTGCGGGACAAGATGAGCTTAGACCATTACAAAGTCCTCAAACATTGTTCTCAGACTGCCAAAGACCATTCCAGCCAAAGTCAGGGTCCCCACAGGAAGAGAGTGAGGAGACACAGGCACTTGATCAGGGTGCAAGCTGATCTGCTGATAGCCTCAGGGGGTCTTTACACCAAGCAAGCGGTTGGATTACATCAGCATGTGCATAGAGCAGAAAGACAACATTTGTTACTTTTTTTTTTTTTTAAGAACAGCTTGGGGTCTTTATGACCTCCAGCCAAGGTTTAGGACATATACTATTTCAAGGTAAAGCCTATGTGCAAAACAACATGTTTCTATCAGCATTTTAATTTCTGTGGTTATACAATTTATTTATCAATGTTAAAACAGATATAACAACTTTGCTCAATCATAACTAATTATTTTGCTTTTACTCTGAGTATATATAGACTACTAGTCACAAGATCTAGGCTCAAACTAGTGTCAACACCTAAAACCTACAGGGCCTCCAGTAAAAGGAAAATACTAAAATTAAAACCTAAATTATGTCTAGACCCTCATATTTAATCTTCAAAAGGAACCTAAAACTAGCAATGTTTTTCGCTATTAGAGAATCCTTCTATATACGATTACGATTTAAGTAGAACAGAGGCAGAAAAGAGGGGAAGGGTTCATGTGACTCATTTATCACCTGGGGGATACAGAGCCTTGCACAACAGGCCAAATTGAAGAGTTGTTTGGTTTTTTTTTTCTGGTTCCCAAGGCCAGTTTCCCATAGTAACATTTAGGTCTGGGAAATTATCTAATAACTAACTTTTGAGTTTGTAGAACAACCACATTCCAGTTACGTTTTATACTATCTGGTTTTACGGTATTGGTTTTCTTGAATTGATGTTACAGTATTTGCCAATCAGTAATTCATCATCAAAATGCATAGCAACTAATTATTTTGTTCAGCAAAACAGCCAATTTCACAACCACCCCCGTGGATTATCTTCCAGTAAGCTCATATCATGAGATTCACAGTACTGCAATTATAAAATTACCAAAACAAAAGGAATCCGGCAGGGGCCAGCTTTGGAGCCTCTTGATGGTTCAGGAATGTCCTTCATACCAGACTTTTGTCACACAGCATGAGTAGCATGCAAGGCCCACGCCAGGACTCTACAAACCAGGGAGTCGCCTGTGAGTACTCCCCTGACATAGATACTGCAGAGTCAGGAGAAGCCGCCACTCCCATAATGCTCAAAGGTTTATACCACAGATTACATTATTCACCTCACTCACACTCAGTCTTAATCTACACTTATACAACCTGATGCTGCTTTAGAATTTCACATTTTCTACCAACAAAATTGTTCTGTGAATACAACTAACCACAGACCCTGAAGTCAAATGGTCCCAGAGCCAGAAGATTTCTCAAACATGGCGGCTTTTCCCATTAACATTCAAATATTAAATCTTCATAGTTTGTTTCTTATGAGCACATGATATGAAATAACTTCGTCTAAAACCCATTCAAGTGAGCAAGAAACAAATAAATGGCAAACCCCTAACAGTTCTGGACCATTTATAGGGGGTAGGCACTGAGAAGCATGGGAGAGAGAATGTACAATACAGAATTGGAGAAAATCACCTTTGCAGTATGAAGGAGTTTTGGCTGGGGAGGATGCAAAGCCATAAACATCTTATGTTTAAAGAGTCATAAATGTAGGAGGCACCAATTGTCACTTAGAATGACTGTACTCTACTTCATTCATGATTGTTGTCCCAGAAACACAAACCTCAAAAAAAAAAAAATGGAAATTAGTACCGGGTTATGTGTTATTAGTCAACACAGATTTACTGATCACTTATTGTGTTCAACAGAATCTACAGACTAGGTAGGGAGTAAAATGAACTTGAACACTATTATCATTAAGAAATATCATCAAATGAAAGTCTTACAGAAAACCAGGAAACTGATGTCATCATAGTAAATCTCTGAATGTTGCAAAAACAAAAATATCTGAAATTCCAGGGCCTCTCTGGTGGTGGGTTTAAGTTGCAACATGGTGATGCTATCCCACTATCTGCAGTCACTGCCCCTCCCAGCCATGGAGGGGACCCACATGGCGCAGCAGACCTCTCCTGCCTCTCCCACTGCTCCCCTCAGCAGTGTATTTCAGTAGATCTGCCTTTTCTGCTCCTCACTGTCTTTGGTGAATCCTCTCACTCACTCACACTCACTCACCCACACACACTCCTCCCCCCTGCCCACATCTCTGGCCTGCGCCCCAGCTCTTACATGAATAAACAAACCTTAAAAAAAAATCTGAAATTCCAAAGAGCAGTAGTATCCAGGATGTGGCAGCCTAATACCATCCTTAACCTATCAGTAAGAGTCTTACGTTTCAATTTTAAATCGAAATTCATGGGCTCTGGGCAACCAACACTGATTGACCACCAACCTGAGGTCAAGATGTCCCCTACCTCTCACATTCTGCCTCCACTCCCAGCCCTCAGAACCAATAGGTCTCTCTCTCGCTCATAGGTTTTGGCTGGAAAAGTATAAGGGTTGAAATTACATCATGTACCAGATCCTAAGATTATTCTGTTTTAGATATTACTAGATGAGTAGGACTTGCTTCTTTTGTTAATATTTTAGATATTGGGCTGGTTTTATAAAAATATCTTTCTACAGGGAAAGTAGAAACAAATGAAGAGACTCCACATTAAAGCAACTCAAATTTGGTACTACTAAGGGATGCTCATCCCATTCTATCAGGAAAGAGTCCCAAAATTAGGAAAAGAGACCATGGCCACAAATACGGCAGCTCAACCTCATAATAAGATAAATATGAAATGGTGGAGGAAAGAATTCTGGACCTTTGATACTGCAGATTTTAGTATACAACGAAAGGATATTTCATATCTATATTTTAGTTTCTGAAATTTTCATAAGACATTTCATATTCGGAATTGATATTCTTATATAATTGAAACTTGTTAGCATATTATTTATCATATTTTTTGATATTGTGAGTGCTTATTTTACAGCTTCTTCTGTTGGTTTATATTGAAAAACGTGGCTAGACATAATTTGTGATGAGGAATGGATTAGAGATTTTTCACTGCTCGCAGTGTGTCCTTGATATTAAATCAGTTTCTGTTCTGGAGACTAGTGGATGATACAGGCAGCTCTCCCTGGGTTGCCTGGCAACCAGCTGGCTGAAGTGGCCTGCAGCTTCCTCCCCACAGAAACCTAGAGGTCAAATCAAGATGCAATTTCAAGGTTTACAGGGGGAGAGAGAGAGGACATTCTCTTGCAGTTTTAATCCAGCTTTATTAGTAATAAAGCCAACGTTGTATTTGAACCCTCAGCTGCATCCTTGTATTTATTCCTCAGTTCTTAGTAATCAGAGATGGGTAAGTGGGCAGAAGGTTGACTGATTACACTTCAATGTACATTATTACATTATTAGCTCTTCGGTTAAGATACTTCACACATTTCAAGTTGCTTAGAGATGAAATGATTCACTTATGAAATATGGTTCAATAAGTTTGTTTAAAATTCTTCCTAACCTCAGCCTAATGTGTACAAAGAAGACATCACAAATGCTCTCCAAGGGTGCATCAAACTAAGCTTTATACTGATCACAGGAAAAGGGAGTAATTCTCTAGGAAGTACCAGTCTTTCTCAGTGATTAAGGTACCGCACAAGAGAAATCACAACATAGTCAAGTGCCCAGGTCAGAAAGTAAATGCACACCTTCACTTTTTCTGCATTCCTACTCAACAATTGGCTCCAATCTATTTCTCAACTACTTTTTCCCTATTTGTCATCCACTCTCCTTCCAAATTGACACCCCCTCACTCACATTTTCATCACAGTCAAATGGCCTTCAACGTGGAACCTGGCTGCTGCTCCAGCCTGAGGCCAACCCTCCTCCCCCACCCTTACTACCGTTTTGGGGCATCACCTAATCACATTACTCACCAAGGGGCTCTACAGAGCCTTTTATACAAAGCACAACCTTTACAGCATATCATGTGACCTTCCAGTCTGATCCCTACCAACATTTCCATTGTATTAGTATAGTGCTGAGTCGTGGTTTTCTCAAATACTCTGCGGGTGCAGAGTACTTTGATAGGCCTCTTCTTAATTTTTAATCTCGCCTCCCCTTAAATACCACCTCTCTCATGATGCCAACCTGAAGAAGCTGACTTCGCCTCCATATTTCTCTAGTGTGTATGCAAGCTAGACAGATTCCCTTCAGCAACATAGTAAGAAATAACACCTGAATTGAATTCCGATAAATACTATGTATTTGCTGTGTGACACTTGGCCTGTTAAACTCCCTGAGCTTTAGCTTCCTCTCCTTCAGTTCTGAATAACACCACCTCTTTCATATAGATACTACAGTATAATATTCATTAATTATCTATCAGAACTTTGTCTCATAGAGCTAAAGCAGTTAACTTTTAATTATTTCTTGCTCTAGCTTGGTTTCAAAGGTTCTGTGATGCAATTTTAAATCTTAGGTACCCGGCACAATGCCTTCTCATAGCAGATAGTCAATAAATGCTCTATAAAGTAATGAAATACATCATTAATGTATTTATTAAACCTGTATCCATATTTATGGATCAACTAAGATGCTCAAGGAATTAATTCGTGTGGCTTCAGTGATGCAAATTTAGAGTTCGCCTTGGAGAAACAAAAGACTTCATGAAATGATTGTAACTATCATGTTTAACACACAAAAACTAAACAGTTGTGACAAGTCATGACCTCCAACTAAAACTTATCTTACAAAGAAATCCTTATTAATCTGCATGTCAGCTAATAAGAATTAAATATTTTATTACTACCAAAGCCTACAATAAAGACTGCTTAATTTTCCCTTAACAAGAGTGATGATGGAGGAGAAGAATGTTCAAAGGAAGATCACAGCCAAGTTTATTAAAATATACTTGAAGAACTGTTTCTTCCAAAGTCAAAGTCAAGCTGGGATGTCTGTCAAAGTCAGAATGTGATGATTTGTGAGAGAATTTTTTGCTTAATGAATCCTATAAATGACACTTTCCAGCCACATCTCATAAGAGGGCAGTGTCTGGATGCCTCTGTCACATGTAGTTGTATGTATTATGCATGTGTTAGCTGTGAGGGGTCCTTCCTCACCTTTGATGCTCCCTGCAATGAGATGAGTTAGCAATAGGGTAAAATGAATGCCTTGGCCCAACATATTTTTTTTTTTTCTTATCAGCAGAAAGGCATATAGTTTTAATGGAATCAGATAAGCATGGAGATTGGAGTGGTTGGGAGAGGAGGCAGAAGTTCCTAGGGTCAAACTTCCCTCCAGCCAGAGAAAAGGAAATTAAATCCTTTCACCATGGGCTCTTCCCCCAGTTCACAGATTGCCTTTTGCTTTTGTGGTGACTTCTTTCTTAAAGATTTTAGTTTTATGTAGTCCCTTATGTTTATTTGTTTTTATTTCCCTGGATATTGAGATGAATCATCAAATACACCTCAGAGATCAATGTCCTGGATGGAGTGTGTCACTGATATTTTCTTCTATGTGTTTTTTTGGTGCTGGATCATCTGTCCAAGTCTTTAGTTCATTTTGGGTTAGTTTTTGTGTATGGAGATAAATGACCAATTTTCACTGTTTTGCTTGTTAAAAATTTGGGACACACAGTTGACATGAAGAACGTATTAAATGGGTCATAAAGAGGCATGTTTCTAGGGTGACCTGTGTGATGTTATAAGGACTGTCAGAGCAACCACAATCTAGTTGTTGAGATTCTCTGCTATATAATAATATAATTAATGGGATCGAGTCTATCCTGTATTCCCTTCTGGATCTCAGCATGGCTTGCCATAGGCCCTTTTAAAATTACTTAAAAGCCTAATGGAGTCAGTCTGCTCTGTCTCTTCATTATCAAGTCTCAAAAGTGGTAAAAAGCCACACACCCCTGAAGCATCCACATAATGAAATCCTTGCGCAGAGGCACTGTAACTGAGCCCACGTTCTCAGCCACCTGCCCCTCAGAAACCCATCAGAGATAGGTGCTTGTGTTAGGAGAGCCAGGTTTTATCCAGGAAACTGGTATTTCTGTGAGATGGTGAACTCATGTCCTCAAAAACCTTCTCCCCTCCTAGGCCATAGCATAGGGATTTTATAAGTAGTAGCTGAAAATTAAAAAAAAAAAAAATAGCAATAACAAAACCTGAGTTTTGGCCATTTCCCTCTGGGCACTCCAGGCATCTAGTTCTGGCCATCTTTCAATAAAAATGCTGGAGTTTCAGTGCACTTGGTATATTTTTGGCCTAAGGAAACTACCCTAACGGTTAGTGCAATGGCTAGTGGAGAGGCAGAAACCTTCCTGGGCTTAGTATTATTTTTATTCATTTATTTCTTTTTGGCAAACTCAGAACCCTCATACCGTGTTTGTCTCACCTTGTGCAAATAAGTGTGGACCATGCAGTCCTGGGGCCTAGAGGGCATGCCTGAGCTGTTTTACGAACTCCAACTAAAAGTGCATTCTTGCGTGTGTCCCACTCCTCCTGCACCGTGTGCAAAGCTAGACGAGCAGGGTGTGAGTTAACGGTGGCCTGTCAGTTTGTTCATCAAACTGTGAGGTCCTCAGAGCTCCCCTGGGGGCAGCTTATTCACACTCACTCTTCCATGGACAGCCATGTGCAAAGGGAAACAGTCTCTGGGAGGTTAAAATGGATGGGAGGGAAGAGGTTGAGATGATCAGATGCCTAGGACCTAGCGCAACAGCTTGAAGGGCACACAGCACCAAGAGATAACTGAGAAGACAACGCAGTGAGGGCATGAGGGAGCTGGCAGGGCCTCGGAAGGAAGTAAGGCTCTCACCAAAGGAGCAAGAGTTATAATATAAGGAAAGAGCTTCAAGATTAGAGTGCTCTTTTTTCTCCCCCCTCCTTATCACCCAAGTCAAATGATTGTCAGCAGACTCAGTGGAAACTAGATAGCCTGGGGTGAAAAATCAGACACTGTCAATGACAGTTATTGAGTCACAGTAGCAAACCACCAAAAAAACCCTCTTAATCACTGTCGTGAAATCTATATAGGAATAAGCAGAGGGAGTCAGAAGTGAAAACTTACCTAATCATAAGTGACAGTAAGGGCACTAAGAGTTCTCAGAAATAAATGATACAAAAGTAAAGTGAGAAGTTGAGTCAAATCGTGACTATTGAAATGCAGTTGCAATGCACTTCCTCTTATCTCTTTCCAACACACACCGATTATCTCCCAGCTATGTCATACAGCACAGTTGCTATGGTTTCCAAGAGGTGTTCCAGGGGACCCCCACAGGCGCCATCTCACTAGCGCTGTCCTATACCCATGTCTTGATCCAAATTTAAATTAATAACTCTCACTACATTCCCTTTTATAATTATTTAAAAGCCTTATGGAATCTGTCTGCTCTTCATTACCAACTCTTAACAATTCTTCCCATCTAGGTTTCTCTTTAGGCAGAGGATTTGAATAGGTATCCCTTATCTTTCCTATCAAAAAATATTCAGATTCAGTTTAAATTTTATTTCAATTAAGGATTATTATTAATATCCTGTAGCTAGGAGATTGTCTCCTTTATTTTTGTTGCGACTAAAACTTGGTATTGTTTTATCATCACGTGGTTTCTGGGGCTTCCTGATAACTCTAAGTCTCTTTTTATGGTGAAGAAAATATTCCAATTACTTTCTCTGGAAGCAAGTAAGGGGGATAATAAGGATATGGGCTAAAGCAGATACTTGCATTAGCATCAGTGACTCTTGCATTTTGTAAACTTGGGGGTGGGGGGGGTCAGTGATCTTTGCCAGCCATATTTCCAATAAGACTTTTATTTTCCCTTAATTACTTCTATGACACACAGCATAGTATGTGTGTCATAGTATATGACACACATAACGGTACCAACATATAAAAGCAACAGTCATTTGAAGTTGATTCTCCAGAATGATATTCACACCTGGTAGTGTAATCAGAAAATCAGAGGTTCCACAGACCTCTCAGGCACATCTCTTATTATCATTTTCACCATTCCTTATCCTCTGAAATCAGTTCCAGGATTTTTATTTCAGGCAAAGTCCACACAGAGATGATTCTAATTTGTTGGTGCCCCAATAGTGCCATCTGCTGGCTATCATGAAGTATTGCACCTCGATGCAGCCTCCAATCTTAAAAGATTCAAATCAGGAGGAAAAGGGGATGGAGTTTCCTTTTGGAGAGATTAACACAACCTAGAATTATACTGGTGATGCCTGCATAATGAATATACTAGAAAACACTGAAATGTAAACTTAATTGAATGAAATGCAAGGTATGTGAAGTTTAGCCAAAAAGCTATTATGAAACAGACAATTATTTGCTATTATCATTTTGTAATTTTTTTTAAATGGTGGTAATTGTTCCCATCACAAATATATATATATATATACAATGATAGAACTGATAGTTAATGCTACACTAGTAATCACACTGCAATATACAAATGTATCCAATCAACATCAACTTGAACTGTAACAATGTTCTATGTCACCATCACTTACTACTTGGGAAAAGCAAATCAAGATGACAATGAGATTCCATCTCATCCCTGTGGGAATGGCCCATATCAAAAAGAGCAGAAACAAGTACTGGCAAGGATGTGGCAAAAAGGGGGCCCTCATATACTGTGGGTGGGATGTAGCCTGATGTAGCCGCCCATGGAAAACAGTATGGAAGTTCCTTCAAATGTTAAAAATAGATCTGATGGAGGATAAGAACAGAGTATCTGGAAGGGATATGCCATTAAGACTAGGAACCAGGCTCACACTGGGAGGTGGAGATGGAAAGGATCCCTCAGCTATAGAAAGCAAGATCCTTAGGCACAGGGATGGGTATCAGACTGAGGGTAAAGACACGGAGATTGAGCCCATTGTAGAATCTCCTGTCCCTTTCAGATTTTTTTTTATTAGATTTAATTGTATTTGACATCATTTGTAGTCCCCAGGGGGTTCCCACCACCATTTCACCTGTGCACCATCACCTCAGTCCCTTGTGCAAAGTCAACAAACAAACCACTCCAGGAGCCCCTCCAGAAGAGAGGAGGCTATCTGGACAGTCTCTCCACTGGCTCAGGGCAGCCATCCTTCTGCCCACCTGTGACTATGCAGGTGCTTCTCTGCAGCTCTCTTCTCCGCAGGGTAGTAGCCTCCTGCCTGGCCCATGACCTGTACCATGCTGGGGCTTCTCTTCACTGACCTCCCTCAGTGAAGGCAGCTCTCCTCTAGGTCACCCGCCTGCAACCATGCAGGCCTTGCTCAGCAAACCTGTCCCTTTCGGGGCAGCTCTTGCTGCCCGCTTGTGTCCATGCAAGGGTACTTTACTTTTCTGTCCCTTTTCCTAATAAACCTGCTCTTTAATATAACCAACATCTCTACCTCGTGGAGCAATTCACCTTGGAACTTGCCGCATTCCCCTGAATGGGGAGCTCTGGTGAAATCTTTCCCAGAGAGAACCCAAGAACCCCATTCTCCAAATCCACAAACTCCAGAAATGACATCAGATCTACCATATGATCCAGGAATTCCACTCCTAGGTGTCTACCTGAAGAATGCAAAAACATTAATGAAAAGGGGTACATGCACGCCTATGTTCATTGTGGCGCCACTTACAATAAATAACCTAATTATGTTACAGAAGTTACTCTGGCCCGTAACCCAGGTTATGGGTGGATAAACCAGGCGGTACTCAGGGATTTGTGAAGACCAGGTGCTTTATTCTAGATTCATCTGTATGTGGACCCAGATGTGGACCTTTCTCCGAAAACCTGGGCCCCGAACAAAGGCTAGGAACTCCTTTTATACTTTACTATCTCTACATTGCTACATGGGTAAAAAACAAACAAACTAACCATATGTTTGAAGGCTAGTTCCCAGAAGAAAGGGGGAGTTTTGCAGGGAGGTTATTTTCTAAGTACACAGACCAGCCTGACCTGTTACCTGCAGCTCTATTTAGGAGCACTGAGACCTGGCCATGAATCTGACTTGCTAACTGCGCCTGCATTGGTATGTTAATTGCACTTAGGCTAAACTCTGTAACTGGGGAGGCATCTCCAGTTCATTGTCCAGCAATATTTCTCCTACAGTTATAGAAGCAACTTCAGTGCCCAACATCAGAAGAGTTGGCTAGTGTTTACACAATGAAATATTACATATATATGAAGACAAAGTCTTGACATTTGAGACAACATGGATGGAACTGGAGGGGATAATGCTAAGCAAAATGAGTCAGAAGGGGAAAGACAGTTGTCTTCACTCATATTTGAAATATAGAGAAACAAAACAATTTATGCAACTAAATTAAAAAAACCCTAGTAATATGACTGCAGAATTAAGGCTACTAAAGGCAATCTGGGAAAAAGCTAAAGGGGGAGGGGAACCCAACCATTTATCCTAAAGGATTATTTATGGGCTCCTTGATAGTGGGTATGTTATGGTAAAATATATCTGAGAAGGTGTGACCCTCGTCCCCTAAATTATATAGTGTTGTAAACCAGTGCTACTTCAATAAGTAAAATCAGAAAAATCTTACATAAACATCTGCATTTCCAAGTTAATTGAAAGATCATTATCAACAATTAACTTGTTACCAACAGGTCAACTAGCACACCTAAATTTTGCTACTCATAGGATTCTCAGATCAAATGTAAATTCTATTGGAAAAAAAGGAAACTTACAGTTAAGACAGGGAGTTTAATTCCACAGAAAGTAAATGTTTTTATTTACAACAAAATGAGTGTTATATGTCTTAGTTAAAATATGATATGCTGTGATAACAAGCAAACCTAGATTTCAGTGGATTAACACAATAAAGATGTGATGCTTACTCAAAAAGTCCTAGATGAGATAGGAAATTTCTTCAGTGACTCCCAGAATGCTCCTCAGGGGGAAAGAGGAGAGGAAGGTCATTCAGGGTCTTTTCACAAGCTTCTCCTAAGAGTGGTTTGCATCATTTACTCCACCTTCATTGGCTAGAATCCAGTGACTTGGCTCCAACTCAACTATCAAGGAGTCAGAAATACCTTTATTTAGCCAAGGAAAATAAAATGTATTTGCACAGACAATAGGATATGCCTTTTTTTTAAAAGACCATTAGTGCAGAGGTGAGTCATTGTGGAGGAAGTTTGAATATGTGCATTCAGGAGAAGCCTTAAAGTTCAAGGGCAAGTCAGGGGAACTGGGGATTGAGCAGCTAGGATGAAGGTGATGGAGGATAAGAATAGAGAAAACCTAAAGGAGACATCACAAGACTAGACACACAAGGAGTTGGGGTAGAGGAGATAAACAGGATCATAAACCCAGCTATAGAAATCAAGATCCTAGGCCCAGTGCCGTATCACACGGCATGGCATAGGCATAAGACCCTAGAAGATATCAGATGCTATAGGTGTTACAGGGCAGGGAGAGGAGCACCCAGAAGCCCCAACCAAGCCTGCCCTCTCTGAATGGGTTCTGCCATTTGCCGCATTAAGACAAACATACAAAACTTTTAATGGAAAGGAACTTTAATACAACTAGGGTACAATAAAGAAAGAACAAAGAATATAGTTACTAAGTGAAGCATCCAAAGTTACCCATCTCCTTGAGGGTAAAAGTCCAGCCAAATAGGATTGGCCCAAAGCAAGGCTCAAAAACCTGCCACACATCTAAAGGACCTTTCAGTAGAGACCCATAGAAAAGGGTTAGAAAGAGTCATACAAATCCGGGAGGAAAAGAGCAAAATCAAAATGAGGATGAAAGCTGCCATTGCAACCTCCCCACCGGTCTCTCACCCACATCTGTCCCAACCAGTCCAAGACCAAAAAGCAAGCACAGTTTCTTCACATGTCCCTCTGCTCCACGTGCTTCCTCCAGGTCTCCTTGCTGTTCTCCATCTTCCTTTCTTCTTCCTCTCTTCTCTGCAGAAATCTTCTTATCCTCCTCAGCTCCACCCACTTAGGGCGGAACCAGGATATTTGGAACTTCCCCTTTTCCTGGGACCACCCTGTTACATAGGGAGTATTGGGAGAACAGATCTGAGGGTAAAGATCTGGAGATTGCCCAGTGTGGAATCTCAGGTCTCTTTCTGGTTCTCCAGAGTTGTCCAAAACTGCAACAATCTAAGCACTCACAAAGATGAGCCCCTCCCTACCAAAAGAAGAGTTAAAAAAAAAAAAAGAGTAAAACCTAATGTTGCCCCCACAAGGTACAACAATCCTTCTGCCCACCTGTGACCATGCAGATGCTTCTTTTCACAACTCTCTCCCTCTGCAGGGCAGCAGCCTCCTGCCTGCCTGTGACCTGACCTGTACCCTACCAGGTTTTTGTTCACTCAGCTCCTCAGCAAAGGCAGCTCTCCTCAAGGCCACCCGCCTGCAACCATGCAGGCCTCTCTCAGCAAATCTGTCTCTTTTAGGGCAGCTCTTTCTGACTGCTTGTGTCTATGCTTGTGTTTATGTCCCCTTCTCTAATAAGCCCGCTTTTAAAATATAACCGATGTCTCTGCCCCGTGGAGAAACTTGCTTGGGGAACTCACTGCATGTCACTGAAACGGGCGCTCTGGTGAAAGCTCTCCCAGAAGGAACCCAAGGACCCCACATTTCAAGCCCACCGAATCCAAAAAACACAACAAAAAAAACTATCAAAGGCTCTGGAAAATTAAAGGGACCTCAAGCTTTACACAGATGCAAACAGGAGATACTGGAGGTTTGATACAACTAGGAGAAAAGAGCCTGATCTTGGAAACCGAGATTCACAGACATAGACGCTGTAACTTTAGGGAAGTCCAGACGATTACTTTCATGCATAAATACTGTGAGGGTTAAGTACTGTCTGCATAAGAAAACTGCATTTCCTTTATATTCAGTGCCTGTTGTTGAAGATTATTTTTAAAAGGAAGAAAATTAGATATTTTTAGATTGTTACTAAAGAAGGACAAAAGGTTAAGATTCTTACTAATCTCACAAACTGAAACTCACAAATTGAGAGAACAATGTAGCTGTTGTGTTACAGGGTAGGGAGAGGAGCACCCAGAAGCCCCAAGCCTGCCCTCTTTGAATGGGTTCTGTTATTTGCTGCATTAAGATAAACACATAAAACTTTTAATGGAAAGGAACTTTAATACAACTAGGGTACAATAAAGAAAGAACAAAGAATATAGTTATTAAATTAAGCATTTAAAGTTATTTATTTTTTTGAGGGTAAAAGTCCAGCCAAATAGGATTGGCTTAAAGCAAGGTTCAAAAACTTGCCACACATTTAAAGGACTTTTTAGTAGAGATCCATAAAAAACGGTTAGAAAGAGTTAAACAAATCTGGGAGGAAAAGAGCCAAATTAAAATTAAAATGAAAGCTGCTATTGCTAACTTTTTCACGGGTCTTTCACTTACATCTGTTTTAACCAGTTTAAGACTAAAAAGCAAGCATAGTTTTTTTACATATTCCTCTATTTCACGTGCCTTCTCCAGGTCTCCTTGCTGTTTTTCATCTTCCTTCCTTCCTTCTCTTCTTTCTGCAAAAATCTTCTTTTTCCTCCTCAGCTCCACCCACTTAGGGCGGAACCAGGATTTTGGAACTTCCCCTTTTCCTGGAACCACCCTGTTACAGTTGTACCTTACATCCCGTCGGTCCACATGTGGGGCAACCGGGCGGCGCAGTGTTTGCAGGGGTCCCAAGACACAGGGGAGCCCCCTAGCCTGGAATAAATCTTTACTCTTTCTTTCTGGGTTTCTCTGGCGTCATCTCGTGGCCTCGCCTCTTCCAAAATCACGCTTGTTTTCTCATAGCTGTGCTGAAGCCCTTCCTCTCTTATAGCCCTGGCCTCTGCGCACAGGTGCGCACACTTACGCATGCCCCCACCCATGCTCCAGGTGTCCACAATTGGGGCACACGTGCCCAGCGCCTACACTTCCAAGCACCTACAATCAAGGGCGCAGCTGCCAGCCAGAGGCTAGTGCTGCAAAAAGCCTGACCACTTCCACTTACCCTACAGTCCTCCAAAACCATCTTTATCAAAATGGATTAATCTTTACAGTTAATTTTTGTTTTCTTGAATATAATTCATTGATGTGCTGAAATGCAGCCTAAACACAAGAAACACAAAGAGTTCCTTCCATTCCTTCCCCGAGTATTTCTTTGTTACATTGAGTGTTCATGATTTCTACACCCCAATTATACACTCATCAAAATTTAGGATATTAGAGTCATCAAATATTATAGTATAGGAAATACTAAGGCAAGAAACAACCAGTGAGGCTTTATAAAACCTAATTATAAAGCTTAAATTGGTTTTTAAAATTCGGTATATTTCAAGTCCGTTTTCTATCCTGACATATATGGACAATAACAGAATTTGAAGTGAGGGTATTAAAAAAAATCTGATTCCCGATTTAAAATCATTATCCACATTTTCTAACAACAAAGGAAAAAATAACAATTTCTCCTTATAATGAACCATGTTTCATGTGGTGAAACATCATAAATAGACATAATTTTTTGGAAAGTGAAAGAAAGGAACAATTTTTATAAAAAAGACAAATATCAATATTATTAGAAAGGATGAATACCAAAGCTACAGCCAGAAATCTTTGACCTCAAGCCAAATGTCAACTACATTATTAAATTCAAAAGCTTATCTTTCAGGGAAAAAAAACTGAATAAAAGGTAATCTTTGGCAAGTCTAATTAAATGGAAAAAGAAAATACAAAAAAAAACCAAAACAAAACACCAGTCCAGTGAGAATGGGAATATGATAACAGATACAAGGTGAACATAGTTATACTGATAAACTTGAGACCACAAATTAATCTCCTGAGTGTGCTTATTAAAAGTAAGTAATTGTCCTTCTCTCTTCAGACTTCGTGAATAGAATCTCTGGAGAACGACACACAGGAAACTACTTTTTAAAATGACTGTCTCTAATCCCACAGACCAAGGTAATTTAAAGTGTGAGGGCACCCATTTAGGTTAAGTGGAAATTTTTATTAGGAAAGTATTCGTCACAAGCGCAGATCATGAAAAAAACAGAAAACATGAAAAGATTAATGGTTGTGAAAATACTAGAACATGTTTTCTAAGAACTTCTTATAGAAGTCAAATTACGGCCAGATGATGTACAGACTGTTTCAAGAACTAGATAATTCTCCTGTGTTCTCTTTTCTAGAGCAGACAAAATTTAGTCACACACTCAGGTTAAAAGGTTAATAAATCTGGTTAAATAAATTTAAAAGGTTAATAAATCTGAGACTAAAAATGAATCTCAAAAACACGCCTGCAAATCAGTAACTGCAATCGAAATTAACCTCTAAATAAAGCTCAACCAAGTAAATCCACCCAAATATGAAAAAGTCAATGTTTAATACAAAAATCAAGTCAGTCATCTCAATGACTATTTGGTTTAATCAAAGAGTTCACAGATTGACCAGTTTTGAGCATTCAGTAAAATATTAAATAAAATAAAATTAAACTTCAAATTGGTACTCAAATTATAGGTATGCAAATGAGCATGTGTAAAAACTTAGAACTCATTATTAAATTATAACAGATGAGATATAAGGGTTTTCACAAAAGTGAAAAAGTATAAAAACAATAAAGACAAAGAATAAAAAATAGAAAAAATGATAAATCATGTCATAAAAATAAAGACTGCTGTGCAAAAAATATTGCCAATGAAAGCAAAGAACAAAGTGAATTAAAACAGAACGTATATTCAAAGTTAATAATCTAAATTTACAAAAAAAAAGAAAAAAATAATCTAAATTTACAAAGCACACAAAATAAAAATTTTCAAGATCACTAAACATCAACAAAGGAAAATGATTAGTTTTGCACAAGAGAGGACAAAGAACTATTAAAACTTTATAGCTTCATTTAAAATAAAAATGGACATTCTAACAGTGACTATTAACAAATTTTATAACAGTATTTTCATAATTAAAGGAAAATAAATTATGTTTCCAGGAGTAGTTATAAGGAGTAGTTATATTTCTATAAACACTCTGCACAAGAAAATATAATTGTGCACAAGAAAAAGAAAAACCAAAAGTTCATATTCTTTGACCCAGGAGTACCATGGTGAAAAACACAATTGAAATATGGAAAAATGTTTAAGCACAAAAGTGTCCATGTAGAGTTATGACTAAAAGGGGAAAATGAATCACATTATAATCCTGGTACAAATCACTTTGAAGAGTATATTAATGAAATGGAATATTATGCAACCTTTAAAAATATGTCTATTAATATTTTATGACCATGTGGGCTTTCTGGCATAACGGCTTTGGGAGTTCTATGGACATGCTCCAAGCAAAACTAATAAAAATCTAGTGAAGTCTCTGGGAATGATCCTGAAGATATATAGTCCTAAAAATTATTCAGGAAAATCTCCTATAATTTGATAATAGCTAAGAAGTCCCTGGTATTTGAACTGTTCTTTATCATCCCTGTCTATCCCAGCGAGATGGTGACTACTTCAGACCAACAGAGCCAAGATACAGGGTTCCCTCTCTCCCCAGCTCTTAGAGAGATTGTCATCCTGGGATGGACAGACATCCACATTTCTCATCCTTTCTAAAGAGCACTAGTTAAAGGTAATCATGTAATTATATAAGATAGTAAGATTATATATTTTCTCACTTCTATTAACTTGAAAGCAATTTTATAAAATCAATCTGTGTGAATTAAGATGTGCCTATCTAATGTTGAAAATGGTTGAGACACTATTAAAATAGGATACATATGTAAATTATTACCACTGTATAAATCTCTACACATACATAGATAAAAAAAGGTAATAATGATATAGCTAAAATAATTCTAAATTTAGTCACTAATGAAAAAGATAGGAGAAATTCCAAAATATTAAAAATGATCTATTTTGGTGGTAGGATTAATGAGTTATCTCTATTTAGTTAACTTTTTTGCAATTTCCTTATTTTCTTCAAACTTATTTATAATAAAAATATTATTGAGTTTTCTGGAATTCTAATTCAGCCTTGGAATTAGTGGAAGGAGATCTGCACCCCTTATTATAAACCCCTTATTTAAACCATTGTCCTCATGAATATACTTCCCTGAGAGTAGGGGCACCATGCTAATATGTTGGTAGATATATGGATATCACCAAGCTACTAAAATGTAATTGAATTTCTTTCTATCAGACTCAAATACATGTCACCCATCAAAATATATAGTAACAAATTATAAAAACCAATGGAGCAAATTTAATGGTCTATACATTTTTTTTTTTTTTGCCAAACTAGAGAATATTCCACGTAAATTGAAAAGAAGTTTCTGGAAGATGTACACATTTATATTTTTTACTGTACAAACAGTGTTAGTGCAAGATTATGACCTTTCAGGTTGCATCCTAGTTCAACAACTTTCTGTTATGTTCGCAGTGCTTCATATCCTCAGTAAATGGGGATAAAAATACCACCTACTTTATATGCTTATCATAATTATATGTCAGCATAAAGTGCATAGAATAGTGCCTGGTACTTAGTAAACAATGTAAAAGATTTTGTAGAATAAGAAAATTATATAAATATGCAAACATAGATTACATACACTTAATCTCACTTATTCCAAATGCCAATTAGCAATCACACCAAAGAGAAAATACTAGCTGTACCAGATAGACACAATACAAAGTCATAGAGACAGATAATGACATAAAAGCTTATGTCCCACATGTGTGTAATCCTTGGCTTAGCCCTTCCTTAGAGCCAACTTTACATTCTTGTTTCTCAAGGTGTAGATCAAAGGAATTCGAAACAAGGTAACAATATTATTCAACACCTGAACAACAGAATCCAGCCAAGGGCTGGAGGCAGGTCAAAGATAGAAACATGGATGGAACTAGAAGGAATTATACTCAGTGAAACAAGTCAGAAGGCAAGAGAAAAATATCGGATGGCTTCACTATTAGGAGGAATATGAAAGAACAACAGCAACAACAAAGAATAAGTTCAAGGAATTGGGCAATTATAACCAAAAGCAAACAAAAAACTCAACAAGCCCAAAAAGCCAAGATAAACCAAAGAGACAATGGGGGGGAGGGGAAGGAAGGGAGGGCAAGAACAGGGATGATCACAGAAAATGCACAAAGGACTGAAGTGATGGTGCATGGGTGGAATGGTGGTGGTTACTCCCTGGGGAATACAAATGATGTCAAATATAATAATAAAAAATTAAAAAAAAAAAGAAATGAGGACCACTGGTCCATGGAAGAGCAGGATGGAAGTCAGGTGGACACTACAGGTTGAAAAGGTTCTGCACCTGCCTTCTGCAAAGCTGATTTTCAATATAGGGGTAACAATGTGAGTATGAGATGTGAGGATTAGAAGAAAGCGCCAATAGTGTGATGATACCTATGCTGGTGAAGCTCACCATCTGAGCTAGCCTGATGTCTGCACCGGCCAAGGTCAGCACCACTGGGATATCACAGAAAAAATTGTCCACCTCGTTGGGGCCACAGATGAGGAAGGTGAGGACACAGATGTGCCACAGATGAGGAAGGTGAGGACACAGATGTGCCACAGATGAGGAAGGTGAGGACACAGATGTGCAGACAGCACCCCATCCAGCTACTCAGGGTCATGATGGAGCACACTGGGGGTTTATGATGAGTGTGTACGGCAAGGTGTCTCGCAACCATCCCAGACCAGGTAGGAGGTTCATCTCCGGTTCAAGCAGTTTCTTTGTCTTCGCCGCCGTCACGCTATCCCTCACACTCCACCGCACCACACCACCACACCGGCGTCGCCGAGACACTAGCTTTATACACCTCGTGCGTCAGTCCAGGTGCATCTACTTGCGCATGCCCACTCAGGCATGCGCACAGGTTTCCATCATTACACCAAGGGTGGAAACACCTGATTAACCTTTACCCTGCAGGCCACCCCCTCAGGGTTTTCCACCATACAAAACATATATACATTTCCCGGGGCAAGTATGAACATTGCAGTCATGAACCATAAAAATAAACTGAATACAACTGAATACAGAAATACAACAAAATACAAACTGAATGCAAATAAACCCAGGCAGGGCACCAACCTAGGGGCAAAAGACAAGATTACTGGCACCAGCAGATGATCCACCACATCTGCTGCTGAAGGCACCGACCATGCGAGGCGGGAGCCACTCACGGCATCTGCCATCTCATGCCGGGAGCTGTCAGGCTTCCTGGCCTTCTCTGGCTGTGGTCTCGGCCACAAGCCGCATAGTACATCCACCCCCAGGATGTACTCCGGAATGGGCGATACACAAACTTTATATTCTTTCGGGGGTAATCGCCCAACCCCCAAGGGTACTCTCACTGCAGTTGCCTTCACACTTTGGCCTCCATAGCCATCAGTGTAACAAGTCTTCCCCTGAATTTTTTCTGGATTTCCATGGAGCAGAGTACATTCTGCTCCTGTATCTACCAGAGCTAAAACTCTTTGCACATTGGTTGGGGACCAGTGGATGGCAAGCTCCACATGTGGCCTCAGATCCCCGCCTGTCCCCTGTGGACGGGTTACTTGGCCCTCACCCTATTCAAAAGTGGACAGGGCATCTCCTGGGACTGAGGTTGGCAGTAAGTGGTCTTCCAGGCGCAGGACTCATGCCTGAGGCCTGGAATTTCTAGGCTCCCCCTTAGCAGCAGCCCTTCTTAAGGGTGTAAACCTCTGGTCTTCCTGCAGTTGCTTCCATAATTCCAACAGATAGGCATTGGGCCTCGCATGTATTTTGGTACTATCTACACCTGCTCTCACTAGGTCTGCCCACATTTGACTACTGGTAACTTTAACAGGTTCTTTAGTTTTAAAAGGTTTCCTTGCCCTCTTTGGCTTTCCTGATCTTTCGACGATTACCCGTATTCCCTTCTGAGTCTGGGAGCGCCTGCTCTCAACTTCACCCAAGCTGGCTAGCATTGTGGTGACATCATAGATTTGACGTCCCACATAGGGTGCTAGAACTGCCATAAGGGATCCAAATGAGGACGAGGGAGCACTTTTTAGTACCAAATCCCTCATCCCTGCTGTGAAAAGCTCATCATCAGGACCATGAGCATTCACATTGAACATGGCCTGCCGCATCCCCAATTCCCGAAGTACCTGCACCAGGTCGGCATACGTCTGCCATCTGCTCACTGTCTCTGGCACATCTCCTGCATCAGCCCACACTGTCCGTACAGTAGCCAGTATCCATCCCAGCAGGGTGTGGTCACCCTGGCCATGCCGCCGGCTATTCTGCAGCCTCTGTCTCAAGGACGGGTGCGAGGTCACAGAGGCCAGTCTCTCCATCTCTTGCACTGCACAGATAATGCCGTCCACCCCAGGTCCCACAAACGCAGCAACCAGGCTGCCAAGGGTTCCCCTGGTTTCTGGCAGAACTGTTTGCCCAAGTCCACGAGTTCCGCCTGGGTGTATGGTCTGTAAGTTGTGTCATTTGGGGTGGTCCAGCAGGCTGACCCCCTGGGGCCATAGGCCATTGTCATTTCATTTTCTGAGTTACCACAGGATGAGCCCAGAGTAAGAGAACAGCCTCCTCCTCCTCTCCAGAGGAGTCTGGCATTTCCGGAGTCGCAGGCTGGTCTCCCACTACTGGGTGAGACTCAGGCACAGGGCTAGCTTCCCTCTTTACCTCTTCTGAGGAGTCTGGGATCTCCAGAGTAGTGGGTTGTTTTTCCAAACTTCTTCCTCCAGAATCCTCAAACGTTGTCACAGTTCCTGCATCTCATCCTGTAGTTGCTGGACTGTGGACCGTTCCTTCTGCCTAGATTCTCGCAGAGCTGTGAGAAACGCCCATTCCACAGCCCCTGCCGCCTCAAGGGCACTACATCCATCCAGGTTCTCTTCTATTTTGTACAGGGCCTGTTCCAACGGCAACGGGGATCCATCTAACTCTGGCCATTCCTGGGGAGGTGTCCACTGGGAGAGGAGGCTGGCCACAGGGTACATCTGCTCATGGCCGGCCACCCCACAATCCTTCCTCATATTTCAAAGGGTTCCATATCCGTCTGCATTGAACCGTCCTGCTGTCTACGCCATTTGTCTCGCAACCATCCCAGACCAGGTAGGAGGTTCATCTCCGGTTCAAGCAGTTTCTTTGTCTTCGCCGCCGTCACGCTATCCCTCACACTCCACCGCACCACACCACCACACCGGCGTCGCTGAGACGCTAGCTTTTTACACCTCGTGCGTCAGCCCAGGTGCATCTACTTGCGCATGCCCACTCAGGCATGTGCACAGGTTTCCATCATTACACCAAGGGTGGAAAAACCTGATCAACCTTTACCCTACACAAGGAGTGACAGCCGCAAAGCATCATAGGTCATCACGGTGTACAGGAAACACGCAGTACATCCCAAAAAGAGGTAAAAGAAGAGCTGGGAGGCACAGCCCTGGTAAGAGATGGTCTGGCTTGCCCCAGTAGGCAGAGGGAGAACTCTCTGAAATGTCAAACACTGACAGGTTTCCCAGGAAGAAATACATGGGGGTGTGGAGGTTGGAGGAAGTGAGGATGGCCAGAAGAATGAGCAATTTCCCAGAAAAATGAGCAGGTAGGAGGCCAGAAATAAAGAGTACATTTTCCAGCCCTTGTGTGTGAGGGATTCCCAGCAGGAGGAACTCAGTTACTGGAGTGTGAGTCTTCATGTCTAATTAGTCCTGCAACATCAAAGAATGGCCCCATCAAAAATGAGCTCCCACCCCCTCAAAAAAATGTCTTTATAATCTCACTAGGAACTGATTATATACTCTACATGCATATTATTTTATATGTGATGAAATTTATATGTATACTTTATATGTACTTAAAAAACTTCTATTGAGGAATTAGTCCAATGTTGTCACTAATATAACAGTAAGCAATTTGTTTACTTTTCATCTTTCCTAGGAAATAAAGAGATAACGCAAGAGGAAACAACAGGGGAAGAGAATAAACCTTACAGCTGGAGACTTTTGAGTTGAAATGTCAAATCTTCTTCCTACTCTATGACTTTGGATAACTTCAGAAAAATCTCTAACTCTCTTCTGTATTGATATATGTAATGTAATAATGCCTCTGGTTCTTGTTGAGGATTAATGTTTTAATATATATAAATCCCTACCATAATGCCTTTTCCTTATCCACCTTTGTTAAAAATTTCATTCAAGATGCTAATATCCTGATTTTAATGAGCTTTTCAGTTGCACAGTATTTCTTCTAGGTTCATTAGCAGGAGTTCTAGGATTATCTAATAATGTGAGTGATTTTGTGAAATTGCCTTTCTCCATCATTAGCCCAAAAAACTGAGAATAGCCTAATGGAGATGTAGATGGAAAAGAAATTATTAAATGTAAGAAAAAGAAATATACAATCACCAATTGTATATTGGTAAAATATACATTTTCTCAGTGTAAAATTTAGTATCTCAATAGCAATTCCATGTGCAGTATAACTGAATATATGTAGTCACCATTCCAGTTTTAAAATTAAGTTCCATCATGAGGGAATATCTTAAGAAAATACCATAGAGTCACCTAAGTCAGCATTAGTCCAAACTCAAAAAAGCCCATTCCCACATCCTTCACACCTTCTTCTAGTGCATATAACATTTTGGAAGATGAAGAAAACAAAGTGTTCTAGAAAGAAGGCACTTAATCACCATGAAAGGGTAACGGGAAACTTGAGCTGAAAATCAGACCCCACATCCACTTCAGCTGTTCCCTTTGTCTTTAGATGTGAAATAGGAGGGCTGGGTTCTGAGGCCAGCAAAGCTGGAAGAGAAGCCTTTTTCTTATACCCAGTCACTTGGGCCTGAAAATTAAGACCTAACAACCATGCCTCTGGGCCAAGTGAAGAAGCAGCAACCATTCCCTCAGGAGAGAATACATGTCTTGGGTTCCTAAGGGACCCTGTTCCCTAGTGGACACTAACTCCAAAGTCTGTACAACAGAGGAAGCAATTAGTTAGGAGACTTTTCTCACATCCCTCTTGTAGGGTAAGTGAAGTTAGGCTTTTCCCTTGCCCTTCACCACTCGTCAATGGGCTTGGGCGGAGGGCATACACACCCAGGACTGTAGACTCCAGCCAGAAAGCACGGGAGTGCGCATGTGTGAGTGTTCACACCTGTGCCTAGAGGCAAAGTGGCAGCACTATGGCTACAGGAGGACCACTCTGAAGTGAGACCATGAGACCACATGAGACTGAGAATGCCAGAGAAAGAGCACGAAGATTTGTGGGGTCTGGGAGGCTCGGTTGCTTGCCTGCCTCCCAGTTGAAGAAAGAGTTGGGAATTAAAAAACTAAAAGAAACAGCTGTGTTAAAATAAGACAAAACACACCTGCAACTGTTTGTTTTTAACTAGCTTTATACGTCCCATGATCATGTTCACATTTGCCTGAATCCATAACATTTTCTACCAGCTCTTTTTTCCATTCAAGTTGCCCTTTAAGTTCATGTTGGCATTCTTCAACTACTCTAACTTGGTTCAATTTATATTTTTAAGAACTCAATTTGCTCACTGCTGACTGTGTAGAGAATGGATCAGAGTGGATATGGGTAGAATAAGCCAGGGCTGTGAGTTCATCATTTTTACTGGCCATTCAGTGAAACAAGCACAAAGATCTGGCACAACTATTATGGCTAAAACTATTTTGAGATATTTTTAAAATGCACAAAAAATGACAACCGTAATAAGCTCTATGTAATTTTACAACATTCTAATAACCATTGTCCATCATGCAAAGGAATTCAGAAGTGACTTCAGTCTCCATGGTTTTGAAATTGCAATTACTGTTTACTGAGAATCTTTTTTAAAAACTATTCAATGCCCCTTTATTTCATCCTTGTATCAATCCATCCCATGAGCTAGATGTTATTTTTTTTTAAGATAAAAACCAGGCACTTGCTGCTTCAGTAGCTCATATACTAAAATAGAACATAGAAATTAGCATGACCCCTATGTAAGGACAAAACCCAAATTCATAAAGCACTTCATGGAAAGGACAGGAAGGAAGGAGGAGGGGAGGCAGGGAAGGAGGTGGGAAAGGAAGAAGTAAGTTCAAAAAGTTCAGTTACCAAAGTTTACTCCAAAAAGCAGTCATAGAGTTTAAATTTGAATTTCTGTCTGATTTTTAAAATAATGGTGAATTCTTGCAAATAGAATATTTTGTCTTCAAAAACCAAATTAGTCATATAATTCTATATATTAGACCATCTTATCATAAAATTTTTGAAGCCAAGTACTTCTATTAATTCTATTAAGGGTGTACTATCATAATTTGCATCCCCAATACTCATTAAAACACACACACATTCATTAGGAAAAGATACAAATCATAGTGAGCTTCCATATATACCATCTCCTTTCATCTTCCAGAAGTGCTTATCTTGACAAAAATCTCAAGTCCCTAAAGTAACAACTCAAAGATCCAAAATCGCATCATTTTTTATATTGCTAGCTCTAAACATTCCATATCATTAATTCAACAGGTATATTGCAAATATTCATTATTCACCTGACCAAGTTAAATCAATTTCATAGCAAATTATAAATATTCTTTATATGGTATATATGATTATGTATAAATTTGCAAAGAAAAATAAAACACCATATTCACTAGAATGCCTGTGTTAGTGGTCAGCATATTATTTTCCTTTTAGTAAAGTTCCTTTTACATACAAGTGAAATACTCTCACAAGGCTATTAGTGTATAGTTAAATAGAGCGAACCAGATGACTATAACCAAGTCTCTCCTGCTACAACAACTTGACACAACTTACTCAGTATAACTGTTAAACTGAGTTAAATGTCCCTGATATTTCTTGGACACAAGAGAAATACTATCCATTTGTTCAACAGGTACTTCCTTTTTATTTTTCAGCAGATTTATCAAGGTATAAATTATATTTCATAAAATTTAACAGTTGTAAGTACACAATTGATTTACAATAAATTTCTAGACTTGTGCAAACATTTTCATAATTCAGAAAATTTTCACCAACCCCCAAATTTTCCTGGGACTGATGTGTAATCAATTTTCACTTCTATTCACTCCTATTTTCTTTTGCTAAATTTTCAAGTTTCTTTCCTTCTTCAGCTTTGGTGCTTTCATCTAAACTTTTCACATTAGCCCCCTCTATTTTTATTCAACATCTTTATCACATTTGTGTGCTGAGTATTTATTCCCCATCTGCCTTCTCCTGTATATTTTATACTCCATAAGGAGAGAAATCATGTATATCTTGTTCACTACTCTGCCTAGCACCTTGTAAATACATAAGTAATAAGTGACTATTACATAAGTATCCAGTGACTATTCTTCTTACCTAACTGTGTTCTAGGCCTGCCATTTACTAAAACGTTTAATAATAACAACTTGAATCATTTGGCTATTTAAAAGTATGGAAGAACTTTTATAATTAGTATTTCATAATGACAAAGCAAATAATTTAAGCAATAAGAATTAACTGCTGATAGAAGAAGGAGACCACTGTGGAGTGGCATATTTGGAGAAGGTATTCTGGAAATGACTGAGAATGAACAAAAATCCCAACACTGTGGGGTTCTCATAAAAGCAAAGTTTTGCAGTGGAATGCTAAATCAAGAAAACCGTGCTCCAAGATATATCTTTATCATATGAAATAATGCTAAGTGAAGAGTTCTGATAAGGGAAAAGTCTAAATAGGTGATATATGTTTGTGCTGGGGTAGTGGGAAATACATCAACACACTTTTGACATCCCTTCAACAGGTGGAGCCTAATTTCCCCACTGTTGAGTGTGGACTGGACATAGTGATTCACTTCAGAGAGAAATAAAAGGAGAGATGGAGTATGACTTTAAAGATTATGGTACGAAAAGCTCTGGGGCTTCCCATTTAGATTGTCTCTTAGGTCACTTGTTCTGGTGGGAAGCAGGTGGCATGCTATGAAGACAGGAAGGTGAGAAATGGATGGAGCAGTCTCGGCAGTGAGTGAGGAAGTGAGACCTTCTACAAGGTCTATGTAAGAAGCATCTTAGAAGCAAATCTTCCAGACCCAATTGAATGATAGCAGGCCTGGCCAATAACACAGCTGCAACCTCAAGGACATCCCTAGCCAAGACCACCCAACTAGCTTCTCTAGGATGCTTGACCCTCACAGATAACTGTGAGACAGGTAATGATTTGTTTTAACTGCTAAGTTTAAGATTAATTTGTACTATAATAAATAGCTAATACAATAGCAAAGAGAGTGCCAAAGATTCAAGAACATTCAAACAAGAGCAGTGTCACCCTTAAATGATTAAGTAGTGATACTAGAGAGCATAATAAATCAGGTAACTGTATATAAATGCTTGATTTGTATCATAGACAGGTAGATATTCTTCCCCCAAAATAGACATCCCCTAGTACTCTCTATGTAGGTGTTTTAATGAATATTCTATCCTGATCGCATCTGACATGAGTCAGATACAAAGTTTTAAGCTAATTCTTTGGCTAGTTTCTGAGAATGAATGGGCATTTCCAAAGAGCAGAGAAAGCTGAAGTTGTCACTTCTACATCACAGCTTATTTCTCATTATGCTCACCAAAGTGTTTCACTAGCTATTTCCATTGTCATTACTACTTTTTCTTTTCTGCAGTTGCTTAACATTTTGTCCTTCAGTTTACTCATATATAATTGAGAAGAGAAATTATATGCAGTTTATTAGATAGGCTGTTCAGATGACACTCATTCATATATGTAAAATAGTTGGAATGGTAAATGATATATAGAAAAAAAGATAGGACAGTTATTATTAAACAGAATTTGTGATTCTTCAGTTCTTATAAAGTAGTGACAGGCTGGTTCTAGATCAAGACTCCTTTGGTTTGACTACTTCTCTATGCTTAGTTTCTTCATCTGTAAAAGGAGAATATCATAGTATCTACCTCCTTGGAGTTTGTGAGTTAACTTAGTCAATACATGTAAAGTGCCTATAACAATATCATGCACACAGTAATAAGATTTTCAATTTTAGCTCTTAGGTGTTTGGGAAGATGACTCTAAATAAATAGATAAATTGCTTGAAATTTATTTATCTAAACATTAAGATTAAAATTTAAAAATCAGTAAATATTGCTACTTGTTAATTTTTGAGAATAGACCATATCTACAATATATAGACAACTCTGGCTTTGAAAGACATTTCTCTGCAAATTTACAGAAATCCACTGTCCCATTTTATAAGTATAGATTAATGACTGACCATTCCTTACTCGAGGCATAATGAGTATAGTCCAATGGCAAATTTCTCTGATGGTCATAGGAATAAAGCTCCAAATGGAATTCTTTTGTGATGGGATATGATTAAAGCCCAAAATTTATAAACTAAAAGTTAAGCTTAAATTTATTTATATTTTATTTATTTTTTGCATAGAAGAACTGGGGTACAGGCCAGAGGCAAGGGAGAGAGAAAGGTGAGAGGACTCACCAGAGACAGAGTGAGGAGCAGAACAGGAGAACAGACTGAAACACACTGCTGAGGGGAGCATCAGGCGAGACAGGAGAGGTCTGCCGCGCCATGTGGGATCGAACTCAGGCCATCACAGTGGAAGTGCTGAAACTTAACCTCTAGGCCACGAGGAAAGCCTTAAGCTTAAATTTAAAAAGTATGCAAACCTACTTTAAGATTTCACACTAGTCAACCATAAAATCTAGCTTTATTAAATGGCCAGAGACTTCAATAGAATATAAAATAAGCTATACATCTTGAAAGGATACAGGAAGGTAGGAATGAGTGGAGGAAGGAAGAAAGGGTACAAGGAGAGAGAGAAGCAATGTAGGAAGTAGAGGGTCCACGGGCTCCAGGACCTTGTAACTTTAAGATAATTAATCAAAAAAGGGCTCCAACATGTACAGATTATAAAGAAGAGAAGATGCATTGTTTTGGCAAATTGAAAAAAGAAATCCTGGATCGATCTGAAAAGGTTCCTTGAGGAACTAAGGCAATGGCTCAGCCCACCCACACCCTACCGTTTGACTATTAGGGTTCCCAGGAAGAGCATGGTTAGCATGCTCACCCAGTTCACTATCTGACAACAATACTAATAAATACTAATAAGAATAGTGTATCTGAAGCCATCCCCCGCAGAATCTCAGGGAGGAATCGCCCCCGCACCTTATGCCCCAGAAGGGTGGGCAGCCTGAGTGAACGCTTTCCTCAGAGCCACTTTCGCATCCTTGTTTCTCAACGTGTAAATCAAAGGCTTAAGAGAAGGTGTGACAATATTATCCAACACCTGCCTGACAGAGTCGAGCCAGGGGCTAGAAGCAGGCCTGAGATAGATAAGCATCACAGGTCCATAAAACAGGAGGATGGAAATCAGGTGAGCACTACAGGCTGAAAAGGCTCGACACCTGCCTTCGGAAGAGCTGATTTTCAATATGGAAAGGACTATGCGACCATAGGAAGTAAGGATTAGGAAAAAGCAAGTGAGGGTCACCACGTCCACGTTGGTGAAGCTCATCGTCTGAGCTAGAGTGGTATCTGCACAGGCCAGGGGCAGCACGACCGGGATATCACAGAAGAAATTGTCCACCTCATTGGGGCCACAATAGGGTAACTTAAAGACAAGAAATGTGAGGATACTTCCATGGAGCCAGCCACCCAGCCAAGTGCCCAGAGTCAAACCTGTACACACCCTGTAGTTCATGATGACTGTGTATCTCAGTGGGTGACAAATAGCCGCAAAGCGGTCATAGGCCATCACGGTGTAGAGAAAACACTCAGTACCTCCCAGGACATGGTAAAAGAAGAGCTGAGAGGCACAGCCCTGGTAAGAGATGGTTCGGCTTCGCCCCATTAAGTACAGCATCATTTTGGGGAACTTACTGATGGGAAAAATATGTCAAATACTGATAGGTTTCCCAGGAAGAAATACATGGGGGTGTGGAGGGTGGAGGAAATTAGAATAGTGAGGAAGATGAGCAGGTTCCCCAGCAAGGTGAAGAGGTAGAAGGTGAAAAACAGGACAAAGAGCATGGCCTCCAACCCTTCAGTATTAGGAATTCCCAACAGGATGAACTCCATCACAGAAGTGCAGTTCTGCATGTTCATGCACTAGGCGGTCCTGGAAAAGTAAAGCAATCATCAGGACATAACAGCACAAATGACTGAGAAAATATCTTCCTAACAGTTATTTCTAGCCAAGGCAGTGGCTGCAAAGAGAAGAAAGTCAAAGAGGAAAGGGAGACCTGTGATATATCTGGGTTGGCAGCCAAGGAATAGGTGTGAATAGGTTTATCAGATTATTACCCATAAACAAATATTGATTGCAGGTAATGGCAAAATCAGTTATATCCAATAACCACATATAGAATGCTAACATAAAACAAGATACAAGCAAACGTAAGGAGAAATTGAGCCATCAAAAATAGAATTCATTTTTCTTAGGATTTTCTTAGGCCAGCTGCCTCTATGATTTACAATAAAGTAAAAATAATATTATGCCATTTATTTTGTATAATCTATAATATAGAATTTAAAGTCTAGCTGTGGAGAGTTACAGTTCTAGTGGGATATAATAGTTATTTATATAACCTATGCAATGCTTTCTTCTAGACTTAACCCAACTTCTGTATGTGTCAGAACAGGTTATAAACATGAATTATATACTTCTTTCCTTGAATATGAATGCTGAAGAATGGAAATAGTGTAGCTGAAAGTACAAATAAATAGGTAAGTGAATCTAATTTCTGTTTAGGTTTACTTTTTTATATGCAGTTGTCTATCTGTTATTCTTTCCATCTTAACAAGGGTAAGATTTATGCCATGGAGAAAAATCTCAGTAAGTAGAATTTCTGGCACAAATAAAAAGGGGAGAAAGAAGGAGCTCTTCAGATCAATCTTATTTAATTAATATGACCAGGCTCTACCAGGATGTAAAACTGGTCCTGCTCAAAATGTTTGATTAGATTAAAATCCTGACAAAGATATAGACAAAAAGATTAAAAAAAAAAAAAGACTCCTTCCCACCCCACAATGCAATTTATATTTATCTGTTAAATTTGGGCCATGATAATATAATCTCATATTAATATTCTATCTACCTGCTAAAAATATAAAGAGGAATAAAACAAAGTACTATTCTTTAAAGAGCTCATTCTAGATTTACATAAAACTGGTTTCTAACACTGCCCGTGAATACCAGGTGACAACCTTTGGGTCTTATGCAACTTATTTAGCCTCTCTGAGCCTCATCTCCCACAAAAGAAAACTAGATAACAATATCACCTGCCTCATAAGGTCTTTGTGGATTGAATTAGATAATGACCATAAAGGGCTTTACACAGTGCATGGCTCTTGTAGTAAATGTTCAGCAAAGTTAGTGTAACAAGTAACCCTCATGCATGTTGAACTAAGATAAGGGTGATAATATAGTAACGATAAAAGCATTGAATATATGAGAAAAATACTAGAAATTAACTTGGAAAAGAATCTGTGAAATATCAAAAAATCAGAGAAAACAAATATTACAGTTCAGAGAACCTTGACAAAAAAGCAAAGGCATTACAATGGCGGAAACACGATCTCTTCAATAAATAGTGCTAGAACAACAAGACATTCATGAGGAAATAACTGAATTTAGTCACAGACCTTAATTAATCCCTTTGCAAAAATCAACCTGAAATGATCACTGACCTAGATGTAAAATGCAAAACTATTAATTGCTGGAATATAAAGAAAGAAAACCTAGATAACATTGGGTATGTGGATGACTTCTAGTATAACATCAAAGCACAGTCCATGAACTAATTAATTGATGATTTGAACTTCATTAAAAGTTTTACCATGTCTGCTTTGTGAAAGACATTGTTAAGAGAATGAGAAGAAATGCTACAGAGAAGGGGGAAATATTTGTAAAAGTCTTATCTGATAAAAGGCTTATACAAAATGTACAAAGATCTTTCAAAACTCAGTAAGATGCAATTGGGCATGTTCAGGGTGATATGGTCATAGAGAAAACTTAATAAGAAGAAAACAAACACCCAATTAAAATTGAGACCAAAGGTGCTAAAAGACACCAAAGAAGATAATAAAATGGCAAATAAACCTATGCAAAAATGTTCCATATCATATGTCATCAGGTAAATACAAATTAAAACATGCACACTTATCTCCAAGACTTCTCTCCATGAATTCTTTCTCATTGCTAACTCATTGATGGATTTCTGAGCTCAGCAACCTATGAGAATTTTCTTAAGTTTGATGTCTCCTTCAGTTGAGTGAGCAAGGGGAATGGAGAGTAGAAATAACATACAGGGAGAAAAAGGAAAGAGAGTAGTACCAGTAGAACAAAAATTAAATAGATATGTGCCAACTAATGGAAAAGACATCTAACATAGGTAAAGAAAATTTTCTAAAATTTCTAAATAAGAATGTGTTCCTAAAGCCAAAATTCTACTTTGCATAAATGTCAGAGCATAAAGGCAAAGTATTACACCTTCTGTTCTTGAATCCAAGGTACATAGATTCAACACTCAGTCTTGATATGTTATCTGGTCCTGAAATTCTGGATTTATAGTATTTTCAAACTGGGGAGTCTCTTTTAAAACAACATCCCCAGTGACCCAATCCCCACACTAAAGAAGCATGAATTTGCAAAGGGAGCAATTAGACTCTTCTGCTCTTTCCTCATATACCATTCCCATTACATAGCTTCTCATTTCAAAATATTTTACATAATGATTACAAAATCTGCATTGCAGATTAATAAAAGCAAGAAAATACCTTCTATCTCCTACCTTAACATTACCAATGTAAAGAATATTAGTGTTTTCCTCCAAAATTTCTCTACTACATGGTCATGATATAGTATTAACTAGTTGTAATCATGTTATATCTGTACTTTTGTACTTTTTCCTATTCACTTTTTAATTTTATCAAAATATTTTCCATATCATTAATCATCTAAAATATAAAGTTAATGACAGTATCTATTCCACTGAGTATATATGCCTACATTATTCAATCATCTTCATTTTTTGAATGTTTAACCTTTAAAAGTAATGCTAATGAGTCCCAGAATAAACATATATCATAGATAGATAACAGATATATGATAGCTAGGCATATATATATATGAGATGAATCTTAATTTATAATTTTCCATATTTGATATAGAAATATTATAAAATTATAAACACTATGGTTTTTAAGGTTATTTACTTTGCTAGCAGCAGTACTTATGAGGGATGGTTTAACCAGCATTATGTATTAATATATTAAAATCTTCAAAAGTTGTGTCATAAGCAAAGACAATTAACTGTTTCTTAATATTTTTTGGTTACTCCTTATGCTATATAAGCTTCCAAATTATTTTGCTTTAGTGATACTAAAGTGATTTGGTATTGACATAGGGATAGACAAATAAATAAGACAAATGGAACGGATGAGAGGTTATAAAAACATTACTCCTAAATAATGGATGATTTGATTAAAGTCAAAGTTATCATTAGAAACTTTTTCAATAATTTTTCTTGGACAAATGGAGCAAAAAACATCTTTCTATAAACTATATACAAAATCAATCCATGTGTAATATAAACTCAAATTTGTAAGGTCAATAATATAGCTTTTTCAGATTAAATTGAGAGAAATAGTAATCATAAGGGAAACAGTGATGGTTTTGCTTATTTATAAATGAGACTAATGTGAAAAATAAAAAAATAAAATAAAATAAGTAAAAAGTCAGAGATATTCTTTATAGCAAGTATAGCTACTAAAAACTCATATTCAAAATATGTAAAGAAGTCCTCTGGTATGTAGAACAACAAACAGCCCAGTATGAAAGTAAGCAAATGATTTAACCAGGATTCACCAAAAAAAGAAGTATAATAGCCAATAAATAATAACAAAAATTGGTTGATCATTTTAAGAATTGGGCAAATAAAAATTTTGATTTAAATAAAATCTTACCTAAAGTAAATGTAAAAGTCACCAGTTACTGGTACTTTCACATTGCTGAAGGGAATATAACTTTATGGAAGCACTTTATTTTTTTTTTTAAAGATTTATTTATTTATGCATACAAGCACTGGGGTACAGGCCAGAGGTGTGGGTGGAGTGAGAAGATTCACCACAGAGAGCTGGGAGCAGAACAGGCAGATCAACAGAAGTACACTGCTGAGGGGAGCAGCGGGCACAACAGGAGAGGTCTGCTGCGCCATGCGGGTCCCCTCCCTGGCCGGCAGCAGGGATCGAACTCGTGCTGCAGTGGCTGAGGTTTGCTTCATAGTGCACCGCTCAACCCACTGCGCCACCAGGGAGGCCCTGGAAGCACTTTAGAAAATGGTTTATCACTTTCAAATAAGCTGGGAGATATTTTTCCCCATAATACAGAAATTTCTTTGTATAAACCATGTACATATTCATATGGAAAATGCAAGAATATTTAAAGCAGAATTTTTGTTAGAGCTAAACTGTGAACACCCAAATGCTTATCAAGAGTTTTTTTATAATGGAATAATACAAGTAGGTAGAAAGATAAATTCACAGCTATACATATCACTATGCACAGATCTTTAACACATAATTTTATTCATTTTTTTAAAGTAATAATTTACAAAACTGTATAGGCTTCACGTATGCAGTTTCTCACCTAAGCAACAACATATATCACACCAAGCCTTCTACAAATGTCCAGTCACCATCCACCACCAACCAACTACCCCCTTTACCTGTTTGAGCTCCCCTTCCCTTTGGTAAGCACTATTCTGTTGACAGAATAAAATGTAATTTTATTAAGATTTATTATTTATTTATGCATATAAGCACTAGGGTACAGGCCAGAGGTGTAGGGGGGTGAGAGGATTCACCACAGAGAGCGGGGAGCAGAACAGGCAGATCAAAGGAGTAGGCTGAGGGGAGTAGCGGGCACATCAGGAGAGGTCCACTGCGCCAAATGGGTCCCCTCCCTGGCCGGCAGCAGGGATCGGACTTGTGCTGCAGTGGCTGCGGTTTGCTTCATAATGCGTTGCTTAACCCACTGCGCCAGCAGGGAGGTCCTAAAATGTAATTTTAAATGCTAGAAACTAGACATTAAATATTAGTATTTGATATTTGTACTCTCTACATATATATAGAGACACCTATTTTTAATATTTTATATGTATATATACACTTATATTCATATATCTTTAATTTATATATATAATATATAAATTATATTTAATTTAATACTTATATATGTATACTTATACTTATAAAATAAGTATTTATACATATTTTATAAATATAAAATATATATTTATATTTATATAGATCATATATAATTTTAAAAAGCAAAGTCAAACGATTGTTTAGAAATAACATCCAAGTTAATAAGAACTCTTGTATTTCCTAGACAAGCACATGATTAAATTAGAAGTAGATGAATGAGAGATTTTCTATACTGTACCATCACACTATGACAATAGTTGGATTTAATTCCCACCATAAATAAACATAAAAGCTGAGTCAAATATATAAAAAGATTATTTCCAGGTATTAGATGAATTAGATCAGAAAGGCAGCATAGACCATAGTCCCAATCAGAGGAAAATCAAATGAAGTCAGCACTTCCATTCACAGATGCATTCCGTTCCTTGATATATGCATGAGATCTGAAGTGGAACACAACAGTCTTGTTAACTTGAGGAGACAGAGTTAGGAGCTCAGGATTACTGAATTAGAGGTTGTGAAGCAGAATTCCTGACATGACAGGTTTATATAAAAAAAGAAGACCTCTAAAAATCTGCATGTTGATACTCATTTGTGCAAATATAGACTGGATCTCCAATAGGCTGAGTAGCTATAAGCTATTACCTGTATCTGTAAGCTGAATTATTTCCGGAAGCCACACAGTGGTGAGAAATTTTTGAATTATGATCAGTCAAAACAGAAAATTCTTGTTGAAAGTGAGGACATGCAATAAAGAGTCCCCAAAAGAGCATGCCTTAATGGTAGAGATAAAGTATTCTTAAAGTAAATACTGCTTAGTTCCACTCAACAAGCCTCAAAAAGTTTAAGTAGATCCATAAGGAGTTTAATGCCAGCCAAAATAAAGCCCAACACTTTTTAAAGGAAGACAACACAATCCAGACATTGGTAATATAAAATTCACATAAAATGCTACTAGAAATGCAGAGAAATAGTAAATAATACTTACAATCAAGAGAAAATTTAGTCAACAGGATTAACAGATATGATGAAATTATGAAGCAAAATGTTTAAAACTGTTATTATTTGAAGGAAAAATAAATACAATGAAGAGATAAATGGAAGATACTCAAAAGAAGTTAATAGGGCCTCTAATAAGAAAACTGTATAACTGAAATTAACCATATATAATATATAATAAACATAAATAAGTATAATATATAAAATATACATTATATAAATACATATCTACATGTGTATATATATATATATGTTTCTGGCACTTAAGAAGAAGGGGAAAAGATAGAAAAATGTTTAAAGAAAGATAGATACAAATTCTCAATTTTGATGACAAAGAAAACCATAAGAGACAAGAATCTGAGTTTCTTTAAACCCCATGTTGAATAAACAAAGAAAACCACACAAGATACATTTTAATAAAATTGATTAAAACCAATGGTAAAAACAAGTATCTGAAAAAATCAGCCATATTTTTAAAATATTGAATACAGAACAAACACGAGAATGCATAATTATCTTCAAAACTATGCAAGACAGAAGGAAATAGAATAACACATTTAAAAGATTAAAATTAAAATATCTACCTGGATTTCTATATATACCAAAAATAGCCTTAAAAATGAAGGTAAAAATAAAGACCTCTTCAGGAAAACAAAAGCCAACAGAATTTTATAAGCAGTAAACTTGGATTACATAAAGTGTTTACAAGTTCTTTACATAGAAGTTAAATAAAACCAAAAGAAAAATTGGATCTACAGAAAAGGAAGAATGGCAGAAAAGGTAACTTCACTGTTTAAAGCAAAAATAGTAAGAATGTACAGTGGGGTTTTATTGCATATGCAAACGTGAAGATAAGACAACAATAGCACAAGGATGGAACCTATGCTGCCTTACCATTCGTTCATTAACTGTGAAGTAGCAAAATTTGAAGGTAAAATATGACCATGTAAAGATAGATATTGTGAACCCTAAGACAACCACTGAAAATAACAACATAGAAATAAACAAATTATGAAGACAAATTGAAAAACACATGTATGCCCCCCCCCAAACAAAACAAAACAGTTTATTAGTCTTTGTTTAAGCATCAACAAAAGTTCCAAGAAGGTGAGGGTGGACTCAGCTGTGTCTTTTTCATGTGCAAAGGACTGTCAGTGAAGAATTCTTGCTGATGTTAGAGGTATTGGCTTATTCATCACCTAAAACCCATTAGGTTTAATAAAATTTAGTTCAAAAAGCTTAATGGTCCCATTTTTGCTCTTGAAGAAGGTAAAAGCTAGCATCATTGAAGTCCTCTTAAGGAGGAAAAAAAAGGGACTCACTGAACAAATTTGCACAGCATTCTTGAGATTTTAAATAATCTCTGAACAATTGAGCTTAGCAACAATAGTGATTTGGACCAAGAGAGTAAAACAATAAAGAAATGGATGCGTATTTTTGAACAGAAAATACAAAATTAGGGCCTCACTGGTGGCATAGGGTTAAGTCTCAGTACTATCACTGCCACTCCCAGGGCCTAAGTTTGATCCCCAACCAGAGAGCTAACCTGTGCATGGTGCAGCAGATCTCTCCTATCTCTCCCGCTGCTCCCCTTAGCGGTGTATTTCAGTAAATCCACCAGTTCTGCAACCCTCTCTGTCACTGTTGAATCCTCTCATATCCACCCTTCCCCTGTCTACACATCTCTGACCTACACTCCAGTTTTTCTACACATCAATCAATCAATCTTAAAAATATGTATTAAAACGAAAATATAAAATCAGTATTTTATAAAGATATTAATATTTTCTACCTATAAAACCAAAGAGAATCAAATAGAAATCAGTATCATATAAAAGACCTAAAATAGAAAGTAAATTAAATATTAGTCTTCATTTTATAATTAAATTGAAGTATATTAATTGGTGTTAAATTGCAAATAATTCTTGAAGTATCTTTTGCTATAGCAAAATGGCATTTTGGTTTCACATTGATTAAATATGCCTTATATTAAATGGATAGATGATGTATAAAAATTTGGTAATGTGACAGATTAACTGTCTGATTTGGGAGGATTTAGTTTCTCAAAATCCAACCTATGGAGAGTGTTCTACTGGCAACATGTTTGGGAAGCAGCATTTTTCTTCGTTTTCCAAATATCAAAAGTACTTTGGGTTTCTACTCTGTCACACCAGGTTTCCTCCTTGCTTTCATACAGCCTTTTCCCTAATAACTAAGACACATGTATCCTAGAAGAAAGGAATATTGCAACTCTCTTTAGTTATATTAAATCAAGCTTTTGAAAAATCAACGTTCACAGGAATTATAAATATATATTAAGATTAGCGTGTAGAAGCTACAAAGACAGACATCTCTGAAAAGAAAAAAAAATCGTTGAATCAGACAAGATAGTTTCTATTCTCTCGTTCTCCATAGTTGATCAACCCCAGAGCGAGGAAGTTTAATTAATAAGATGTTTATCTAGGAAGAGAAATTCTCTGCTCATCCCTGGAGCAAAAAAAAAAAAAAACCCTCCAGAGCTTTTCATGAGTGGCCATAATCACCAGAAAGTAAAATATTCATCAGAGACTACGAACCACCCCAGAGAATTGTCCCTTCGAGGAGGAAAGGCAGCAGTTTACAACACAACTAAATCACTCCCAGCACCAGCAATTTTTAAGTCCAGAGATGGATATTTATTGTAAATTATTTTTTGACTAAATGAAATCCCTTGTGAAATGTCAACCCATGAAAAGCAAAATGAATTTAAACAAAGACATTTGGAAACACTATTGAGTCTTTTTCATAACATGGAAATGTTATCTTCACCCCATAAGGACTCAGGGGCCAAGACAACATCTCCTGAGATAGTAAATCAATTTTAAGCTCTATTATTTAAAAAGTTTGTTTCTACACTTTGTTCTTGTAGTTTCATCTACACAAGAAAAAGAAGCATCTTATTTCTCAAAGACCAAGAGATTATTTAAATCTAGAATTTTACCAATCACTCAAAATCCAGTTGAGAAATTGGTAAGTAGCAAAAACTGGTAAAATGTCAGCATTTTTCATTCTTGGATAAGGGGATGCGCTTACAATGCATTAATGGTCATAGTTTTGGTTTTTTTCTTCAACTTTGGCTTGCTTCTTTTCTCTTTGTGTATATAATCATAGAGAGATTCAGTTCATTCATAAAAATGGACATTAAAAACTTACTGAGCTTCCAATAATAGAACTCCTAGATACAATAAATTGATTTCATTTTACAAACTTTTTCTTTTTAAATCACATTTGTATCTGTTTTATAGTAAACATAAACATTCAGTCCTAGAACTGAAGCCCCAGAGATCAAATACAGTCTTCTTTACTATTTAAGAGTATCTAATTCTTGGCACAGCAGACCTCTCCTGCCTTGCCTGCTGCTCCTCTCAGCAGTGTTTCAGTCAGTCCACCTGTTCTGTTCCCCACTCTGTCTCTGGTGAATCCTCTCATCCCCTACACCTCTGGCCTGTACCCCAGTTCTTGTATGCACAAATAAATATTTCTTTAAAAGAAGGAGTATCTAATTCTTCATGGGCATCTCAAGATATATTGTGAGATGACTTGATCACATGTTAGAAGAAGGAAGACTAATGGTTTAGAGTTCCAGAAGCAGAAATAATAAAATATTTGTTTGTAGAAACATACATCACATAGGAGGATTTGAGGAAAGTGGCAATAGTCTGACCATGGTAGCACTGTTTTGGTGACAGATTTCACTTATGATCGGGTGAATGTGGGCCAGGGTAGAAGAGAGTGACCTGGCTCTCCATCATGCTAGACCACAGCTGGGGTCCAGCCTTGACAAATCTGCTCCTGCCCAGAGAGCTCTAGGAAGGCAATTTCCATTCAGCTCAGTCATGAAGAATGAGTATTTCTTTGGAGAAATTTGTATTTATAGAGGAAATACTCTGAAGATCAAAGAGACTAAATCTATACGCTTGCAAGTGTGGTCTGTGTGTTTATGCTTCTGCATGTCCATGTGTCTTTGTGTGTGTGAGAGAGAGAGAGAGAGAGAGAGAGAGAGAGAAACAAGATAGAGACACAGAGAGTTAATTGAATAAAGGCTTAACTGGGGGAGCTTACCAACTCTGAGAAGGTGCCAGTTTGGGAATATCTTTTTAAGTCTACAGAAAACAAAAATTTACCCTCTTTCCTATTTGACTGATTTTCTATGAATTTACTCCTCTTGAATACCGTTGATTTTTTTTTCTATTTGATTGATTTTGGTACTGTAATAAGGAAACAGCCATTCCTCTTCAAAGTCCCAAGCTGAAAGAGTTGCTATGTAAATTTAGCCCTCTATTCTCCATCAGAAGTTATGCATTTGCCACATTTCATACGAAATAGTTTCTTGGCGGTATTAAATTTGTTTTCCTTTCTGTAAAGACAGAGTACCACATATGGGAAGAAATGACAAACATGAGCCTGGTAACCACATTCATCCTCATCGGCCTTCCCCACGCACCAGCTCTGGACTTGCCCCTCTTTGGAATCTTCTTGGTGATTTATCTACTCACCGTGGTGGGGAACCTCCTCATCCTGCTGGTGATCAAGCTGGACTCCCACCTCCACACCCCCATGTACTACTTCCTGGTCAACCTGTCCTTCATTGACATGTGGTTCTCCACAGTCACTTTGCCCAAAATGCTCATGACCTTGGTCTCCCCAGAAGGAGGGGCCATCTCCTTTTACAGCTGCGTGACCCAGCTCTACTCCTTCCACTTCCTGGGCAGCACTGAGTGTTTCCTCTACACAGTCATGTCCTACGATCGCTACCTGGCCATCAGTTACCCGCTCAGGTACTCCACCTTGATGAGCAGCAGAACATGCGCCATGCTGGCCGCTGGCACGTGGTTCACTGGCTCTCTGCACTCGGCTGTGCAGACCACCCTGACCTTCCGCCTGCCCTACTGTGGGCCCAACCAGATCCAGCACTACTTCTGCGACGCACCGCCCATCCTCAAACTGGCCTGCGCAGACACTTCAGTCAACGACATGGTGATCTTTGTCAACATCGGGGTGGTGGCGTCCAGCTGCTTCTTCCTCATCGTGCTGTCCTACGTGAACATCGTCTGCGCCATCCTGAAGATCCGCACGTCGGATGGGCGCCGCAAAGCCTTTCAGACCTGTGCCGCCCACTGCATTGTGGTGCTTTGTTTCTTTGTTCCCTGTGTTTTTATTTACCTGAGACCTGGCTCCAGGGATACCGTGGACGGGATCGTGGCGGTGTTCTACACCGTGCTAACCCCCCTCCTCAACCCTGTGGTGTACACCCTGAGGAACAAGGAGGTGAAGAGGGCTCTGTTGAAGCTGAGGAATGAGTCCATGTTCACTCAGAGAAAGTGATCAACAGAGGTCAGATATGAAAGTCATTGTAAATTTACAGTTAAACTACCCATGTGACCATTATACTTTGAAGGAAACGTTTTATACTCCATCTTAACTCTCAAATGAAACTTCAATAAATTTTTCTGTTTTTCCTAATTTATGCTTAGCTAAGACCCAGGTTCAGCAGTCATTTAATGGTGATAGTCAAGAGGAATAAAAGCAGCTTTTCCTTTTTATGTTCTCTCTTATTTTCTGCCATTTAAGTGAAAGCGTTACAGAAAGTTTTACCTTTCCATTTTTAAAACTTCAATTGAATATACTGAAAAATCCACTTACACTACATTATATTAAGTGGTGTTCTAATGATGAAATGCTTATATTAGAAAATATCATGCCAAAAATGATTAATTTACATGAAGTTTGGCTTTATTCACAATTATGAGCTAATGAAAAATGTTTGGCTTTCTGGGTTTTATTTCATTTTCACTTCTAAGATTTTTGAAAAACATTTATGTACTTATGTACTATTTTTACTCAATCAGTCACTTTGCTAATACCACTACCTAGGTTATGCCCCAATATTTACACAGTTCTTTGTCTTTTATCCTAAATGCAAAGCTTCTATTTTCAGCAATCTTAAAATTATTTTTGTAAGTTAACAGGAAAATATAATAAATACACAAAATAAGCAGTAATCTTAAAGGTAAATATAGACCTTCAAAAAACATTGAGAGTATCTTCTAATTTTAGAAGCTGACCCTAGGAGATACTTCCTGTGTAATTATACCATGTCTGTAATTCATATTTGTTTGACTTAAAGTGTGAAATGAACTGGACATCATCTGGGGACAGGGGGGCTCAATCCATGAATCTCACAAGCAATCATCCAAATATATGTGTATGTTGAAAATGCCAGTTTTCACAAAATAAATGCTTCATTTAAATACCACAGGTATTTATTTAGTGTGATAAATGCCAATGTTGCCAGATATTCTGAAAAGAGAAAACTGGAAGCAGTGGTTAGCACTGAAGAGCCTTAAGATACCCCAGACTTATAGCTGCCTTACAAAGATGATTTAGCAAGATATCCATCCCTTCATGCTAGACAGTTATATGTTACTCTAAGTAAGCTGTGAAATTATGCAGGGAGAAAAATCATACTGTGAAACCTATATAAACTATGACATAGTAAGCTGTGTAAGAGGTTAATTATTATTATTCATTACAATAAAATGGAGTTATAACCCATTCCAAAAACACAACTCATTTTGCAAGGGAGGGAACTAAAGACAAGTTGTATCAAAATTCCAAAGCGATTGTGTTCATTCATTCCCATTCTATGCAACATCACACATTTTTATTTAACTCACAATTAAGTAATTTATTTAACTCTCAGTAATTGCACAAATGCTATGGGATATTTACTGACTGTTAAGGGATAAGATAAACCACGGATACATAAAAAGAACAGACAAGAAAGATCTGCACATGCACGAAGGTCATCTTCTGGTGAGAAAGGAAAAAAGTGCAGTATCCATCACACAAGGTACAGTGTGATGCTCACGGGTGCTGGAAGGGTCAAAATACATAACAATATGTATTAAACGAAACCCTGCTCAGAGTCATTGACATTTTGTTATTTTTAAGACACTGAAGAGCTGTGAGGAATTAAGTTGGGAATGCTGTGGTCGAGGATGATGGTTCAGGGAAGTGGGGACAAACATGGAAAAACAGCTCTGAAGGTCATATCTCCACTAAAAAAAAAAAAACAAAAACAAAAAAAACCTGCAATTGAATTAAAATATTATAGAATATCTGCCTCCTTCAAACTTTGCCACCACGCCAAGACTCCAGTTTAGTAATTCAGTAGCCTATCACTAGATACAGACTCTGAAGAATACTCACAGTGCCTACAGTAATAGGATATACAGCGAGAGGATATACAGCACTATTTGAAGCTTCTGGCAGCTATACATACAGCAGGTTGTAAACTACTAGTCAGACTATCTTACGTCCTCACAACAAAAGCCTATTTACTTCGGTTCCTATTGCCTTCTACAACATGGCCAGTTTAAGCAAACATTGAAAGACAAGGAAAAATAAAACCTGTTTGAAGAGACAAATTAGAAACATTCCCAGGTGTGATACAGATCAAGGGTTATCAGAGGGGAAATTTAAAACAACTACGGTAAATATGTTAAGAACTTTAGAGGAAATAGTACACAGCATAAAAGAACAGATTGGTAACATAAGCAGAGAGAGGGAAACTCTACAATAGCCAAAAGGAAATGCTTAAAATAAAGAGCACTTTAATGGAAGTGTAGAATGCCTTTATGGGCTCAAGACCTCTCCCTTGTCAAAACGTGGGTAAGTGTGAAGGCCTGCCAGCTGGTTAGAAGTGAACTTACAATGGCAAGGTATTTTTGTACAAGTGAAAGTACAATTAATTCCTCTGTTTCACAATTAGCACTAAGTGGAACTTAGTATGACCTCTGCCAGTGATGTTTAATTAACACACACTAGGCTACCTATTAAGGGTTGCTGTTCTATTGTTGCATTTTAGAGTTTTGCCACCTATGCATCGCTTGGTACACCTCATTAATGCTTTTAACATCCCATTCACTAATGTGAATATAGAGTCAGTGGGCAACCTTTAGAGGAGTAACATACCTTACTATTATTTTACTCTAGGAGAATCCTTGTCTGTTATTTATATCTAGTGATCTTAAGTGCTATCATTAGGGCATCTGACCACTCTAAACTTAGTAATTTCACAAATTAGACTGCACAAATTTCAAAATTCTTAATTCAAAATTCTTATGTGGCTTTTCAGCACTAGTTGTGGGTAAATTAAAATGATAGGATAACAGTGACTCTATAGGGCTTCATGAATGTCCTTTCTAATGTGATACGCATGCCCCGTCTATTTTGATATATGGATGTCCAAATTATGAAAATCAACTCTTGAAAATATTTTCTTGATAACTTTGAATAAGAATATGATAATACCTATTTTTAAAATGTCCTTTCCCCATTCAACCCAGGAAAAGATACCCCCTTACTTTAATTTTATGCAAGTAAGAAAAAAGATTTGTCATGTAGATATGTGAGTTAACATCTAGTGCAGTTCACCCAACACTTCCAGAACTTCCATGACAAGGACATGGTATGACTGTAACTTCTGGCCTTCTGTGAGTGAGGATATTGGCCAATATGTATGCATGATCTGGACATTGAGATTATTAGAGAATAAAAAGAAATGTAAAATACTTTGGATGTATTCTCTTTTAACCAAATTTTCTTGCTGCTAGAACTTAAAAACTCAAAATGCATTAAGATTTGGCCTGGAAAACAGATCTGTGTACTTGGGGTACATCCTAAACCACATGACCTGAAATAATCTTGTATTATTTATACGCTACACATGGATTATTATGATTTAAGTGGTTGGAGTGGGTCTTAGTTATCTGTGCATATAATTTTCTTTATCATCAAATGGTGATTTGCTCCACTAGCTAATATGTTTGAGATGTGAAGAGGTTCACTATCTTGATAGATTTTATGATGCTGTAAACTCCAATTGTGTCCTTATGTGTTCCATTGGACTCTGTAGTTCTAAAACATGAACAGTCTCGAAGTCCTGTATCTCCAATGCCTTAAATAAACATAGTGATCAATTAAAATTGTTGAAGGAATTATTTCATAAATAAGTTTAGAAATCATGACTGAATGGATGAAGCCTCATCATTGAATCATTATAAAGTGACACTATCCATTCTGGATTTGAACTGCATTCTATGTAGTTGTCTACTTTTTCAAATAATTTAGATATTTACTTCTTAAAATTTTTCAATGAGTAGTTAACTCTTAAAATATAGCTTGAAGAAATCAAATCATACAATATTCTAAACATATAAGGTTAACAGAGAAATGACACTACTAATAACCTCAGTGGACTCACATAGTACTCCAGAGTTGCTGCTAGAAGAAAAACCCAAAAGAATAGTCAAAATATGCACAATTTGATACAGGAACTACTCTTATTTTATCATTCCCTTTGTGGAATGGAAACCAATTCTGAATTATCTTAATCTTTTAATTTTGCCCTTTTACAAGCAGGTACGCTAGGGCATAGAGCATAATAACAACATAATGAAGTATTTATAAATTAAAGTTGTCCCAATTATTATTTGCTAATATAAAGGATTCATTATTCAAGTATTAAAAATTATCCACTAGTTTCTTCATTTTTCTAGAGCTTTTACTAATATTTCATTCCATCCTGCATCTCTAACTATTTCTCTCTCTTCTCTTACTCCTTTTTATTTGCATAACAGAGAAACTTCTGAGGAAGGATTATGGGCAAACCCTCTGGGTAATGGGTGCCTTTTATTGAATAAATAATAGAAACAAATATTAAAATCATAGAAACAAATATTAAAGAGGGAAAAAGTCTTGTTTCAGCATATGAGTTTTGATGCAATAGACTTATCTTCTAATGTAACAAACTGAAATTAGTGACTTGTACAAGGAACACAATAAAAACTGCATGAATAGAAAAAGAATGAATTTTTCTGAACTCATTTCTGCTAACATTTATTTTTGTTTCCTTTACCTCTTTACCCATTACATGTGGGTTAGGGTTTTATTTTAAGGTGCTTTGTCTTTACCAGTCTTCATTTTTCTTTTCTTTTTTTTATTAATTATATTTGACATCATTTGTATTCCCCAGGGAGTAACCACCACCATTCCACCCATGCACCATCACCTCAGTCCCTTGTGCTCTTTCTGCCCTCATCCCCATCTTTGCCCTCGCCTCCTTCCTCTCCCCCCCATGGTCCCTTTGGTTTATCTTGGCTTTTTGGTCTTGTTGAGTTTTTGTTTACTTTTGGTTATAATTGCCCAATTCCTTGAACTTATTCTTTGTTGTTGCTATTGTTCTTTCATATTCCTCCTAATAGTGAAGCCATCCGATATTTTTCTCTTGCCTTCTGACTTGTTTCACTGAGTATAATTCCTTCTAGTTCCATCCATGTTTCTATAAATGGCCTTAGTTTCTCATTTTTTATCGCTGAATAATATTCCATTGTGTATATGTATCACATCTTCTTGATCCAGTCCTCTACTTTTGGGCATTTGGATTGTTTCCAGGTCTTACCAATTACAAATAGTGCTGCAATAAACATAGGAGTACAGGTGCTCTTTTGAATCAGTGTTACCTCATAATCAGGGAAATGCAAATCAAGACCACAATGAGGTACCACCTCACACTGGTAAGAATGGCACACATCAAAAAAACCAAGAACAACAAATGCTGGCGAGGATGTGGAGAAAAAGGAACCCTAGCACACTGCTGGTGGGAATGCAAGCTAATCCAACCATTATGGAAGACTGTATGGAGGTTCCTCAGTCTACTAGAAATGGAACTACGATATGATCCAGCAATCCCGCTACCAGTCTTCATTTTTCTAATTAGTAAATGAAATAGTTTGAAATTCCATGACAACAACTTAATTATAGTTGTATACTTTCTAAACAGGAACACCACTGGCCTGGCCTGACATATGTGATATCTCTGCCCCAGAGTACACTGTATTTCTAAAACCCTAGGAAAGTTGAAAAGTTGAATTTCAAAGGCTCTAGGAGTGTGGGAAAAGATGCTATCCAGGCACCATGACCAGCCACCACCACCTGTAGTGAAAGTATCCTTCATAGAATAGTCTGTGCAAAATATGGGCATCTGGTCAAGCAGTACAGGAAGTCCTGTTCAGAGTATATGATGGAGTGCATCAGATTTACTGGCAAGTTCATCCTGATTCCATTTACCAAACCAGACACAGCAAGATACACACAAGGTGATCATTGTTCTCAGTTCTGAAATGCACATGTCAATACCGCAGCTTCTCCTGGAAACTCTACCTATACTACTCAGAAGAAGTTAGAAATCTTTCAAAGCAGGAGCAATTAACAAGGTCAAGATATGCTAAGCAAGTGTGTTAGTCACCTTAGGAGCAAAATACACACACACACACACACAGCACTACTAAAAGAATTCATAAGGCAGTCACACAGCTCAGTCATAAGTGACTGCTGATATATATGTATTTTTTCTCTCCTGAAATAGAATCCCCATGATTATAAATTCACAAGTCTGTGTGCACAGGACATTTAAAAAAAAGTATATTATCAAACTATGTATATGAATACTCAATCCTTTATATATGAGGTCAAAAAAGCACACATATACACAGCTATATGTATATATATTTATAACATTTAAAATACTCTTTAAGGTCATTTACAACTCAATAAACCTGAAAAGATCTAAAATAAACCTATTAAAGAAAACTGAGTTGACAGATAAAAAGTGAGGATGTTCATTGTAAATAAAAATGGTGTGTTTTTTATTTACTCAGAAAAAAAATCTAAGAAACAAATATTCCTGAGTAGGTACTTTAGGATAAAGGTTAACACTGAGTATTATAAGTGTGATCATTTTCATGTTGATGACTAAATTAAATTACTAATTTTGAAGCAATTACTAAATCCACATCACAGTGTTTATTTACTCTGAGAATACACCACTTTGTCTTTAAGCTTCAACAGAGCCCTCTTCACCTCCTTGTTCCTCAGGGTGTACACCACAGGGTTGAGGAGGGGGGTTAGCACGGTGTAGAACACCGCCACGATCCCGTCCACGGTATCCCTGGAGCCAGGTCTCAGGTAAATAAAAACACAGGGAACAAAGAAACAAAGCACCACAATGCAGTGGGCGGCACAGGTCTGAAAGGCTTTGCGGCGCCCATCCGACGTGCGGATCTTCAGGATGGCGCAGACGATGTTCACGTAGGACAGCACGATGAGGAAGAAGCAGCTGGACGCCACCACCCCGATGTTGACAAAGATCACCATGTCGTTGACTGAAGTGTCTGCGCAGGCCAGTTTGAGGATGGGCGGTGCGTCGCAGAAGTAGTGCTGGATCTGGTTGGGCCCACAGTAGGGCAGGCGGAAGGTCAGGGTGGTCTGCACAGCCGAGTGCAGAGAGCCAGTGAACCACGTGCCAGCGGCCAGCATGGCGCATGTTCTGCTGCTCATCAAGGTGGAGTACCTGAGCGGGTAACTGATGGCCAGGTAGCGATCGTAGGACATGACTGTGTAGAGGAAACACTCAGTGCTGCCCAGGAAGTGGAAGGAGTAGAGCTGGGTCACGCAGCTGTAAAAGGAGATGGCCCCTCCTTCTGGGGAGACCAAGGTCATGAGCATTTTGGGCAAAGTGACTGTGGAGAACCACATGTCAATGAAGGACAGGTTGACCAGGAAGTAGTACATGGGGGTGTGGAGGTGGGAGTCCAGCTTGATCACCAGCAGGATGAGGAGGTTCCCCACCACGGTGAGTAGATAAATCACCAAGAAGATTCCAAAGAGGGGCAAGTCCAGAGCTGGTGCGTGGGGAAGGCCGATGAGGATGAATGTGGTTACCAGGCTTATGTTTGCCATTTCCCCACACCTTGGGTCCCTCTCCCTATGGGAATACAAAGAGCACCCAACATGTAATCGAGAACTGAGAACCTAATGTCCATTTGACAACTGTGTCATTCATGTTAGATAATCAATACAATACTTCACTTTGTATATGACAAAGCTTCTCTGGTGAATGTGATAGAATGGTTTCATCATTCTCTCTGTCTCTCATATACACAGTGTATGACAGAAGCATGGAGAAATGTATGGAAAATAAAGTAGGAAAGGCGAAATCCTTTGTATTAATTTTTGTTGACCTATCATAAATTACTTCAAACATAGCAACAAAGCAAAACACTTACTGTCTTACACTCTCTGTGGGTCAGGTCTCTGGGTTCTGTGCTGAAAGTTTCACCAGGTTGATATCAAAGTGTCAGCTGAGTCTGTAGTTTCTTCTGAGACTGTAATCTCATTTTTCACTCCAGATCCTTTCCCAAGTGAACTGAGGCTGCTGGCAACTTCAGTTCCTTGAAATTTTAAGCCTGAGGTCACTGTTTTCTTGCTGGCTTTTGGCAGAGAACATTATCCTCGCCTCTAAAGACTACTTTCCATACTAACCACCTGGCCATCTGATGACCTGACAGCTTACTTCTAAAAAGCCACTGCAGGAAATCTCTTTCCAATTAACTATGACAAAGTACAATTTAAAATAATGCAATTATTTTCTTGTGTACCTGTCTCACTACCCTCAAGTAAGTCAATTTAATAAGGGGTGCGCATAAAGGAGCAGCTAACTTGAGAGTCAACAGGAATTCTATTTTTTCTCCAGAGTTCATGGAGAAACTTATGGAACCAGGAATTTAAATGTTGATGGCAATAAGCATTTTAAAAGTCAATAGTAGGCCTAAATCATTCTCTGGTACCATTCTATAGAACTTGGCAGTAAGGACATCATCCACTACACTAGAAGTTGTAAGTATTAAGTCACATAAGCTAATACATGCACAGTGCTTTGAACAGAACCTGGATCATCAGGAATACTTAATAAATGATAGTGAAACACAGAACACTGTACCTTGTATTACAGAATTGCCAGAGAGAGAGAGAGAAACAGAGAGAGGAGAAAAAAAGAGGCATTGTAAATAAATTCTTTCAGAGCCGTAGAGATTTCTCAACTTCAAAGCTAGATCTTCTTTGAGAAAGATTACATCACTGGTATTGTACTGGCACTAGTGTCCTGCTGTAACAGGGTGGTCCCAGGAAAAGGGGAAGTTCCCAAAATCCTAGTTCCACCCTAAGTGGGTGGAGCTGAGAATAAGAAGATTTCTGCAGAGAAGAGAAGAGAAGAAGGGAAGATGGAAAACAGCAAGGAGACCTGGAGGAGGCACGTGGAGCAGAGGGACATGTAAAGAAACTGCGCTTGCTTTTTGGTCTTGGACTGGTTGGAACAGATGTGGGTGAGAAACCCGTGGGGAGGTTAGCAATGGCAGCTTTCCTCTTAATTTTAATTTTGCTCTTTTCCTCCCAAATTTGTCTGACTCTTTCTGACCCTTTTCTGTGGGTCTCTACTAAAAGGTCCTTTAAATGTGTGCCAAGTTTTTGGGCCTTGCTTTGGGCCAATCCTATTTGGCTGGACTTTTACCCTCAAGGAGATGGGTAACTTTGNATGCTTAACTTAGTAACTATATTCTTTGTTCTTTCTTTATTGTACCCTAGTTGTATTAAAGTTCCTTTCCATTAAAGGTTTTGTATGTTTGTCTTAATGCAGCAGATAGCAGAACCCATTCAGAGAGGGCAGGCTTGGGGGTTCTAAGTACTCCTCTCCCTGCCCTGTAACACTGCTACCACCGTCTGTGTATAAAGGGACTTTTCTCAGAGCAGGTTAAGAATCTCAAATTCATAGCAGGATCCCTACAATATCTCTTCTATGATCCAGAAAATACCAAGACTCATACTGCTGGCATCACATTTCTCATACAGTAGGCTCCTTCATGAGACACTAGTCATGTGTTCTCACAACCACAATCCATTGAGTAGTGGGGAATTTTACATACATTCTTGTTATCTAAATACTTTCCAATATTGATTTTGTTAGTGATAAAATCCCTCCCCCTTTCTCCTCAAATTCATAAACCCAGGCAATAGTCATAAAAGAAGATAATTCCACCAAGTATATGGTTACTACCTGAGAATGAGGAAACAAAACCAGTGCAAGAGGTAACGAACGATGTTGACTTGATGTCAAAAGCTGGGATTCTATAAAATGGTAAGTGAGGCAGAAATGATGTTATCCATTTATTTCAAAGTACTGTCAACTTAAGAATTGATATTAATTATTCTATAAGAGAAGACTGTGGAACTAGCTCATCAATATGAGAGAAATGAAGATCCCAACTCTTAGCAAAGACAGATGTATCCTAGCTTTGCAATGTAGCTTAAGAAATGTAGAAGTCTTATTTTTCAAATAAGAGTTAAATTGGCAGTGAAAGATTTATTATAATCACTTACATGAAAAAATGGAATCAATGTATCTCTGAAGTTCTACTGTACCAGTGGAATCCCAAGATATTCTCATAATCAGATGTGATGAAACATGAAAATTTTCATCAGTTGAATTGCAAGGTAACCCGAATTAAGGCAGGAGATTCAATCAGAAGTGTCCATGTTTGACTTGATTGCCATACTGTAGCAATTAAATCCTATTTGCAGTTCAAGTCTATTCAAGAATTCAACTAGTGGGAATGCAGGGAATGGAAACTAACATGGCTAGATAGGTAGGGACTTAACTTGATTTAGCATCTCAGGAGATAGGATTCTCTTGGGTCTTCAGGTCCTCTTGATGAGCAGAAAAACAAGAAGAGATAATGAAAGGTTTTTAATAACCATGCATGTTTTCCCTATGTGTTTGTTATCTGACTACTCCCTAGAAGAATCCATGTCGTTCTGGCACTAATATTTATACCTAAGAGGAAAGGAGAATTCAGTTGGCCTACCCTCTCAGTAAAGGCTAAACAGCTAACTCTCAACTAAAAATGCCCACAAACGAGCATCAACTGTTTGTATACTCCAGTTCAATATCATGCAATCTTCCACCATCTTTATGAGTGGTTTTAAACATCTAAATTTTCAAGAGTTTTTGCTACTTTTAGAATGACTTTTTCATAAAGAAATACGTAAATAGCCTCAATTGTATAATAATCAAATGTTTTGTCCTGCTGTCATAAATTTCATTGCTTTCACAAGCATGAGTAAACAGATGGGTTTTTTTTAGGTAACATTGTTTTATAATATGGTATATGATTGAGAGGTGTAGGATTGCACATTTCAGGTGTATATTATCCACCACACCCAGCATGGTGGCACCATGATCCTTCACCATTGCCCATTGTATCTCCTCCGAACTTTGCTCTCTCTTCTCTACTCCAACTGGTAGCCTTTAAGTCAAATTTCTAGGGCACATTATCCAAATTTTTTTTTAAAAATTTTAATGTAATTAATTATATTTGACATCATTTGTACTCCCCAGGGAGTACCCTCCACCATTCCACCTGTGCACCATCACCTCAGTCCCTTGTGCTCTTTCTACCCTCATCCCCATCTTTGCCCTCCCCTTCTTCCCCTTCCCCCATTGTCTCTTTGGTTTATTTTGGCTTTTTGGTCTTGTTGAGTTTTTTGTTTGCTTTTGGTTATAATTGCCCATTTCCTTGAACTTATTCTTCTTTTTTGTTGTTGTTGTTGCCCTTTCATATTCCTCCTAATAGTGAAGCCATCCGATATTTTTCTCTTGCCTTCTGACTTGTTTCACTGAATATAATTCCTTCTATAATTCCATCCATGTTTCTATAAATGTCCCTAGTTTCTCATTTCTGATTGCTGAATAATATTCCATTGTGTATATGTATCATATCTTCTTGATCCAGTCATCTACTTTTGGGCATTTAGGTTGTTTCCATCTTTAATGACATTTTTTTTTTCTTTTTGGTTAAACTGTTTTGGAATTCATTTTTATTTAAATAAAACTAATATGGAGAAGGACTAGAGAGACTTAAGATTTGTGACTGAGGAAAATCTCCCCTTTTCAAAGAAGTATTTTGGACTTCTAACCAAGGCAAGAACAACTTTATGAGACAGGATAGGAAGTATCAGATTTACTGGGTAAAGATTCCAGAACCATTTCATCCAAATCCTATCACTTGTCCATATCCTATTTCTTAGAGTTCTATTCTCTTCTAATCATTCTCTTCTAATTTTATATAAGAGTCTTGCCAAAATAAGTTTATCTGACATTGTAATTAACTATCCACACTCAAAATATGTGTTTGGATTTAAAGATTTCCTTTTCTTTCTTTGTTGTCTGTTCTTTTGTGTTTCTTTATATTTTATATATGAATGGAATCATCGGCTATTTGTCTTTCTCTTTCTGATGTATTTAACTTAGCATTATCCTCTCAAGGTTATTGCCATGTCACTGAAAATGGCAAAATTATATCTTGCCAGAGCAGAAGACATAGTGAAACAGGTGGGAGAGAGAGTGTATTTATGGACTGAATGATGGTGAAATTGCTACTCCTCTCCCAGACACTAATAGCATTATTTATATAAACACTCAAATGAAACATATGGGAAATGTGGGGTTAAAAAACAACATTGACTCCTCAAAATAGATAAGGTCTTCCAAGACTAAAAGATCCACTAAGAAATTTAGAACCATAGTCTGTCTGTAATCAAGAATTCCTTTGCCTAGAATTATTCTACATAAATCTATATTCCCATCAGGGATATCACAGAACAGGAAAACTCCCTATGACAGGAGAGAATTAGGTGTTTGTAGTCCTAAGTTTCTTTCACCTCCCTTCTTATAAGTAGAATTATCTATTAGCAGAACCCAAAATTTGCCATAAATTCAATAGCACGAGGAAGTATGAAAAAACTACGAAATTATGTCTTTGCAATAGGGAAATGTACAAACAAGTACACATTGAAACACTGGCCTTTGAATGATTGCTTAAGTGGAGAATGGCTCATTAAAAAAAAATAGATTAAGTCTACATTGTGTCTCACAATGTTCCTTATAACTTGTATACCAACAATGGTTCAAAGTAAATAATTACAACACATTTAAAAGAAGACAAAAGTATCTTTAACAAATACTTATTGATCATTAGTTTGTCCCACACTATTTCACAATTATATCTTCCTCAGTGCTGAGTGAATCCATATCATTTTGTACATAGACTTGTCTATCAGAAAGTCCTTATTATCTTCCAAATTCAGCTTTTCAAGTGTAAAATGGGAACATGTTCAACATTCTTTCTTGAAAGGTACTTCCAGCTCTAATCTAATTGTTAGAATTAAGAAACTGACAAGTTTTTCACACTCCATCTTCAAATCTTATTTGCAAGTAGAATGATCTAGACTTTCCTGTCAGAAATAGTGTTATCTATCCTAGTACATCATCTTGGCAAATTACTCTATCAATCTAATTTAAATTTTAGTACACTTTTAAAGTTATTGACATATGGCATTCATGTAACAACTTTGGCTTTAAAGTTTTTCCTAATTCTATCCCCATATCTTTACGGAATAAGAAAAAAAGCCAACATAATCTTCAATATATAAGCAAGAAAACTAAAATGAAGTGAAATGAAAGGCGTGACCCTTCAGACTCCTGAACAAGTGTATATTCCTTTGGGTCCTGTGTTACAAAGATATTACTGCCAATTAAGTACATTTCCTGGAATAGCGGTAGTTTATGTTTTGCTATTAACAAAGCCCACAGCAACTTATTTCCATGAATGTTAATTGCCCAAAAGGGTGAAGCAGAAGTGATGTAAGTCCCTCACCCTTGTCCCATGGGGACTACCAGAAGAAGAAACTGCTTGCTAGAAAACAAGCTCCAGAGGTCAGAACTTACAGGTAGTGTTGCTACCATTTCAAGAGAGGTAAAAACAGGAGTGATGAGCCCAGGAAAGTGTGCAGAAGGAACATAGTGACCAATCGGCATGTCAGTGGAGACCAGGGAGCCTCTCAAGTTCACAAAGGGACCTCCACAAGAACCAGCAAAGGGCAAGAACAAGCTGAGTGAAGCAGCAGGCCATGGCCTCTCTGAAGATTCATCTCCGGGTAGTGACCAGCAGCAGAGAAGACTCCTGAAGGGACATAGAGGTGTAGTAACAAAAAGTCTTCTGAAATACATAGTTAGTGGAATATTGAGGTTTTAGAGATTTGGGGGACACAGAAGGCAGCTGAGTCCTCCCAATAGCATAATGCTTTACAAATAAGAAGGAGTAGAAGAGAGAACCTTTGTACTAATCTCACCAAAGGTCAAACTATCACTTCATTTTCTGACCCAGAAGATGTGCAGGGTCTACCTTTAACCACATTCAGTTCACACAGGGTTTGAAATGGTCAGATGAAGTTTGTATTTGGGTGCCCCGAGACTGCTTGTCTTTTCCCATTACATGGATGAATATACCACATATTGATAACGTAATGTGGTATGAATTGTAATGTATACACCAAATAACTAGGATAGTTGGTAATGGTTAAACCAGGTAGTTTTCTTTTATTCGAGTGAAAAAAAATTAATATCTAAATAGAGAGAGCAGTAAATTAGAAAAGTGAATGATGCCTGAGATATCAAGGAAGCAAGAAAATAAGAAAAAAATTAAAATTATAGTACATAAAAGAAGTTGAACTAGAAGGAAAATTTATTTTCTGGGTGTGAGAACAATATTTAAAATCTGAGTTGTTACAGATAGAAAAGAAATTGGGATTTTTTTGGGGGGGATGGGATCTTTTCTAATTCCTTTTCCCTCTTTTTTTTTTTCTTATCAAATATTAAGAAACTGAGACTAGGACTTCTTAGGGACTTGTCCAAAATAATACAGTTCTTAAGTAATGAGAGTTCCAGTTCTGGGGAGAAAAGAAAAATTCCCCTTGGAATTCTTTTGATTTAGGGAACTGGATTATAACTGATATTCTGATACTATCCTGGATTTAGTGTCCAGATAACAGAGACATTTGGATAGAGAAAAATGTATGTATTCAATAAGATTTAAAAATCTGTGCAAGGTATACTACAAAATTGGAATGGAAAGAAAAATGACAGAGCCCCTATAAGAGTTCATAGTCTGTAAGAGTTCAAGCCAGTGAAAGAATAAATTGTAACGTGCATAACAGGTCTATTACAGGAACATGAAGTGCTGTGGTAGCTATTCAGAATGAGTGATCATTGGGGGAAAAGGGAGGAAAGACTTTATTTGGTAGATAACATATAAATAGGATCTTAAAGAATTTGTAGGCCATTTCAAATTAAAAGGACTATTGTGTAGGAAAATAAAAAAGAATATTTTTCTAGAGCACAAATTTGTGGAAAGGAGAGCGGAAACTCGGGGAGTAGGGTGACACCAAATTTTGAGGGTCTCATAGGCCATGTACTAAGTTTAGGGTTTGCCCTTGAGCGCTACGTTGCCAGTAAAGGTTGGTGATCAAGGATAAGTCTAGGGAGTCGCTAAGTATTTCCTCTGAAATAGATTCTGTAACTACATATTGAGAGATCACTTTATGTCTATGTGGTTTATAGCCTTGCCTGTCTCATTTTGCCAAGATTTTAGATGGAAAGCATCATAACCCAGGAAAATGCTCAATTCCCAGAAAACCTTTTTTCACTGTAAAAGAGTCTCTAGGGCCCCAAAAAATATTCAGGGAGATAAGATTTTGGCTACATGAGAATGCACTGTGAGAAGGAAGAGATGATATACCCAATGACAGCCACACTTGCAAGCTATGTTCTTTCATTTCACACCCTATGGGACCGTCTGACTAATTCTGGGTGGCACCTGAGTCCCTAGGAAAGTAAGACATCACTTTATATATTTTGCTGCCAGATTGTGAGAAGACTATTCAGGCAACATCTAGTGGAAGGGAGGTGGCACTAGGAAGACTTCATACATACACTGTATGAAGAGTTATGATAGCCTCTTAGTTACTCACCTGATTTCTTCCTTTCACTGTGACTGATGCCAGGCACTGGTAGTTCTGAGAGAAATGGATCTTTGTGATGCTGCTTCAGATTTGGAGGATTTATCCCTATCACTGGACAACCCCTGAAAGCTACAGGTTCATGGCACATATGAGGCACACATGAACTGAGTGAATGTGCCTAATAATACAGGGCCAGCGCACACTTAATGGAAAACAATAACTAATGTTTACTGGGTGCTACTGTGAATTATGTAAATTAGTTTATTTAATCCTTATAACAATCCCATGAAGTGGGAACCATGATTGTCCCCACTTAGAGAAACAGGCAGAGAAAGGTGAAGTAGTTCTTCCTAGATTCTTCCTAGATTACCAAAAAGTATAAGTGGGAGACTGACTTCAGTACCTTGATTTCAAGATACAATATATGCTCCCTTACTGAGTGTACAGGTGAAAAGAAGGATGGATGGATGGATGGATGGATGGATGGATGGATGGATGGATGGATGGATGGGTTGAAGGAAGGAAGGATGGATGGATGAATGGATACACAGACACAGAAGGAGAGAGGAAAGAAAAATCCTAATGGACTTTTCATAGCACATGTACCTTTGAAGTAGAATTTATGAAAATAGATATCTCAAACTACAACTTTAAATATTCTGAATATGATGTTTGATATAAAATTCAAATAGTACCAGATATTTTAAAGCTGCACAGATATTTATTAGACACATTTATATTATGGAATATGGTTCCAGTGCTAAGGTTCTTAAAAAAGTAAATAATCTGTGACCTTATTCTCTGGCATACAGATCAGAGATCAAACAGAAGAAAATCAGAAGTGTCCCTTTCTTTATAGACTGATTCAGATTCTGTATGGTAGTGTTTTTTCCAACATGAAAAGCTTCATGTGTGGACTCTCCTTCATTCCTTTGAATTAAATATGCATAATCTGTTACACAGTTTTTAATATTGGAGAGAACCCTGAAACCAAGCAGAATCTCAGAAGCAAGACAATGCAGTAGGGGGATGTGGAGGAAGTGTGAGGAGAAAGAATGATTAAGGACAAAAATTACAGCAATAACAAACTCTCTCTGCCTGACATCATTTTCTGTCTATATTTGGGGGTAACACAGGATATATGTGGCATGCCTAGAGAATCTGAAGAGCACTGAGCTTTTCCTTCTGCTATTTCTTTGGGCAGATGTAAACAGCAAGGAAATGAAAAGCGGAAATCAGACGTCTGTATCCTATTTCATTTTGGTGGGTTTACACTACCCACCACAGTTGGGGGTACCACTCTTCTTGGCATTCCTTGGCATCTATGTCCTCACTGTTTCAGGCAATGGGATCATCATCCTCACTATCTTGGTGGATGTCCGACTCCACCGCCCCATGTACTGGTTCCTATGCCACCTCTCCTTCTTGGACATGACCATTTCCACTGCCATCGTTCCCAAGATGCTAGCTGGATTTCTCCTGGATAGTAGGATTATCTCCTTTGGGGGATGTGTGATCCAACTTTTTTCTTTCCATTTCCTTGGCTGCACTGAATGCTTCCTTTACACACTCATGGCTTATGATCGTTTCTTGGCCATTTGTAAGCCCTTACACTATGCAACAATCATGACCCGTAGTGTCTGTAACTATCTGGCTTTTGGTACCTGGATGGGAGGTACCATCCACTCACTTTTCCAGACAAGCTTCATATTCCGGCTGCCCTTCTGTGGTCCAAACAGGGTAGACTACTTCTTCTGTGATATACCTGCTATACTTCGGCTAGTCTGTGCTGATACCACCATCAACGAACTGGTCACCTTTGTGGACATTGGCTTTCTGGCACTCACATGCTTTGGGCTTATCCTCACTTCCTATGGCTACATAGTGGCTGCCATCCTTCGTATCCGGTCTGCTGATGGGCGCCGAAATGCCTTCTCCACCTGTGCCGCCCATCTAACTGTTGTCATTGTTTACTACGTACCCTGCACCTTCATTTACCTTCGACCTGGATCACAGGAACCCCTGGATGGGGTGGTGGCTGTCTTCTACACTGTCATCACTCCCTTGCTTAACCCCATCATCTACACACTCCGCAACAAAGAGATGAAGTCAGCATTGTGGAGACTGGTAGGGCGTAAGGATATGCAACCTCAGTGACTCCACACATTGTAGATATGCAGTAGCTGCTAAAATTAAGGGCACTGGGAAGGGTCACCAGATAACTGGGGCTATTTAAGATAGAAAGAAGAATTCTAGCAAAGAGTAGAGGTATGCTAGGTACAGAGGAGGGAACTCTGGAAAATTCCATATAATAACCTGCTTTCAAACACATTTTTCACTTCTTCCTTCAATGCCAATGGAAAAAAATATTTGAACACCCTACATCTGCCAAGGGACTGCGATTAAAGATCTACAAATAACTCATACAACTAAACAAAAGAAAAACAGATAACCCAATTTAAAAAAATTGAATAGAACTAAATGGACACTTCTCCAAAGCAGACAAATGGCAAACAAGCACAACAAAAAATGCTAATCATCATTTATTATCAGGGAAATGCAAATGAAGCCATAGTGAGATAGCACCTCACACTTGTAAGAATGGCTCACATCAAAAAGACCAGAAACAACAAGTTCAGACAGAGATATGGAGAAAAATAAACACTGTTGGTGGGAATATAGTCTGGTCCAGCCCTTATGGAAATTTCTCAAAATATTAAAAGGAGATATGATCCAGCAATTCCACTCCTAAATATATACCCAAAGAATGCAAAAACACTAGTTCAAAATGATATACACACTTCTACATTCATTGGAGCACTATTTACAATAGACAATTATGTGGAAAGAATTGTAAATAGTTTATTGTAGCAATATTTACAATTGCTATGGAAACAATCTAAGTACCTAAAGACAGATGAGTGGATTAGGAAGATACGATATAGATAGATAGATAGATAGATAGATAGATAGATAGATAGATAGATAGATAGATAGATAGATAGATACAATGGAATACAATTCAATAATTAAAAAAATAAAGATGAAGGCCTCCTTGGTGGCACAGTGGGTTAAGCAATGCACTATGAAGCAAACAGCAGCTACTGCAGCACAAATTCGATCCTTGCTGCCGGCCAGGGAGGGGACCCACGTGGTACAGCAGACCTCTCCTGCCTTGCCCACTGCTCCTCTAAGCAGTGTGTTTCAGTCAGTCTGCCTGTTCTGCTCCCCACTCTGTCTCTGGTGGATCCTTTCACCCCCCTCATCTCTTGCCTGTACCCCAGTGCTTGTATGCATAAATAAATAAATCTTAAAAAAAATAAAGATGAAATTTAGCCATTTGTAACAACATGGATAGAACTGGAGCAGTTTATGCTAAGCAAAGTACTGATAAGTCAGAGGGACAAAGAAAAATACTGGATGGTGTCTCTTATAAGTCAAATATAGAGAAACAAGACAAAGGGACAGATAAAGCAGAATTAATTACAAATGGTTTTTATCTGACTGTAGAATTAAGGCTACCAGAGGGAGAAAGAAAGGGGGAGAGCAAAGCGGGGAGGGGGCACAATGGACTACAGTAAAGGGTTATGGGTGCCTTGGTGATGGGTGTGGTGCTGTGACATACACTTGAAGTGTGCATTCCTATACCTCTAAACCATATACAATATTGTAAACAAATGTTCTATCAATCAATAAATTAAAGCAATAATAAAGTTTGATGAATGGGAAATAGGTAAATTAAGCACTGTTGGGGGTTCACAGAGTGGGACTCTTGGGTTTCCTCTGAGATGGATTTTGGTAATTTTTCATTCACCAGTACACTGCAAGTTTATTAATGCATGTAAAGTTCATTTAGGAATGAGACAGAAGGACACTTGCATACACAAAAACAGGCAAAATCTGCATTTTAAAGGCAAACTGATTAGATATAGAGAAAAAGAAAAAAGGAGACTATGCATAGGTGCAAATAGGCAATTTGCCAGAGCAAAAGATATCCTTATACATATTCTTAGAAATAATTTTTATTGTTTTTGGTTGAATGTGTCACTTTGGGGTTAGGTTGGTTTTCTGCAGATTGTTAAACATCTCCACCCCACCTCCAATTCCTCGCCTTGTGTAGATGCCATAGCTGGTTTTAACAATGAAGTGCAAACTTCACTGAAGGAAACTCATTTAGAAGGCAGGCAGTCTAGGGGACTGGCTTCCCCAGCAAGACTTATATTAGATATAGAACACAATCAGTTCTTTAAATTTCCAGAAATGGAGCTGGAGAAGTTAATGGTTGTCAAGAGGACGCACTATAAGGAGTACAATTCAGTGAATTAACAGTATCCTAAGAGGGAATAAAATTCAGTGGTCAGAGTTTTATTTTGCTTATTTCTAAATTTTCTACTCTAAGCTATAAGCACCATGATTTGTCTTTCAGCTGATATGTGGTATATATAAGCTTAACTTCATGGAATACAAATAAACTACTACTTAGTATAAATATTTCTATGGTTCTATTCCAAAAAGCTCATGGAAACTACAAATCATAAAAGATATTTTTGCCTGTGTTTCTCTTAGGGAGATGTGACATATATACATGGAACATTAAAGTAGACCAAGAGAGTACATGCTTCGGAACTTATTTTTATTTATTGTTATTAACATCCTACATTGCAGCAATGAATAAATCAGTGTAGGGGGTAAATTACTTAAAAAGGGTTTGTACAGAATTTAGTGTTCAATTTTAACCATAGATAAGAGATTTGTGAAGGTAAAGATAAAAGGAATTCTATTCATGCTCAAAAATGGAATATTGTGATAAGCACAGAGAGAGTTAATGAAAAATTGAGGAAGCAAAGTGGCAAAAAGAACTCCAGGTACAGGAGTTTTATCAACAGAAAAAGAATGTGAAGAAGAAGAAGATAAGGAATTTGTGACAATAATGAAAGCAGTTTACAGATAATTTTGAATAAAGAGATACAACTTATGCCTTGGGTAATAAACAATAACTAAACAAGCGGATTTCAGAAGACAAACAAGGAAAATTATTACAGAAACAATTTCTGTATTAGAAAATGCATTAGACCGGAGACAGAAAACATGATTGTGAAAATCCGCGTATAAAAATATTCAGAAGCAGGATTAGGTAAAAATATATGGAATTGAAGATACAACAGAAATAAAAGTCGAAGAAAATTTTCACATAATGCAACATCAAGTTAGAATTAGTAGGCAAAGGATAGAAGTGTAAAAGGGAACTCTCAAATTTCAATTCAAGCTCAACTATAAAGGCAGAGGAAACATTTCTCCCAAGGGTGAAACACTTTTCAGGAAGAGCAAAATGGACTGAACAATTTATCCTGATAATTACTCAGTCAATTCTCCAAGGCTTCATTGTCACACACTTGAGAGTTGGTTTGGGTAGTTGAAAACCCAAAGAACTCCCTCTTGGTGAAGAAAGCATGGGATTGCTGTATTCCTGACTGATGTAATAGTCCACCAACCAAATCAGGCTCCTCAGAAGACAGGATGCAACCCCCAATGACCCACAGCAATAAGACCCCGCCTGTCCATGTCTGCAGCATGGCAGAGTAAATTAAGAAATCAGAGGCAGCACCAGGCTGGAAAATATGCAAAAAGCTTATATTCCAGGAGAGTAAGAGCACGTTTCTCAAATAATCCTTGCAATCTTTTACACGTCTCACAAAGGCTATAGATTCGATATTGCAAGGTTCATTGCAAGAAAACCTTAGAACAGCCCAAATCAGTGAACTAACCTAGATAGTTTTCTCTAGTTCAGCGGTCAAGACCATAAGGACAAGGGCAAATAGCTAATGGTACTTAGGAAAGTGAAATGGCTATTCAGTGTATCAGTTAGTGTCAGTTGTGTTGCAAAGGATCTAACCAGCCAGTCTGTGTGAGAGGATGGCTTTGAAGACAGAGGACCCCAACCAGACAGAGGTGAGCTACTTCTTCCTGGAGAGTCTGATGTACACAGCTGAACATCCGAGCCTCTTCTTCCTCCTCTTCTTTGTCACCTATGCCATCACGGTGACTGGGAATCTCCTCATTCTCATAACTGTGGGCTCTGACCATCACCTGTCCTCCCCCATGTACCACTTTCTGGGACACCTCTCCTTTCTGGATGCATGTTTGTCCACAGTCACAGTGCCCAAGGTCATGGCAGGGCTTTTAACTCTGGATGGGAAGGTGATCACCTTCGAGGGCTGTGTTGTACAGCTCTACTGCTTCCACTTCCTGGCCAGCACCGAGTGCTTCCTGTACACAGTCATGGCCTATGACCGCTACCTGGCTATCTGTCAACCCCTGCACTACCCGGTGGCCATGAACAGGCAGATGTGTGCAGGGCTGGCTGGGGCCACTTGGGCCACAGGTGCCGTGCACTCTGCAATCCACACCTTCCTCACCTTCCGCCTGAGCTACTGTGGGCCTGACCACATCGCCTACTTCTTCTGTGACATCCCCCCTGTCTTGAAGCTGGCCTGTGCTGACACCACCATTAATAAGCTTGTCATGCTTGTCAACATTGGTGTCGTGGCTGCAGGCTGCCTGATCCTTATCATCATATCCTATGTCTTCATCGTAGCAGCTGTGTTGCGCATCCGCAGCTCTGAGAGCCGCCAGCGAGCCTTCTCCACTTGCAGCTCCCACCTTACCGTGGTGCTCTTATACTACATGCCACCTGTCTGTATCTACCTGCTGCCGAGCTCCAGCGAGGTAGGCGCTGGGGCGCCTGCTGTCTTCTACACTATAGTCACTCCCATGCTCAACCCTTTCATTTACACTCTGCGGAATAAGGAGGTGAAGCGCGCTCTGCGAAGACTTCTGTCCAGAGGCTCCTCAGAGACTCCAGCGGGCAGCCCACCCCCCTAACCTGCTGGGTTGTTCAGAGCCAAAATCTATTGACAAGTATGTGGAGTGCTACTCATAGCCTCATTTTTTTGTATTAAGCAATCCTTTATTTTTTTATGAAATAAGCATAGATGCCCATGACACTAGAAAACATTGATTAAGAATAATATATGGTATGGACAATAAATGAATCTTTCATCACCCAGTTTAAGTAAGAAATTACATTTTTTTTAAGATGGAGGTGGATCTTTTTGTCCACTGGGAGGCAAATGACCTACCCAAGATCACTTAGAATATGTTCTAGTCTATTCTCTTACTGAATAATGTATATAACTATTTGGTAGAAATAACATAGATTTTCAAGTATCTACATTTAATCTAATCTTGATCACACTAATCACCAGTGTTGTGCAAATTTTATAATACATGGTGTTTCAGTGGCCTCTTTTAGTGATGATATGAAAAAAATCTGCTTTCTATAATTTTATGTGGAGTAATGAAATCATTATGAATTATGCCAAATATCTGGTATAAAGTTTATCTTTCCATGTTCCAATTTTTACCAAGCAGGCTAAGAAATCCAAGATAGCTTACCAAAAAAGATAAGCTTCCAATTGTCTGAAGAATTCGATGTCTTTATTGTATGTAAAGAAAGCCACTACCACACACACACATTGCTAGACTCTTGATGACAGAGATAATTCAAGGTTCTTGTTAAGCAGTTTTACAGTTATTGGGGAGGAGAAGCAGTTGCTGCTGTGTACAAAAAGTGAGTGAATAAATCTAAATTACTTTATGGATTAAAATGCATTTCACTGCTAAATTAAAGAGTTTAGATTATACACTCTACAGTTTATCTTTTATTTCCCTCTTCTTCATCTATGGGAACATTTTACCCTTAGAAATCACATATGTTTCTTTTTAAGTTAAATCATGAAATAAATGAGATAAGGGAGAGTGAGAAGACACCAAGTGGTAGAATGACTAGCTATATGCTATTATAACAACACAGTCATTAAAGGAAGTATTACCTAACTTGGGTGGTAACATGAGAGATGGAGAGGTATTTTACACAATTACAGTAGAGGTATTTTGAAGAGGAAAAAATGAATAAGATAAAGGAAACTGACTGAAAAACTATTGGAACTACAATACTAACCATAATCATTGTTGATTCAACAATGTGCAAGAGTCTCTGCCAGTTGCATTATCTACATATTTCTCCTTATAAATATATTTTAAGATGATGTATTATTTACATTGTATGCATAAGGGAACTAAGACTGGGGAGGTACAGTAATTCTTCCAAAGTCATGCAACCAGGAATACTGATAGTTGCAGTCAGAATTTCAACTCAAATCTCAGAGACCACACACTTCGACTAAACAATAAAAGCTTAGAGAAAATCAAATCTAGCTCTCATCATTTGTAAAGCTCCAAAGAGATTAGAGACCTCAAAATTATTTAGGCCTTTAATGAGTGTATCTTCATTGAGATAAGAATTCTCTGTATTTTGAATAGTGCCTAGTTCTTATAAATGCAGGACCTGAACCTGGCATAACTAGAAGTCTGGGAACATTAAATTTTTAACAGATTGCATTTTGACATACATAATTGAACATGTTTGAATCACATGATTTGATATGTTTTGACTTAAGTATTCACTCTTTAAACTAGCACCACAATGAAGACAATGAACATATTTATTGTTCCAAAAAGTTTCCCCAAGGCCACTTTATAACACCTCCTTCCTACTCCTTATCCCCCTACATCCTCAGGCAACCACTGATTTTATATCTGACACTATATGGAAATTGGCATTTTCTACAATTGGTTAGAAATGAAATCACACAGTGTGTACTCTTTTCTGTCTGACTTTTTCACTCAGCATAAATCTTTTAAGAATCAGTTATGCTATTTTCTTTATCACTTGTCCATTCTTTTTTAATGTTGAGTAATTCATTTATTAGATGGACAGGGCTAAACTTATTTATTCATTCATGTGTTGATGAATATTTTGGATATTTTAAATACTTGGTCACTAAAAAGAGATCTGTTATGAACATCTCTGGTTAAATAGATGTTTGGGAAATTTTTAATTCACAAAAGCATGTCTTGTGAAGAGCAGAAGATCTAATATTGGTGAAGTCTAATTTATGCATTTTTTTCTTCCTTGAGTCATACTTTTGTTTTATGTATTAGAAATATTTGCCTAACCCAAGGTATCAGAGATTTTGCTCTGTGTTTCCAAATTTATTATAATTTTAGGTTTTGCAGCCAAATTTATAATCTACTTTATATTAAATTTTATTTGTGGTACAGGGAATAAATCAAACTTTCATTTCCTGTGTTTTTCCTTACTTTTTCATGTGGACTTCCAGTTGTCTCAAAGACATTTTTTGAAACAGCTATTCTTTCTAAAACTGCCTGTGCAATTTTGAAAAACTGACACTTATAAATAGCTTAACTTACACACATTATATTTTACTATTTCTGTTTGCCAATATCATTGTCTCAATCATTGCAAGTCTATAATAAAGTCTTAAAGTCATATATAATAAATAGCTCTATATTTACCATTCATATTCAAAGTCATTTGGGGTATTCTAGAAGCTCTATATTTCCATTCAAATCTGGAAACATTATTAATTTGTACAACAAAGTCTGCTGGGATGTTTGACATTGTGTTGAATCAATATGGGGAGAATTGGCAACTAGACAATATTGAGTCCTCCAATTTATGAATACAGTATTAATCTTCATTATATAGGTCTTTTTAGTTTGTCCCAGCAAAACTATATAGATTTTAGTATACAATCCTTGAAAATATTTTGAAACATTTTTCTCTAAATATTTCACATTTCTGATACTATTGTAGTTTGATCTTATGTCACTCTGTTAGTGTTTGTTGCTATTATATAGAAATGAATTTGATATAGTGACCTTTTATAATAAAAATGCATTAAACTCACATTAGTTAAAGTAGTTTTTTTTAATATTCCACATGATTTTCTGCATGGACAAGCTTATCATCTGCAAATAAAGACAATTTTACCATTTCATTTTCCATATGAATGTCCCTTATTTCATTTCTTGCCTTATAGCATTGATTAAAATCTTCAACAAAATGTTGAATATAAGTAGGACATGTTAGTATTTTTGCCTTGTTCTTGACCTTCACCAGGACCTGACCACATCAGTACCCTAATCTTAGTCTTCAACATTGAAAAGATAAATTTCTTTTGCCTTACAATCCCATCTATGGTATTTGGTTGTAGCAGTCTCAACTGACTTTGGCAGATACCATATACTCTTTGCCTAGTTCACACTAGTGGCAATATCTTATAACACTATAGAATAATATCACAGCGGGGAATGACATAAGCAAGATGGTGGACTAGGAAGTCCTGGTTTCTTTGCATCCACAAAAACATCAGTTAAACAACTCTCCATAATTGAAAGCACCTTTAGGAGAGGTTGATAGCCCATTTGAGAGTTTTCAACACCCCAGTGGAACACAGTATCCAAATACAAAGCAGACATTTAAAAGAAGAAGAATTCCTCTTTACCCATGTCATCTCTCCTCCAAGTTGCTACAACTCAGTGTGGAAAGAAATGTATCTTTCCCTGTGGGAAAGAAACAGAGAAGTAAGTATCTGCCTTCCTCAGCCATTCAAGATGCTGCCCAAGAGGCTCCATCTCACCTCACCCAGAACACTGAGAAAACCAACACAGCTGAATCATCTGAAAGAAGCAAAAACTTACAGCATTCAGACAGCAAACTGTATCACCTCTCCATGGATACCCTCAACTAACCTAAGCATGACCCCACAACCAGGGCCAAATGGAGCTCAACATGGACCTCAGCAACTGTCCCGATGCTGCGGGATTAAGAGAAGGCGTAAATGATTCTTAATTCTAATATAAAAGTTAAAAGACAAAAATACTAAGAATTTTAATCATACAAATCATCTTTTAACAAATGCACACCAATAAATATGAATTCTTACATCGATAATATAAACTGTGTAGAAGGTGTAAAAACAGAGACTTTTTGTACACATTCAAAGCCAGGCTGCTATCAGTACACAACTGGTTGTTGAAGATGTTTTTCATGTAAGCCTAACAAGAACCACAATCAAAATACCCAAAGAAGATGTATACAAGAAAAAAAGAGGAATTAAAGCAAATAAATACCAAAAAAATCATTACATTTCAAAGGCAGAAGCAAAAGAGGAAGAAAAGTATGCAAAAACAACAGACAGACAACAATGAACAAAATGGGAAGAATAAATATAATGGATAGAATATCCAGATTTTCAACAATAGACTTGAATAGTACCATAAGCAAAATGGGCCTAAAAGATATACACAGACTATTCCATATAACAGTAGCAAAATATTTTTCTAAATAGCACATGAAACATATGCTAGGTGACAAAATAAGACTTAACAACTTTAAGCATATTTAAATCATCACAAGGAGGGGTGGGTATGCTAGGGATATTACACCTGAAGGAGGAAATCCTCTAATTGTAAAATTATAATAACAATATAAACCAATGTCAATAACCTCGCTGTGACCTTGCACTAGGTTTTTGTAAGATGAAATAATGGTCTATAGGAACTCGGAATTATTTTCACCACTGTAAATCTTTAATTATCTTAAAATAAAAATTTAATTAAAATAATAACAATATAAACCAATGCTTCTATAATAAAGCAATTATTTAAATAAATAAATCATTCCAAGTGTTTTTTCTTACTACAATGGAATGAAACTAAATATCAGTAATCAAAGCAAGATAGTAAACTTCAGAGAGAGAGAGAGAAAGATAGGACAGAAGAGAGGGGAGGGCAGAGAGGAAGGGAGGGAGAGAGAAAGTTCCTCTTGTGAATGCACAAATAGAAAAAAAAAATAAAGAAGAGTAAAAACCAGAAACACTTAAAAAATGAAATATAGATCAATGAAATTGAAATACCAATATCAGCATAACAAAGGAAAAAGAAAGTTAACACAAATTACCAATATGAAATGGGATTGTGGGTAATAGTGACTATCACTACAAACAAAAAACAATAGGGGACACTAAAATTTTGCACGTTTGTTGATTAAATAACTACATCATTAAAACCATGTACCCTAAGACAAAAAGGAGAATGCACATGCATAAAAGAAAATGCAATTGGGAGCTGGGAGCTTTTAGGTCTCCTAGAAAAAAGAACATGAAGTCTTTTGCTAATAAATGGTAAATATTTCTTGTATAAAATCTCCCCAATGAAGATATAACATGTTCTATTATCTGCCTTTTCTATCCTGAGGTCCCAAGAGGTAACACTCCATGCAGCTTCCCTTGTTGCGGATTCATCTAAACGGTTATTTGTTCCTATTTCCTGTTCGAAAGGAGATTTCTCTTTAGCATGTTTCCTTATGATTAATATAAATAGATCAGAAACCAGAAAGAATCTCACTTTATTTATGTTTCTTTGGGAAACAAAGGTATCTCCCAAAGTTAAAATCTCAACATCACTCAAATAGATGATAGTCATTTCTCCAAACTCAATAGTCTTTCAAAAGACGCCTGTTAGGCTAATGAATGGCAAATCTAAGGTCCACAAAATTATAGATAAAGTATAATATAAAGTATGTATAAAATATATATAAAGTATCAAAATATTGCAGGCATGCCTCAGTCAAAAATTTCACAACCTTACCATATCTGGATTTATTTACCAAACAATTTTTTCTACTTAAAAATTTATAATCTCTGAAAATGATCTGAAGAATGACAAAATAAACTAGCCTCCCCACTTTTCATGAAAGGTTGAAGGACTAATTCTCTTCTTCTTTGTAGTATTTTTTTGCAGTGATTTATAGAGTTAAATTAATTCCTAATCTATAAATCATTTGCATTTCTATTTTAATTTCCTTCTATTCTCCCCATAGCATTATACATTATATGCCTTTACCAGAATTTGTATCAATAACTAAAACAATTTCTATCTAGAACACCATTTTCTTCAATGTCTTATGCAGGGCAATTTGGACATCTTTGTTTCTCAAACTATATATGAAAGGGTTCAGCATTGGCCCCACAATGGTATAAAAAACTGTGGATACTTTATCTTGATTCACAGACCCAGAAGGAGAAGGTTTAAGATACATGAATGCTGCTGATCCAAAGAATAGAGAAACTGCAATTATATGGGAACTGTAGGTGCTGAAGGCTTTGAACCTGCCCTCAGTAGAACTGATGCGAAGGATGGTGGAGATGATCAAGGTATAAGAAATGAAGATGGTGACACTGGGAACTATTACATTGATGCTCACAATAATGAAAACGACCACTTTATTGACATAGGTGCTTGTGCAGGAGAGCTGGAATAGAGGAGGTCCATCACACATGAAGTGATCAATGACGTTGCCATCACAGAAGATGAGTCTCAACATGCATCCAGTGTGGGCAAAGGCACCCACAGACCCCACCGTATATACACCCATCATCAGCACAAGGCACACCTGGTTAGACATGGTAACCCTGTAAAGCAAAGGCTTACAGATGGCCATGTATCGGTCATAGGCCATTGCTGTTAAAAGATAGCACTCATCAATAACAAAAAAGCAGAAGAAATAGAACTGAGTCATACATTCTCCATAAGAGATAATATTCTGTTTCATAAAGCTAATCAACATTTTGGGAGTTATGACAGAGGAGTAGCAGGAATCAATGAAGGAAAGGTTGAAGAGGAAGAAGTACATGGGTGTGTGCAAGTGAGGGTTCAGGCCAATCAGAATGAGCAAGCCAAAGTTCCCCAGCATGGTGATCACATAAACTCCTAAGAAAATGAAGAAGAGAGGCAGCTGGAGTTCTGGTTGCTCTGTTAAACCCAGTAGAATGAACTCAGTAACTGAAGAGTCATTTCCTGAGGCCATTCTTCCCTAAGACATATCTGTGAGGACAGGACAAAAGAGTAATGTTACGAGTTACCATTTCTCTCCACCCAGTCCCTCTACAATGAGATAAGTACCAGAGTGAGAACATTAGCTCAAGTCCAACCCCTTTTGTGTACCATTGCTTTTGCTATTGAATAAAGCCTGTGAGAATTTATAAGGATACATATCAGAACACTAAAGTACAAGTTATGCGAGAGAAGATTCAGGAACCCTGTCACCACTCACAACTCTACTGCATCTCTGCCCCACTTCTGCTTTGGCAGTCCACCAGGTCACCTAATAATCTGAGCTGAGAAGAGATAAGGCATTTCAAGGAGTCCTTGGCTTCCATAAATAAGGTTTAGAAGAATAGCAGGATATATACAATTCAACACGCTCCTTTATGCATCAAGATTTCAGTGTCAGTCTTGCTAAGTCTTCTCTGTATTCTCACAGAGTGGCAAATGTATATAATAAATTTAGAAATGGACAGTCCAGAACAAAGATTCTTCTTCTGTTAGCGTTGGTAGTTTTAGGGAAATCTGTACTGAGCACAGATATTTGTAACCCAAGTTCTGAGAAACTATGAGTGACAGATCATACATTCTGATGGTGTCCTCTCCAGGCTAGATGATAGTAAATATAATCTGCTGAAGCTATAAGAGGCATCTACAATATGACCCATGGGTATTATGAGTTGGGAAAGCCTAGGGGCCTGATTAAAATGAAAGATCTGTGTTTCCCCAGAGATCAGGCTTTGAAACGAAAACAAAGTGCTCCACGTTGATAACAATGACTGACTGAAAGTCTGTCATTTTACATGCAGTTTGACTTATTACCAAATAGGCACATTCTCAAATAGAAAAGCAGACCCTTCCTAAGTCTACAGCATCTGTACCTATTCAAAATATTATACATCTGTATTGTTTGTTGTGTCCTTCACAACTCATACACACACACTTAAATCTAAGTTTCAAAAAGGTAGGCATTTTGTCTATCTTCAGTTTTATTTCTACAGCACCTTACATGAATACCTGAAATATTATAAAATTTTGAAATATTATAAAATACCTAATAAAACATGACAGAGGCACTGACAGAGGCCACACCAAGCCTGTATGATTAAATATATGCATGCTAATATCAGTTGATCCAAGTGAAAGTCATAAAACAAAATGACTCATGTGGATGAAGGAATTGAGAAAGAGTCTGATAAACATATGTATATAAGTCCTGGGAGGAGGGTCTCATCTTCCAGGAGGATATAAGACCATTCTGATGATCCCAACTAGATTTAGGATAATGGGCATAATGTATACAACCAGGAGGCATTGATAAAACCAGTAAGTACTTGCATGTGATTCTAGAGCTATAGTCAGTTCAAGCAGAATGATTTGCTCTCTGTATGGTACAGATGAAATATATCCTGTGATGGAACTTGAAAAAAGAAACATATTTCTGCAATGTGTTCAGGGAAGGTATGGGGAGTGGCATTGAAACAAGGCTAATGCTTGGAAATTCATATCAAACCAAATTCGTAGTACAACTAGCTCTCATGCAAAGATATGATGGTTTACCAGCTAAAAGTGATGACTCTGAAATCAGACTTTCTAAAATTCCAATCCCTCTTTCTATCATTCACTAGATGTGGATCCTTAATCTCTCTAAGGCCAATTCCTTTACCTAAAGGATGGGGTAGTGCTCATTTTGTATAGTTGGTGAAAGATTTAACAACGAAATGAATGAAAAATTGCTGTCATGTGGTACTAACTCAAAAAAATATTACCTGCTATTACTATTAGGCATTAGCATTCTATAGCATTTCATTAATGTCCCTTTTTGCTCCTGGAAGGTTCGAGTTTCAAGTTTAAATAGTGCTATTTCTAGTGCCATGTTCTGTTAAGCTTAAAGGTGCATCTTTGTTCTACCTGGGAGATTTTTAAATCTGCTGTACTTCCTTTCCAAATATAAAGCAGTAAATAATAATAATTTTCTAGTTGTATAAATTAAGTCATTTTGTTGTTTGAATGAAAAATGCTTGTGTTTGTATCTCCCATTGCTTGAATTCATTTCATTGATTCTCATCTTGACAAGAAGTAATTTTAGTGCAAAGTGCATGAGAACAGGAAAGCATTTCTAATAATAAAACTAAGAATTTAGTTTTATTATTCATTGTGTGATTATATACAAGTCTCCCAAGACATTAAGCAGGATAACCAACAATATTATTTTGAGGTTTAAAATGACATTTAAAATATGAATAGGGGACAGGGGTTGTGTTGTTATTATCTTAAGTAGTAAGAGTGACTATACCCCAACTGATGAAGTTACTCAGGAACTTATAAACAGTTATTTAAACTAACTTTCATGGGAGGTTGTATAATAGATTTTAGTGTATGTATTTTACAGCAGTAGCTCTGAACTAATATCAAAAACCTGCTAGGCCTTTTAAGCTACTATTAATCATAATATTTGCCTGATACCTCAGAAAGAGCCAATTTATATGTTTTCCTTATCTGAGATGAATATATCACCCCAAAGTAGTATTCTACCATCCTTTGCTGGGGTTTGTGGAGGTGTTTCTTTGAGTATTGGAGATACAGACATTAGGCTAGCAGAATGAAATTTTATTAGTAGCTTGGTACTTAAATCTCAGGACTTCACTGTGCCAAAATTGAACTAAACAGGATAGGACTAGGGGTTAAGTCTCAGTGCTTAAGTCAGGGGTTAATCATCACTGCTATGGCCTGAGTTCAATCCAGGCCAGGGAGCTAACCCACATATGGCAAAGCAGACTTCTCTTATCTCACCCATTGATCCTCTTAGCAGTGTATTTCAGTAAAATCCATCTGTTTTGCTCCCCACTCTGTTTCTCTGGTGAATCCTCTCACCCCCTGTATGTCTGGTCTACACCCCAGGTCTTTTATACAAAAATAAAATAATTTTTTTTAATGAAATAAACAGAATATACCTTGAATGCCTCTTTCCTTAAGTCTTAGCACTAATTCCTTGGCTCTTGATATGATGACTTCATATCAATACTTGTGCTCCGCAGTTTCAATACTGGAAATCTGGAGCAATAGATGATCCTCGCTTATCCTTCATCAAAGCTCTCAAAATTTCATTTCTTATCAGTTAAGCAAATGATGGTAATTTGCATTTCTTTTGGTCTTAGGGTTTTTCCAATATTTCCTCTAGTTGAAGGGCAGGGTCTACATAATTCTGAGTATTTGGTACTGGATGCAAGAAAAGGATCCTGGAACCAGGATGTTTCTTGAGATCTACTCCTCTGAAGTCACATATGAACTTTATAATATGTCAAAAGCTCCAAGGACAAAATAATTGCATTTCCAAATTAAGGACAGAGATGAACAAGCAAGGTGACCCGTTTGTCTTCTTTGAACATTCCCTCTTCCACACCATTTTATACCATAAGAGTGTTGGATGAGCTAAGGTTGAGAAAAGACTGTAATATTACACTAAGAGGCATTTCTTATACACAGAAGGAAGTCTTAGATTAAGAACACATGCACGCTTTATAATTTTATGACAAGACTGGGAGTTTTACACAGTCTAATACCAGGTGTCCTCTGGCTGATTACAGAAAAATCTGTAAAGAATTTTTATTCTGTTAATTTCTGTTAAGGCAGAACATGTAAGAACCACAAAAGAAGAATTTTTGATACTGGTAAGATTTTTCTCATGGTGCGCTTATTCTATAAGATCTTTCTCCATTCTTTTGGATTCTGTCTCCGTAAACAGGGAAGCAGTATATGCATTGGAGCCATAGAGAATAATTGAAATACTGCCTCTACCACCACTAACCATGAAAGAGCTCCTTAAATTTCTTTGGTCATATTTTCCTTGTGTATAAGATGAGCAGAGTGATACCTAATTTTATGTGTCGCTGTGACAGAGATACTGATATAAATTTCTTAATACATAATTGGTGTTCAATATTATCCATGTTATCACAAGCATATCCTGTCTACTATCAAAATTTGGTTCTCTCTTTTTAAATCACTATAGGCAGAAACACAGATGTATGTTCAGGATGTAAGGAAGTGCTAGTGTTCAATATTATTTTATTGATTGCTTAAATGATTGATAGTATTGAATCAATTACAAAGTTCTGTTTCATGTTCCCTGTAGGTGGTTAGCAAAGATCCTGAAAACTGGATTCAGGTAACACAGCTTGTTCTTTTGGGTCTTCCCAGTAGCCACATCCAGTAGTTCCTGTTAATTTGGGGATTGATGATTGTCTACATTGTAAACATCACAGGCAACATGCGAATTATTGAGCTCAACTTGATGGACCCAAGCCTGCACACACAAATGCATTTCTTCCTGAGGAATCTGTCCTTTCTAGAGTGGTCGTTTGTGGTTCCCAAGATGCTTACCATCACCTTTACAGGGAATCACACTATCTCATTTGCCAGCTGCATCATTCTTCTTCTTGGCTGTCATGTCTTTGGATCGACACCTGGCAATCTACTAACCACTCCAGTATAAGACCCTGATAAGTAGTCAGTTCTGCTCCCAACTGATGCTAGCCTCCTGGCTAGCTGGATTCCTCTGGGTCCTCTTCCCCATCATCCTTGTGGCCAAGTCTACCTTTCTGTGATCCCAATGGTATCAGCTACTTTTGTGTCAGTTGGCCCTTGTTGAGGCTTTCTTTTGGAGATGCCCATCTGCTAGAACTGGTGGCTTCTGTGCTGTCCATGTCAGTGATACTGGCTCACTGGCGCTGGCCTCCATTTCCTATGCCTGCATTCTGGCCACTGTCTTCAGGGTTCCCGTGGCTGCTGCACATCTCACAGCAGTGATTATCATCTATAGCAGTTCTATTTTTCTCTACATACATCTGTCAGAGAACCAATCCACTCTTCTCAAGAGGGGTAACTCGGTCTGGAGCTGCATGTCACCTCACTCCTGAGGCTACACATCTTCAGTCTCCACGTGATAAAGTGAAACAAGTCCTGAGAAATGCCCTGAGGTGGCACAGACCCATGGCTATGGGAGACTACAAGGGTCACAGATAAAGGGAAATGCTCCTATTAGGAGAGGAGATTAAAGCATACTCAATTTTTCAAAATGTGTTTGGAATTCAGGCAACACTGTACTTTTCTCGGATAACAGCAGACTTCATATACAATAGATGAAGTGAACCTTCATTTCCCTTCCCATCCCCATAGAGCAGGCTGATCTAGTGGGTCAATTTGGAATTCTGACACATTTCCTTTGGGATAAACGAGCAGGGAGCTAGCTGCTCCTCGTTCTCCTCATGTGTGTCCCTTAGCAGACTTAGCAGACTGCTCCAATAGCCTGAGTCCTGAATGCACTTAAGTGTTGCTAAAATATGGACATTCCGTTTTGTAGCACAGAGGGAGGAAGAGGCCGTCTGAGGCCTTCCATTGGGCATGACGAAAGATTACAGTGAACTTCAGTGCTGGCAAACTAACTTCTGGTTGCAGTCACAAAGGTTCTTGGATTCTTATTTGCTCTTCTTCTGAATCTGACTTAAAGCTCTGATGGGAATCTCTTAAAGAAAGAATACTGAGAAAAATAAAATATTTGGATATCCCTAATTCCCAAATCAAATTCTACCTAACAGGCTACAAATATGACAAAATATGAATACAATCAGTTATTCATTGAAGGAGTATTACTACACACTTAATATATTTTAGGCACTAAGAGGCAGAGATAGGAATAGGATGAGCCAAGGCGTAGAATGTAGTGAACAAAGGTATTTTAAGGCACCATCTTCCTTTTGGTGTAACACTGGTTTACATTGTTGTTTGTGCATTAGCGGTACAGATCTCCCCATTCAGGTGTTGTTACCACACTGTACCCACCACCAAGGCACCCATAGTCCTCCAACACAGCCCGCTGTGTTCTCTCCCCCACTTTATTCTCACCCCTCCTCCCCCCCTTATCGTCTCTGTTCTATAGTTAGCTTTGTAGGGTTAGTTGTTTGGTTTATCTGACCCTTTGGGTACCCTGTGTTCCACATGTATGTGACATTATTCAGTGTTTGCTTTTCTCTTACCTCACTTAGCATAATCCTCTCCAACTCCATCTCCTAACCCAATAGGAGCATTTCCTTGTGTTGCTGCAAGTGGTATGGGTTTATCTTCTTTGACAGCTGAGTGCTATTCCACTGTGGACTTTGAAAGAGATAACACGCCCACATGGTGGTGCAAATACAGGGTCAGGTAGTATTGCCTGAGAGTAAATGCCCCTGGAGCTCACCTATGTACTTCTGTTGCTGCTCCCAAATCTATACTGTGAGACTAGGCCAGGTTAGTCAGTATTAAACTAGCAGCTATGACTCTCATTTTTATGGAATTTTATAGTATGCTGTTACCTTCACTTAACATCATAGTTCTTGGAAATTGCACTTGTAATTCAACAACTTGATCATAGGCTAATCACTATTTAAAAAAAGGGGAGGGGTTAAGTTCCTACAGAATATTTTCAAATTTCTAAATAGTTCAAACTTCTAAAAAATACTCAAACTATTTCTAATATTAAACATGTTGTTAATCATTCATTTTCCAATATGCTTTGTTCAGTCCAGGGTTTCAGGTAGCCAGAACTATCCCAGCAGCTCAGGACAGAAAGCAGTACCCAGCCCTGCACAGGATGCCCTTCCATCACAGGACACACACCAGCAGGCACAGATTGAGACTGGGGTGGGTGTGGGACAACGGAGACACACCAAGGAATCTAACATGTATATCTTTAGGATAAGAGAGGGAGCCAGATTGCCAGGAAAAAACCCACACAGATATAGGAAGAACCTACAAACTTCACACAGATAGTCACCCCAACCAGAATGTCATTTTTTAAACCTCCTATTGTTATAATAAAAGACATTATATGATATTATTCAAGGACCTGTTACAGTTGGTATGGCTGAGGGAAAAATTCCAAATGCATAAGTTAGTGTGTAGTTGCAATTTGTGACAAATGCTTTTAAAATAAGAGGGACAAATAAGGACAGACTAATTTGGAGTAAAGATCAGCAAACAGGTTCTGAAGAAATGACCTTCACCTGAAGCTTGCATTGAGCAGGCATAAACATTCCAGAGTGAGTATTATTTGCAAAGACTCAGAGTAATAAAAGAGGGACTTAGACAAATGCATGCTAATGAAGAGTTAGAAGAGAGGGAAGCACAGAAGTTCAGAACAAACTTATCTATTACATTTATGTGGGTCTGCCTTTCTTTTTAAAGACAATGGAAAGTCCTTAAGGAGTTTTAAGCAAGGAAGTGAGTTATCACTTGTTCTCCTACACGTCAGCTGTTTCCACAACATTTGACCAATCTCTTACAATGTGATTTGATAACTCACTTCCTTGTACCAGATCAGTTAATATATTATAGTAATATATTTCTGCAATAAACACATAAAATCAATAACCTCATCCTTCCAAATGAATTACGGACACATAAAACTTAGTATATGACTTCAACTTGTTCACGGGTATTTAAACTCACCACTGGAATGCTAAATTAGATAATTAATTTCTAACTTTCTTTTCAGCCCTAGTTATTTTGTATAATACTAAAATAATGATAATTACATCTAGGTCTGCTCTAATACACATTTACTAATACATTATGATAGTAAATACCATTGTTAACATTATATTTCAATAGTAATATAGATAGATTACAATAGATATAGATACATTCGATTGGATGGATAGAGGGAGGTAGATAAGAAAATGTGGGGGGCTGTTATGCATAACTCTATGCATAAGGCTAAGTGAGACTAAGTTAGAATGAAATTGCCACCCTAACAAATTACCATTTTGTCCTGACAAAATAGAGAAACTAAATCCTGAGCAAATAAGTCCATGATTTTATTATTAGGAATCAGAAGAACACAAAGACAGAATTACTCTCATGTCCAGTCATAAGTCCAGAAATCAGCCAGGCCAGCCACTCTGTAGCAGAGAAACTCCCCCCATGTGAACAGATGACACTGTGTTCAAGTAAACTACACTTCTCCTCCAAACATTTGACACCACCTCAAGAGGAATAAGTTGGAAAGAGGAAGAGGGCAGAATGCTAAGTACTGAGTAGTTTTCTGAAAATAATGACCATTTACTTAATGGGATCATTTGATTTTATGCATAAAGTATAAATATATAAGTAGATATATTTTAATTTTAGCTATTTTCCCCTACTATTAAGCAAAATAATACTTTTGAGTTATTACACTGCACTGAAAAATACAGAAACTGCATTTTATTTGGACCTTTGATCATATAAGTAAACCACAACTCTGCCACAAATTGCTAAATTGCATGGAAAGAGAATTCTGACTTGAGTCTTCTGATTCCAAAATTCTCTTTCCATAAAAATATACTCTCTTTCAATAGCTCAATAAAATGTTCTATACCATCTTATCTTTTTATTCAATATTCCAACACCACTGCAGCATGAGTTTGATCCCAGCCAAAGAAGTGACCCACATGGCGCAGCAGACCCCTCCGGCCTTGCCCACCACTCCCCTCAGCAGTGTGCTTCAGTTAATCTGCCTGTTCTATTCTCCACTCTGTCTCTGGTGAAATCCTCTCACCCCCACACCTCTGGCCTGTACCCCAGTTCTTGTATACCTAAGTAAATAAATCTTTAAAAATAAAATAAAACATCATCTCATGATACCAATCTAACTGGCACAAACACAACGAGATGCTGAGCCTCAATGGCCATAGGGAATTTTCGATACCATCAACTTGTGCTCCAAAGTTATATAGATTTCAGTTGGATTCCAGAAATAAGTCCTGGAAACTAAATAAATTATTTAATGTCTCTAACCCACAATTCATTTATTTTCAAATTGAAGGTGACACTGACCTCATAAGATTACTGAAAGAATTAAAATAATGAATGTAAGTCACTTGTACAATGACTGGCACATAGTAAGCTCTTAGCAAGTATTATTTAGATGATGATAATGATTGTGACTATTACAATGACCTTAAGAAAGAAGAAGAAAATAATTTGCTGAAAGCAATTCCCTTTTTCATCCTTGATATTTAATTCAAAGACCTGCCTGAAATCAAGACTTCACATCCTACCCTTTAACTGGATTCCTCCTGTCTTCAGAAAGTTTATAATTGTTTTGAGCTCCTCAAATTTATTTTTTGTTCAAGAAACACAACCATAAAGGAAACACAGATGTACCATCTCTGTGTATGTGTAGATGGAACTTTCTCAGCTGGGACGGCATCAGGCTCATCTCGGAGGTGTCATCTGATCCAAACATTGTTTCTGCAAAGCACTTGAGGTCTTTTTCTCTAAAAGGCTCTTGAGAGAGTTCTAGTAACTTAACCTATTTTCTAATTTGATCAAAAGTTTAGGTCACTAAAACTTGACTGAGGTCAGGAACACTAGAGAAGCAGTAGACAACTAGCTTTAATTACTTTGTGAGTCCTGTGAAATAGGCTGTGCACTGAAGCAGCTCCAAGAGTCTCAGGTCCTGCGTCTGCTAATCTAGGGGTCAGTGCTCCAGGGAAACAAGAATGTCCTTTTGCCTCCTCCACAACTTCTTCATGGCCAAAATCACTTCCTTGTTTCTCAGGGTATAGATGGCAGGATTCAGCATGGGAGTGACCATTGTGTACAGCACAGAGACTGCCTTGTCCAAGGGGAAGGTCTGAAATGGCCTTGCATAGATGTAGATACAAGGCACAAAGATTAAGGTCACCACAGAAAGATGGGACACACAGGTAGACAGGGCCTTGTTGCGGCCCTCCTGTGAGTGGCTTCGGAGCATGACTAGCAGTGCTGTGTATGATCCCAGCAGCACCAGGAAACACATCAGGGTCACCAGACCATTGTTAGACACCATCAGAAGCTCTAAAACAAAGGTATCTGTGCAGGCCAATTTAATCAGCTGGGGCACATCACAGTAAAAGTTGTCTAGCTTATCAGGTCCACAAAATGGCAGCTGCACAGTCAGTCCAATCTGTACAATGGAGTGGATGAAGCCCCCCACCCAGGAGCCTGCCATGAGAAGTCCACAGATGGTCCGATTCATAATAAGCATATAGCGCAGGGGCTGGGAAATGGCAACATAGCGGTCATATGCCATGACAGTCAGCAGAAAGATCTTGATCCCTCCAATGAAGTGGAAAAAGAAAAGCTGAGTCAGGCAGCCACCAAAGGAAATGATGGGGTTTCCCGAGAGTAAGTCAACCAGCATCCTTGGTGCAGTAATGGAAGAGTAGCAAAAGTCTAGGAAAGACAGATTGCCCAAGAGAAAGTACATGGTTGTGTGTAAGCGTGGGTCAGAGGTCACTATAGCCACAATGAGTAGATTTCCAGTTACGGTCATGAGATACACAACAGAGAAAACAATGAAGAAGAGGAGCCGAAGCCCCCATACCTGAGAGAGGCCTAGTAGTACAAAACCAGTCACGTGAGAATGATTTGCTGGATTCATCTGCTTGGTATGACCCAGTAAGTCAACCTGCTGAGAAACAAAAAGGGCATATTCATCATAGGATTCACATGGTTCTCTGATATAATTTCATCTCTCCCTTCTGAGTAAATTGTCTCCTATCTCATTTAGCACAAGAATGTTTTAAGTGGTTCTATAGGACACTAAACATTTGAACATCATATGTTGATATAATCAAACATCAGGATCATAAAACTCAGGACAGCAGTTACTATTTATGGTTAATGAGAGTCAAAAATAATCAGCCCTCAGAAATTGAGAAAGGTTGCTAAACAAGGAGTGAATTTTAACTCTCCCAGTAAATTAATACTTAAGTAGGAACAATTTCCTGAAATTCGGTAAAGCCTTACTTCTTTCATCAATGATATAAATTGCACAAACATCAATAGTCTTGTATTTTAGAATTACATGTGACCTTTTTTAGAAAACCTGATAAATCCTTATATGACACATTTAGACAGTTTTCATAGGGTGACAGATCTGTCATTTAAATCTCCAAACAACCAGTTGTGCAAATTGCCCTGGAGTTAGCTTCTGAGTTGGCTCTACTTTGGATATAAATTTTCAACCCCAGGAAGATGTTAAAGTGATTCACAAGGAACAAAACAGAAAATACTGACCCTGCATATTATAAGAGTGAAGATGAAGAAGAAATACTGTTTGTCTAAAGAAAGCTTCCTATCTTCTATCTTATGGCCCTGAGAAGCTTAGAGAAACTATAGTCCCTTTGGGGGAAATATAGGGAAGGGTACCCTTAAAGACTCAAAGACCACGCAGGAAGTAGCAAAGTTCATTTCAGGGACAGCATCCAAAACACAATTTCTTATTCATATGAGAAGTGACAAGAGGAGGTCATAAATATTAATTGAAATGCAAAAGTCATTGTCTAAGTGAAAAACTTGAAAGCTGACCACAGAACTGAAGCATCCAGAGAGAGGAGAAGGTGGGGGAGGAGTAAGGACAAAAAAGGAAGGAAGCACAATTGACTATAGTGGACTATGGGTGATTTGGGGTGGGTGCACTAACATGGCAATTCCTGATAATGATAGCCAAATATTATCTCAATTAAAATTTTTTTAAAAATTTGTTAAAAAAATTGCAAAGTTGCTTTAATATTTGAAATCTTGAAAATAAAAGGGATGTTTTTATAGACTTAATTATTTTAAAAGTTACTAAGAAAGCTGATCTTCTAAGTGAAACCCTTTCATTTGTAGCAACATGGATGGAACCTAGAGGATATTCTGCCTAGTGAAATATGTCAGAGAAAGAAAAGCACAACATAATGTCACTCGTATGTAGTAGAGGAAACAAAAATCGAATGAATTAAATAAAATAAAAATAAACTTTTAGACTATAAGACCAAATTAGAGATTACAAGCAGAGAAAGGGAAAGGGGAGTAGGTCAATTGCAAAATAGAGGTCAACTGTACGGTAAGGGTAGACTCAGCATTTTAGTGGTGAATTTAACTTGGTATACATAGATGCTGATTTATAATGATGCACAGCTGAATCATGTAAAGTTATAATGCAGTCCCTTCAATAAAAAATAAAAAACAAATCTTAGAATGTATTTTTCATATTTCTTAACAGAAATGTGAGGTAATAATACAAATTTAACTTAATTACATAATTTCAATTTTCCTGTCCTTCCCTTATTTACTAGGCTCTGTGCTAAACACTAGGACTTAAAAATAAGACACAAATGAATAATGTAACTTTATTTTTTTTTCTGGATAATTTTTTACTTTTATTTTTTTCCACTTTTCTATTTATATATATTTGATATCAATTGTAATCCCCATGTATTCCCCATCACCATCTCACCAATGCACCATCACCTCAGTCCCCTGTGCTCCCATCTGCCCTCAACTCTCCCTCTCCCCCCTCCCCACCAAGTGTCCCCACTTTGTCCTTGTCTTTTCATTTTTGGTTTTTGTGTCTTGTTATTATTATTATTATTATAATGTAACTTTAAATGTGTCACACCTTGCACAGGACCTTTACCTTCTGTTACCTACCACCTTCCTTTCCAGTTTCTAGTTCTATTATTTTACATACTTCTTATACATACACTATGACTGGGATTGCCACGAAACTACGTCAAGTTCCTTGAACATATCAGATTCAGTTCATGCTTCCTTGTTTCTCATTATTAAGCTATTTTTTTTAAAAAAGAACTGTAAACAAGTCAAAGGGTAAAAAATAGTCCTTTAAAAAAAATAGTGCTGAGACAATGGTATATTTCACTCGTAAACAATAAAGCTGGATCTCTACCTTGTATAATACACATACACACACACACAAACTTTAGATCAATCAAAACCTAAATGAAATAGACAAAAAAAAATTAAGTTTAGAAGAAAACATGGGCATAAATCTTCATGAACTTGAACTAAAGACAGTGTTTTTAATAGAGCACCAAAAGCCCAAGTAACAAAAGAAAAAAATTATATGAATTAAATGTCTAAAACTTCAGTTAAATCTAAAATTTTGTGTTTCAAAAGACACCATCAGAAAATAAAAAGACAATACAAGAGTTGAAGGATGTATTTGCAAACCATATATCTGATGAGAGACTTGTTTCTAAAGTACAAAATATACAACTTATCATGGTGGTACTATCTGATAGGGGTACCCCCACTATTACTGTGGTCAAGAATAAATTAATCAATTTTTAGGAATTTTTTAAAAGTAAAAAGACAAATAACTCAATTAAAAATAGGCAAAATCTGAATAGAACTTTCCCAAAATATAATATGTAAGTGACTAATAAGCATATGAATTGATGCTCAAAATTATTAACCATTAGAGAAAGGCAAATCAAAATAAGACACCATTTTAGTAACTAAGATGGCTAAAATAAAAAATGTTGAAAAGGATGTAGAGAAATTGGAACCCTCATACATTTATGTTGGGGTTGCAGAATGGTAGAGAATTTTTTTTATTTCCTCAACAACTGTCCATCAGCATTATTTATAATAGCCAAAAAACAGAAACAAGCCAAATATCATGAGTATGATGAGTAAAGTAAAAAGTGTTACATCCATATGATGGGATATTATTTGTCATAATTCTAGATAGTAGATAGAAATGACTTAGGATACAACATGGATGAACTTTGAAAAATTATGTTAATTGAAAGAAACTTGTAACAGAGGAACACAAATTATATGATTCCATACATATGCTACATCCAAAATGAGCAAATCTATAAAGACTAGTGGTTGTCTAAAATAGACTAGTGGTTGTCTAAAGTAGGGTGGGAGAATGGTAGTAGGAAACAGGGAATTACTGTTAATGGGTGTGAAGTTTCTTTTAGGGGTAATGAAATGTTCTAAAACTGATGTGATGATGGTCAGGCGACTCTGAATAGACAAAGAACCTTTTATTTTTACACCTTGAAGAGACTAATTAAATTGTATGACAAGTAAATTATATTTAAATAAAACTGTTATTGAAAAAAGTAAAACCATATGCTGAGATAGGAAATCAAAAGGAATCTTACAAAATGCTCAATTAAAACCAGAGCTGGCAGAGAGAAAGGTAGGATTAAAAATCAACACAAAAAGAGAAAAGTGTTTAAAACATGGTAGATATTAATGCAACTATGTTAATATCATTTTACGTGAAACCTAAGCATACACTTCAAAAGAGACACTATCAGAAAACAAGATCCAAATATATGCTGTCTATAATCCACTTTAAACATTAAGAATAAGGCAAAAAGGGATAAAGAAAGATATACCATGTGAATACTAGTCAAAAGAAAGCTGCAATAGTAATATTATTTTCAGACAAAATATATTTCAAGGAAATTTATCCAGGATAAAGAGTATTATTACAAAATGAAAAAGGGGTCAATTCTCTAAGAAGACATAGCAACCCTAAAAATGTGTTATTAGCTTGAGTTATAACTACATATTAGATGTCTATGTTGGTCTCCATTTGTGTTCTTGCAATGGGTTCTGTAAATAGTAGAGATCTATCTGGTTACATCACAAAATAAATGAGCTGATGGGTTAAAACCTGAACTACCTTCAAGTGATTTAATAATTCATTAATAAATAGAATGGATTTGTATGACTCAGCTGATGTGGAGACGAGAAAACTGCTATCTAAATGGCATGATGTGAAGGGTCATAGGAAAGAATAAACCACAAATGCTTCCATTTTGGCTAAGCATCAATGCCAGATACCCCTCCCTCCCTTCCTTCCATAAAAATCTGATTAAATTTCAAGATCTCTTGTTAAGTTGCACTGCTACAGCTCAGTGTTCTCAATTGTTCCCTGTGACTAGGGGCTACCATACTGGACAGTGCAAAAAAATGGTACGTTCCCATTATCACAGAAAGTTCTACTGAAAAACATTGGGGGAAAAACATCAAGCCCTATTTTGACTTTCAACATGACCTTCACCAATAACATTGATAAAAACCAAGCAATGACTTCAAAGCTGGTTGTATCATAATGATTTGGTGCCGCTTTTTAGATATTTAGCAATAGCTCCCTTATACTAAACTTTTGTTTGGAAAACTGTAATGTAGGCAATAGATCAAATAATATTGTTCCTAATATGAAACATTTTGTAATATCAGCCACAAAAACTTGCAGAACTTGACATGCTGTTCTTTGTGGACCCAAGAATACACTAGTTTGTATGTTCTGAACAGTCTGACAAAACATACATTCTGATCTACACTGAAGAACAGGATTCTAGTTCTAGTTTTGCATTAACATATATATGACCTTGGGGAAACTACCAAACCTCTGTAAACCTCTCTCAGCTTTAGTTTTCCTGTCAGTAAAATGGTAATAGCAACATTCCCAATATGTCCTATTAAGATATTTTAAATATTATATGCAACTATATAAATGAGGGGTAAGTTTTTTTCCCAACCTCTGCCTGGTTTTACATAGATTCACTTTTACAGTTGAGACCAAGATAGGAAAGAATGTTCTCTCTACCTTGTTATATTTGAAATCTTTCCTTTGATTTGGTGGGACCTTCACTACAGTTTACCTTATAGCCAGAAATGGAAATGTATATTTAAATTATTAACTGTCATAGTGGGTCTTTCTTCAGCATACATTTTTAGGTATAATTGTGTATACATGCATGTGTGATTCTTCAGTTCAATTCAGTGATCATTTATTCTCAGATTATTTGGAGTAAGGCAGGGAGTACTTTTAAAAAATTGTAAAACTAGTGGATAAGTCACTTATGATCTCTATCATCTTGCATATATTTTAGGGGGAAAAATAAGGAAATACCCATGTTATAAATTAAGAATAAAACTTAATTTTAAATGTAATAATGTTTCTAAAGTATTTTAGATACAGTGCTATTTTTTCTTCATTTATAGCTAGTTGACATTAACTGTGGTCCCCATTTCCCACCACCATTTCACCAGTGCACCACCACCTCAGTCCCTTGTGCTCTTTCTACCCTCATCCGTGGGGCGGGGGATGGGGATGGGGGAGATGGGAAGGGGATACAGTGCTATTGAGGGAGGAAAACATCCTTTGCTTAGAGGGTAAGGAACTGTGAGATCTCAAGGACAGGCATGTGTTCATTCACTTTGGGGTCTCAGATTGCTAGGCACTTAGCAGGTGCTCAATAACCTCAACTTTTGCTAACAATTCAAGAAATGAGCTTTGATAGGGTAGTGTGTGTCCAGCATCATCTGTAAGAACCATACTTTTGGCACCCAGTAACTGAACACCTGGGCGACGTCTCTTAATTGCTTTGAATCTAATCTATATATTATGGGCAATGATGCCTACCTTGCAGTCTTCTTTATTGTAAAGTGAGGATAATAACACCAATCCTGTATGGTTTGTCTAAGCATGAAATTAGATGATGGATACAAAATTTTTTCTTAATGCCTAGAAGAGAATTAGATAGCAATATTTTGAATATAAATAAATGAAAGTTAGAAAGTATTTTAACTGCCATAAATAAGGTCAGAAATCAAATATTTCAGAAGGAAGGGACAGATTAAGAAAATGTGTGGAGGTATAACAGTTAGAGAATGTCAGGGTAAAGTCAAAATATCTTGCTTGAAAACAAAGTAGTAGTAAGAGATAATACTGGCAAAGTAGAGAGAGGACAGATAGTGGTATCAACTTTTGGTAAATGTCAACTTAAGGAATTGCTATTTTGCACAGAATTTGTGAGCAAGGAAGTAAGAGAATCAAGCTCAGTCATTTGTGCTGCTTAGTTATGGCATCTGAATGTTTAATTAAGTAACGATTTAAAATTTATAAATTTCCCTTGGCTAGTAGTATTATAGATGCTTAACCTTGATTATTCTAGTTAGGTAAACACATATAACTAATTAAAATAAATACACTTAATCTAATTTTAAATCTATTCCTGGGCCTCCCTGGTGGTGCAAGGGGTTAAGTAGCAGCACTATAAAGCATCCACAGGCACTGCAACACGAGTTTGATCCCTGGCCAAGGAGCTGACTCACATAGTGCAGACCTCTGTCTCACTCGCTGCTCCCCTCAGCAGTGTATTTCAGTGTATCTGCCTGTTCTGCTCCACACACTGTCTCTGGTGATTCCTTTCACTCCCTGCCTCCTGCACCTCTGGACTGTACCCAGTTCTAATATGTATAAATAAATAAATCTTTTTAAAAAATCTTATTCCTCATCCTAAAAATGGAGCTATCATTGCAGGAAGAATGGTCTTAAACTCTAATACAGAGAAATGTGGTTAGAGTTGACCCAGGGAAGTGCAATGGCATGACAGATTCTCAAGTATAGTTAGTAGCACAGGCAACTCTCATGATGTTCTTCCAATGGATAACCTTAGTACTAGAAAGCCTCCACAAATCAGTAAATGCCTAACAAATACATAAAATAACCGTGACTCACTTACCAGAGAGCTTCCCATTTAAGATATCCCAATAGTGATCATCAGTATATAAAATCAGGTCAAAATATTGACACCAGCAAAGGTTTCATGACACCCTTTAAGGGCTTTGGGAATGAAGTTAGCTGGTTTTAGTGCAAAGGGATTATTGATAGAGCAACAGGCAAATGCCAGGCATGGGACAGGCAAACTTGCCTGGTGCTCTCCAAAGCCACTGTCACCTGGGACCACACCCAGAGCCAAAGTATGAAAGGGCACTGATTCAAGTAAACTATCCCTATAGGATAAATTAACTGCTCTTCCTTAAGCTTGGAGATATTCCTGTATCACCACATCACATCCCTGTAATTCAAAGATTACATTAGTAATTATTTGACTCCAAATTCTTTTTGCCTGTCTTTTCTCTTACATACTGTTATATAAACATGCCAAATTTCTACATAGATAAAAAAAAATTAAATGCAAAAACCAAATCAATGAAAAGGCCTACTGAGAGTTACCAGAAGGGGAAGGGATGGAGAGTGGGAAAACTGCAACAAATAGAATGATATGGTGAAAGACTGCATTGGATTTGTAGTGGTGAAGTTACTGTAGTAGCTACACAATGATTCCCTATGATGCACACCCGAAACTTATATAATGTTACAAAGCCGTATTATGTCAAAGAAAAAATGATGCAAAAAAACAAAAGTCCACTGAGTAAGTGCTCAAGCTAAGCTACCTCAAACTTGCACCTCAATCTGACTTTATTGTCCTTTGTTATTGCTTTTCATATAATTATTCCTAGTAAAGATTTTAAAGGTAATTAATATATGTGATAATATTTTATGGTCTATCAATGAGATGAATTTTGTGCAGCACAAAATCCTCAAATTTGTTGAGGACTTAGAACATATTCCTCAAAGATATGCAAATTTACTAATATATATGCTTACTATATATTACTTTTCAGAACATTTATACCAATTGAAGTATGTGAGATATTCAATCTCACCACCTTCTTACCACCGATATGTAGTTGTTACCAATTTTCCATAATTTTCAGTTGACTATTGCAAAAATTTAATTTTAATATACATTTCAACAAGACTGAGGATAAACAATTATTTTGTCTTTTAATATTTCTTCCACAGCTTTTATGCTATTTTGTGCATTTCTGTTCTTTGCCCAACTTCTCATGCAGTTTTTGTACTCTTTGTTCATCTTATTTGTGAGTTTTTTTATTAAGAATAAAAGCATATTTATATATAAATACGCACATTTTTACATGTACATATTTATGAGTGTGTGCATGTAAGTAAGCACGCATACATTAAATTTATGCTGACATATGTGTTTAAAATTTATACAATTGCCATGCTCTTATCTGTTCATTAGTCAAAACCATTTTTTTTTCACTTTTAGAAAGCTTTTTCTCATTCCAGTATTCAATCTAAATTATCTGGATTTTTGTTCCAGCTTTGTTCCTTTATTTTCTGTTTAAATTGATAAAATGTTTGGAAATTTCTTAAATGAAGAAATAACAGAATTTTTCTAAGAAGTTAAATTTCCAACCTTTATTTATTGTGTAACTTAGTCCTTTGCCATAGGTTTAGAAAATTTCTTTTCACGCACACAAATATATATGAACTAAGAAAAATTATGATATGAAAGAAAAAGATGAATGTACCCCAAGCAAATAAAAAAGGGAATAGTAACATAAAGCTTCAAATGAATTCACTAGAAAACAGAAAATCAAACAATGGATAACTATGTCAGAGTCATTGTTAAAAAATGAATAGACCAGGGAAATTTGTAAATAAGAACAAGGGTCACAAAAAAATACAAAATAGAACGAGAGAATAAATACAATAGGAGTAGGTTTAAAGAAATGTTATAAAGCACCTTATACCTAACTCTGCACAGTAACTTGAAAATCATAGTAAAATGGGTCTACTTTTATAAAAGTTCATATTAACTCAGAGAAGCTACAAGAATATTCATAGATTTCATTGAAGTTTCTGTCTATTCCTTCATGAGTATGACTTAGTTTTTGAAATTAGCCATAAACCAAGAACAAGTTAGATAATGGTGACAGCAAACAGTTTTGTCTACTTTCATTTTAATACTATATGTAGCTCAAATTTGGAATTGTTCTGGCAATGTTCTACCAATATTTTTTGCCACCCTTCTTCCTGGGCTTCAGCTGCATATTTGTTAGATCACTTGATATTATATCATGGGAAAGGAAATCTTTAAGTCTTTGCTTTGGAAAATGTCTATGGGTATAGGATATGCTGCTGTGGGAGGATGACAAGCACTCACCAAGACTGCAGTAACTGATTTCCTCTTCCTTACCCCCAATTCCATGCCACCTATGTCTCAGATACCTTGGCCTAAGACTCTCAGCCTGCTATGAACTGGACTTCCTGAGCAGGAAGCTGCTGGGAAGTTGGGGTGTTGGTTGCTGAGAAGCCAAGTGGACCTTTAAAACACTGAAGACAGGCAGATTTCACTCTCTTTTTCAGGTCCAACTTGCACATTGATGCTTCCAATGGGACCGAAAGTGTCATGGATGGAGCTGGAAGGGATTATGCTCAGTGAAATAAGCCAGAAAGAAATGAGGAAATATTGGATGGGTTCACTTATTTACTCCAGAAGTGTAGAGGAACCAAATAAAGGATCAGGAAAAAAAATAATGATAATAATATTTAAAAAATTATCAGGCAACAACTATAAATCAGAGACATTCTGCATGGGAGGGGGAGGAAGAGAGATCAAAATGGGAGAGAAGAGCACAAGGGATGATGGTAATGGAGCACAGGTGAATTGGTGGTAGGGATTTTACAGGGACTACACCTGAGAGGAGAAAGCATACATTGTACAAAAAGGAAAAATGATGTAGAAAAGTAAAATATAAATAAAATAAATAATAATAAAGCTGTTTCATAATGAAAAAAAAGGCATCTAAACACACACCAGTCAATTGTCTCACTCTGTTCTCCCTCTTCTAACTCCTCTTACAACTAAATCTATTTTTTTTTAATTCTCCCTTTATATCTGCCTTTGTGTCTTGTCCCCAGTTCTTAATCACATGGGTGAGGACTCACAAACTGGAGCATCCCCCCAACTTTATTTCTAGGATTGCCCATTAACACTATTGCTATGTCCTCAAGTTTAATTATCTATTTTTCTATATGCCTCATACACAATTAATGTCATCTGGTAATTTGTGTTTATTTCAGACTTTATATATTTTTGTCTCAAGACATGGATTTGTTTCTTTATTATTGGGGAAAAATACTCATTTTAAAGTGAATGATTTGGTGACATTTAGTACATTCACAATATTGAACAACTACTATCTCTATCGAGTTCCAAATCATTTGCATCACTTCAAAAGAAAATCCATAATCATTAAGCAATTATTCCCATCCATTCTTGCTGAAGCATGGGAAATCATCACTATACTTTGCATATATGTATCTTCTCTGGGAATTTCATATATATGGAATCATACAATATATGATCTCTTATATCTAACTTCTTTCATTTATTATGTTTTTAAGGTTTATTCATGTTGTAGCATGTACTTCAATCCTTTTTATTGATTGAATAGTATTCCATCGTGTGTACAATCATGCCTCGTCTAATGAGGGTATTGTTTCCAAGAAATGTGTCAAAGGCTGATTTCACTTTCTTCAAACATCATAAAGGGTATGTACATTGGCAGTATGGGCTTAACGATATGCTTGAAAACCCTGGTCTTCTCTCTGTGGCATGTTATAAAGGATTTGAATGAGTAGCCTACAACTGTTGTCAAGCAAGACTTAAAATTCTTGATACCTGGCACTATTGGCCTCATTATGGATGAGTCCTTTCAAGTATTCACTTTCAGAATAGGGAGATTTTACTCATATTGAAGATATTCTCCAGCAAGTAACTTTTTTCACAGTCACCTTATCTAGAATTTCCAAATTATTTTTCAGTTCCCTTTATGCCAACATTCCCAGACACACCACTCACGTTCACACTATATAACGAATAATGATCCTTGAACTGTTCAAACAACCTAATTAGCAGTAAAGTCAGCATGACAGTTGAGTCCAAACTTTTTGTTCAACATTGCAAGCAGTTTGTTTTGGTCATGAGTGTCAAGGTACTGGGAGAGTCAAGGTACTGGGAGAGATACCTCACAAAACTCTGATATATCAACATAGTAAAATTATTGTGCTCTTCTTGAGATCCCTTTTCTGAATTAAGGTTTAAAAGGTGCCCTCAGCAAAACCCTACATGATATACACATCAATGACATCTTTAGAGACACAACACCTAAAGCAAAGATAGTGAAGGAGAGGATAAACAGCTGGGACTACATCAAACTTAAAAGCTTCTGAACGGCAAAGGACACGCTAACCAAAACAAAGCGACAACCCACCAACTGGGAGAAAATCTTTACACACAACATCACTGACAAGGGACTTATCACACAGATCCACAAAGAACTAACCAGAC